>OX422218.1:251080372-251680372 GCA_949130495.1 Sambucus nigra | reverse complement strand
CAGGAGAGTAGGAAATTTTTTAGATTTGAGTATTTGTGCTAATAACGTGTTAAAATAAGTAAGGCATAGAAAGATTTTTAAAGAGAGGAAGAGTTATTATTAATTGGTGTGTCAATAATGGAGGGTTCACCCCTTATTTATAGTACAAGTTGGTAGAGTCCTAGTAAGAGTGGACATCCACTTAAATAGGATAAATACAAATATTTATAACAGGGTACACACCATTCTCCCTAGTATTTGGGGAAGAAACTGTGCTGCCAGTCGAACTCAAGGTACCTTTGTCTCATTACAACCTACGAAGTGCTATGCTCCCTCACAGTCGCCATGTACAACTTGAAGCCTTGGAAGAACATAGGGATAATGCCGCGAGACACTTCAAGATATATAAGAAGCAGTTATCGAGATCTTATGACCAATTGGTGAGGCCAAGGAAGTTCAAAGAAGGAGACTTGGTTCTAAAAGCATGTACGAGACACATAAGAGGCTTGTCGCTATCAAAGTTCGAAGCAAACTGTGAAGGGACTTATATCGTTCGAGCAACCCATGATTCGGGATACTGCGAGATATCTAAGCTGGAAGATAATGTGACTTTCAAATTGAACCACAAGTGGTTGAAGATTTATTACGTCTGAATATATGTCCTGTTACTCATGTTCAATGACTTATTTTTTGTGTTAAACCATAGATGTATGATTTAAAGCAATTGGGCTTTGCCCGTTTAATATAGTTAGAAGAAAAATTCAGGGGGCATATGCTAGATCAATATTTTATTTTCACAAGTTCATTGATTGATTCCTTTATTATATTTGATCTAATTAGCATCGATGTGTAAGCATAGCTAATAATAAATTAAACAATAGAAAGGAAAGGAAACACCAAAATTGCCAATGTTTCTTTATTTCAAATAAACGATAGCATTGTGGTTACAACCAAGTTAGAAAAATTCAAAAGTTCACAAAAAAAGGGCAAGATCAACAAAAGAAATACTGGATAATGAAGCTAAGGTTCGCCCACAATAAAGTGAATATTCTCTGAACCAAACATCCGGTGGTGATGCGGGGGAAGATTTTACTCAAGTTGGCTCTGCTCTGTAACAAGGTCAGCTAGATTCTTCTAGCAACTTTCTTGGGCCTGATAGATGGTTTCTAACTCCTGCTCTTTTTCAACCAACTGTGCCTCCGCACGAGCAACTGCCTCGCGAGCCTCTTACACTGTTTGCTCAGTCACCAGCAACTGGGATTCTAGACCCACAAGTTCTTCAGAAACAACCACGTGCTCGCGATGGGAATTCTAAAGGCGGTTATAGACGCTGGGAAGATCGCTGTTTTTAAAACTCCGCAGCAGCTCCACTAGCTATGTCATGGAAACACTATCATTGGTTAACGTGTTAACCCTACCCAATAAAGTTTTGGCAGTGTCAGGGCTGAGAGACATAAAGGAGGTGCTGAGAATGTCCTCTAATACCATCGTGAGCCCAAATAATCGTCCATTCATCATCTTAGGAAGTGGATGCAGACAGCGAACAATAAAGGTCGAAGGAAGTGAAGTTGCTATCACTGGCAGATGTTCATCGGATATGCGAAGCACTATCGCTTGCTTGCACTTGAGGAACGCGTGGTGTAGAAGTATCACCAAATACACTGACCCCGCCCAAAGAAGCAGCTGAAGCTACTATTGGTGCTTGAACTAATTCCTTAACAACAGGCTCCACTTCGAGCCTATGAGTTGCTATTTGATCGACCTCCACCTAAAATGCAACAAACAGTTGAAGTTAGCAATAAAGACAAAGAAAAATATGATTAAAAATAGCATGCTAACTTAGATATTTATGCCTATAAGACTAGGCCCGCCTGACCCTCGGTTATGGAAGATTTATGCCTATAAGACTAGGCGCACCTAACCCTTGGTTATGGGAGATTTATGCCTATAAGACTAGGTCCGCCTGACCCTCGGTTATGGGAGATTTATGCCTAAAAGACTAGGCCTGCCTGACCCCCGGTTATGGGAGATTTATGCCTATAAGACTAGGCCATCCTGACCCTTGGTTATGGGATATTTATGCTTATAAGACTAGGTCCGTCTGACCCTTGGTTATGGGAGATTTATGATATAAGACTAGGCCTGCCGGACCCTCGGTTATGGGAGATTTATGAAATATAAAGTCCTACATTACTAGGACCCCCTGACCCTTGGTTATGGGAGATTTTTATTTTAAAACTAACACATTTACATACAGAAGATAGAGAGTGGAAATACCTCAGGGCGTCGCTCATCTGCAAACTCGCGAGTGGCCATCTGGATCACATCCTCCTCTTCAATCACCTCAGGAGCTACCAATGGGGGATGACTCTGGGGGGTAATCACATTCTCCCCAACCTCAGTAACCTGCTCCTGCTTATTCTTCACCGCATCAACAACATGCTCTGGCTCACCTTCTCCTTGGGCAACTGTAGCTGGCTCACCACCTTCTGGGTTTGAAATTGAAGGCCCAAATAAAGAAATAAGCATTTGATTATTTAAAGGGGGAGGCACCATGGAGATGGTTAAAACGGGCATGAGAACCTAAGGAAAGAAGAAAGTTAAAAATTAAACCAGTAAATCAAGGGAGCAATAAAAGGGGGAGATAAGTGCAAAAAATAAAGGCTTACCACAGGTATCGGAGTTACAGAAACAACAGGCACATACACAGTCTCAACAAATTTCACAGAAGGAACCTCCATCTCGAGGGCAGCCTGCTCGCACAAAAAAGAGGGATCAGGAAAATAGCCGCTACTAGACTTAGACGAAGTATCAGATATAACTGCCCCTAGGGGAAATGGGAGATTACCTGTGAAGTAGTAAGGACAACTCTCTTAACAGGACGATCATCTCCAACTCCATCGTGCATATCTCCTCACGCATCAACCTGAAAAAGGGTCATAGGAGTATTAATATGAAAAGAAGATAAGGAAGAAGATATTTACAGTGAGAACGATTAAGAGGCTTACCTCTCCCTATAGAACATCCTCTATAATATCATACTCTTACAGAGGTGAGGCAGGTTTTGAGGGAGAAACCATCCTCCTGAACCTATGCTGCTGCACCGATGCAGTGTATCTTCTTCTTCTTCTTCTTCTTCTTCTTCTTCTTCTTCTTCTTCTTCTTCTTCTTCTTCTTCTTCTTCTTCTTCTTCTTCTTCTTCTTCTTCTTCTTCTTCCTCCTCCTCTTCTTCCTCTTCTCCTTCTTCTCTGAATTATTTACCTTTTTCCTCCTCCTCCTCCTCCTCCTAATCACCATAAACATCACCACCAGACATATGTTCCTCAGCCAACTCCTCCTCACTGGACTCACTCGACTCCTCCATTACAAGCTTGAGGGGGCTAATAGTTTTCCTCTTATTACTACCCCCAACAGATTGGGGGTCATAAGAAAACTTGTGAGCAGACATCTCGGCCGACATGAGAGCTCTGTCCTCTTCACTAAAATGTTCCCAAGTCTGGTGAAGATGATCCACCATCCGGCCCACCGCTTCAAAAATCTTTGGGTATGGAGTAGAGTCTACTGGAGGCTGTGGAATGGTTTTAAGCTTCTTTAAAGGCGCCTTCTGAGTGGCCCCAACTGCTGCACCCGTTGAGGCAGTGTGAGGAGACTCGATACTTCTAATCGGCCTCGAAGGACCAGAAGCAACATCAATCGAAAGAATGGAAGACTGAGTGGTTTTCTTTCTCTTCACAACTGCCTGATCTATAGGCGCTAGGGGAGGCAGCTCTGTGGGGGGATTGGTGTTGGCTGTGCTGAGGGAAAAAAACAAAAGATTGGGTGGTGCAGTTTCTCAAACCCAACTCAGTGGGTGGAAACTCTCAACTTCGAGATAACGGGGTTCTTTGAGACGGTTAGTTGGTAAGATAACCAATTGGTTCTGCCAGAACACATTAATATACATCACTGATCTTCCTCCTCGAGCTCTCTTGCTCAGGATCATAGGGTTAGCGGGATAATGGGCACACAGACTGGCAACAGTAGATGTAAGGAAATTTGAACAAGCAAATAAAAAATTAGTGGGCTTCTCTCAGGTGAAATGGGTTAACAGGGGGTCCCTTGATCATAGCCAAACCGCATGGCTACCCGATGGGGGCTATATACAGAGTAAAATGATTACCATTATATATATGAAGGCAAATGTGAAGGAATCAACAATAGGGAGACACTATACTCTGGGAAATTTCGGGCAAGGGCTTCCTCAATAGGAGCAACGGGACGCTCCTCTTCACCAAAGAAATTATTTGTAAAAAATTAGCTTACCCCAACATAAGGGCGAGGATTGAATCGCTCAACTCGACCAATCAGATCTTTCAGAGGTTTCTTCACACTCTTATCCTTCTAATAGTAAATACGGGGGACTCTCACATCCTATGAATCGGGGAAATGTCCAGCGGGGGCATAGTCTGAGAAATGAGCGTAGAAGAACGCCATCAAAAGAATATTACTGGCATAGTTAGACACGTCCAACCTACCAACACTTCGAGTAGAGTCTGTAGACACACGATCTAACCTAGTGTATAGAGACCCAAGAACAATTATAGCGAGGGAGATCTTTACACCACAAGCCATTTGAACGACCATGTTGATCAGGTCTTTGCAAGGGCAGTCGTGGGGCTTACCCGAAAGGTATACTTTTGATAGCATTACCCATATGTACCCCGCCAGCTCACTTTTGGGCTCGTATCCTTTCTCAGTTGGTGTCTGCTCAAAAACTTCTTTCCCTTGAGGATTCTCCCTAGCAGCCTCACGGGTTCTAATGAAAACCTTCTCTTCAATGAAGTAAAAGTAGCGGATGACCTCAGAGTAGGTGCACTTATTATAAGTGACCATGCAATCCTTCATAACAACTTCTAACTTGCTCCTCAGAGTTTTCTCTTCACTAGAGACAACCTCCTCAAAGAAGGTGTTAAATCCCACAACATCCAGCCCCAACAGCTCGCACACATCCTCAAGGGTAACAATAAACTCACCCCAAGTAGCCACGAATGTGTGTGACTAATGTCTCCACTTGGACACCAACAGTTGCAAAACAGTGTTACTTTTAGCCAAAGTAAGATCACCCAACCATATGGACCAAGATAAGCCTGCGAGAGCTAGTTGAATAGAGTACTTTGCATGGATGTACTCCGTCCAAGGGACCAACCCTTCACTAGCACTAGAGGACGCCTCAAATTCCACCTTAGAATAGGGGAAATCACCACGCTTTATATGGAAACGGGTAACAATAGTGGTAGGGATGTAAGAAAAGTCTTCAGCGTCTTCACCTTCGTCCATAAACAAGTTTGGCTCCTCAGTTGGCACCAAAGCACTGGGAAACCGCTCTGTCGTCACCCATAAATGATCGTTCTCCCCAAAGTAAGGGGCACAACGGTATCGTGCCCACTGAGCTTGGCGTGCTTGGGTGGTAGAAGAGGCACCCCTGACGGAAAGAGTTCTCTCTACTGGTGCCATATCAGACGAGTTAAAGGAAAACAAAAGATAATGAAAAAAAGGGGGTCAAGAAGTTGAATAAGGCAAGAATTTCTTTGATAAATTCTCACAGAAAAGCTTGAACTCAGAAAGTTAAACACCGAGGTGAGTTTGGACTAAAGGTGCGTCCCTTTTTATAGGGGCAATACAAGTTCCAAAAGACGAAAGAAAGCTGACAATTGGAAAAGTTCAATGATGGCGTTTTGGAATTATGTGGCTGTCGTGTTGGCTGTATACGCGTGGTTATAGAAGACCAAGGGTTGCCATGATGATAATTCAGGTAACGACGCATCTAAAACTTACGTGGCCTTCACGCGCTCGCCCTGTCACTGCCACGTGTGACGCACTAAAATGCAAATGATAGTTGCATTTAATAAGGCATGCATGGGGGTCTTGTATACCTTAGGGAACAAAGAGCTTTGGGGAAAATTTGAATAAACCTATTTATTTTCCCCAAGAAGGATAATTATAGATAAACGGAAGTTTCGTACAGATATTTCTTCATGAAAAATATAAATATCTCTACGAAGGGGAAAATGTAGGGGTTTCGCCCCCTCACATGGATGATTAACTTAGCCATGTGAGTTGATTATTTACAAAGAAAGATGTCTCATAAACACATTTCAAAGACTCTATATGCAAGTGGTTCACAGGATCCACCTCGAGGGATCTTCACAAGCAAGTAGCTCACAATGTTCTACCTCAAAGAGCCTCTAACGGACCTGGCTCGAAGGACACAATTTGAAGAACAGAAGTCACCCGAATGACAATAGTTTCTAATAAGAAATAAAATGGTATATTATGTACTTTATCTAATGAATATATATGTTGAGTGGGATCACTTGGTACCCGCGAGGGACCATGCCTGGCAGGGCATGGGAGGGCTTTCATGACCTATCAAGCAACCTCCTCTTGGGAACTTCGCAGGGACATGGTTTGGAGGATTAAGAACAAGGCAATATTGGGAACTATCACCAACCCTCTTGCCACACTTGGAAAAAACTTCACCTAGGACAAATGTCACCCGGGCCCACTCATTTCTTACCTATTCAAGTGAACCTCATCGAGTCATTCGATCACCCTCAATACTTGCCCCCTTCGAGGTCACCTCCTTGAGGTACCTAGGGTGCCAGCCTGTCTGGCTGACGTGACTAGATACTAAACAATAGCCACTGTTTGAACCACTTCCTGACGTCATGGTGTCTGATGTTTAGAAATTCAAGAATACAGCACTCAAGTGCCTTTATCCTTAAGATGGCAGGTCTAGTTCACTAAATCTGACCGTATAGCCATCCTAGAGTAAGCCTCAAGCTGGCACGTCATATCCTTCATTAATGACTTCAATACTTCCAACCAATAGAATGTTTTCCCGCCAAATCTAATAGATCCCATGCATTAAATGTAGTATCTCATGTATTTAATGCACCAGGCCAAAGGGATCAAGGGCATGCTGACTCGAGCAACCTCTCCCTCCATATAAATAAGACCAAAACAAACAAATTAAAGGAGAGGGAATCCAGAGCCTAGAATTGCTGCCCAAACTCCCTTATACCAGAGAACCCTCGTGAAGAGCATTAACTCCCGTACACATTCAATGCACCTATCATTGGGCATTAACTGAGCTTGAAGTTCCTGCCTTGTCTTTATTGTGCCTAGAGTGATTATTTTTTCTCCCTTCGACCATACTACTTGCTGGTCCCATTCATTTATTGTGTTTGCCCTATGCTGCTCATGCCAATATGTTCTTTAATGCAACTTTGAATATTAAATCCCTCTGTCCCTGATTTTTCCGTGGCTCTAACCCATAATTCACATCTAACGGTATTACTCCCTATCTTGATAAGGGGTTACGCCTCACTTAATACTAATAGTATTTGAAGAACCCACATCTTACACAAATATTTGTAACACTATGTGTATTGACATTTTAGTGGAATGGTTATTTAACACAGGGTAGCTTTTAATCTGCGAGTTATTAATTTCTTATTAGGGTTTAACTCTTGTAACCTTGTATTTCAATAGTAGGTTTTCCTGCCTTTTATATATATATATATATATATATATATATATATATAGCCATACATTTTCAAATAGTAAGCCCCCCATAGACATTTGAAAAGCAATGAATTTTGTTTCAGTTCTACTTTAAATTATGGCGTTGGGTGATAAGAAATTATTCAACTAAACAATGGCTTGTACATTTTATTTTCTTAGGTCAATGTCATCATTTACATTTCCCCTCTAAGAGTGGATAAGAAAAAAATGCACATTTTACTATGAAATTGTGTAGTGTGGATGCAAATTTGTATTGTGTTTACACGTATAATTGGGCCACACATAGGTGGATGGGTAAATGTCAACCGCCTAAGGGTTCTTGGACATTAAAATGTTAAATTCCCCAACATATGAAGTGTTATTTATATATTAATTTATTTATGGGATAGAAACTGTTTTGATCCACAATTATTAATTTATCAAGTTGAATCCGTTGGGAGGTAAACTGGTATCGCCCAAGGTGGACCCACTGATCAGAATACTCCTAGATGCTAGACTTTTACCCACCCAGTTGATATTTACATCGTCCCACTGTGGTTCACTATTTCAAACAGAGGTATAAATATATACATTTTCAACCTTTTTATTATCCCGCCGTGAATGACCTTAGTGGTGAATCTTCATGTGTGTTGCATCGAAAAATGGAGAAGAATAGACATGTTAGAGAGGGAGAGAAAAAATGATCAATTACATTATTTGAGTGAGAGAAGTGGAGATATGTAAGAAAATAGTAATTGTAATATTTAGGGGTAATAGTTAACAAGTCCTATTGACTTGGTCAATGATGCAAGAGAAAGGGTCTTTTGATTAGGTCAATGATGTCAACTGTCCTCTTTTGCCAACTCAATGCATTAAAATGACCAACATAAACCGAAATTATCTTTGACAGTTAACTACCTCATTTTTTCCAAAATAACCCATAAAATCTTTAGAATTCCATAACTTCAAATCTACAAATCTCACAAAAATTATATATTTGGAATCTACTCGTCAAGATCTATCAAGCATCTATGTTCAATATTTTTTGACGAAAAACAATCAAAGCATATAAATTTACTGTGTCTTTAAAACCACCATTTTTTTGGAAAAACTCTTTGTTCTACAGCTCTGGCGATGGTTCCACTGATGCGGATCAGAAAAAGAAAAGAAATAGACGAAGAGGGATGGAGATAAATGAGGAGAGAGAAACACCTCGGTGAGAATGTTCGACGACCTCCAATGAGCTTTTTCGACGGATTATTTTTAGTGTTGGGGGTGGGGGTGAAAGAAAGTGTTTGGTTATGTATTTTTTTAGAGAGATAGATATATAGATAGATAGATAGATAGATAGATAGATAGATAGATAGATAGAGAGAGAGAGAGAGAGAGCGAGTAAGTGGATTTAAAATTGGAACGTGTGAGAGGTACATTTGTCTAAATATATGTACTCTATAATGTAAGAGAAGATTTTCTGATATTGCTCATAGCATATGCCTTGTATTATTTTAGGCTAGTATGACGTATCCCTTTACAAACCGCCACGCACCATCACGAAAAATCGGAATCAACATTCAAGAATTCCTTACATCCCATATAGGCATGAAACTTTTTAGGAATTTAATTTGTTCATTAAATTTATTTTGGGATGTTTTATTTTTATTAAAACTGAAACATAATTTTTTTTAAAAATTGATGCATTTTTATTTTAAAATAATTTTTTCAAAAATCGCTTGCCTCGTTCAAACGAGAAGACATTCTCCTTCGAATGAGATGTCTAAGTCGTTAGAATGGCCATTTGATATCTTTATCTAACGAGCATTTAACGAGGGCATACAGTTTGGCATCGTTTGTAGCCCGTTCAAATGAGATAACAATATCGTTCAAATGAGATTCAGTTTCGTTCCAATGAGCTGGTATTCTCATTTGAACGAGACTCATTTTCATTCGAACGAGTAGCCTCATTGAAATATATGTTCGCCTTATAAATACCTATTTTGTGTTTAATTTTTCTAAGACTTTTGAAGGAACATTTTCTGAAATATTTTTGCCAAAACTTTTGTGTTGATAAAATAATTTTGATTCACAACACACATCACCAAAATAGTTTTTGTGAATCGGTTTGAAAACCTAGAAAGTTTTTTATCCTTGCCTACACCTTGTGGATAGGTACCTCCATGGCTAACTTGTGAACTCGGAGAGATCACTGCTGAAGAAGAAGACTGAGGTGGATCGATGGATATCGAGAGTGAATCTGTCTCTTGTGGACTACTTGGAGGTAAGTGGTATTCTTTATAAGGTCTTGTAAAGCTTAGCTCCTTATACTTGTGGCTAGTAATCAAGTAGTAGTGTAAGTTGACTGTCATGAAATTATTCATAAAGTTATTTGGTAAGTTTACTTTTTATTGAAAAATGAGGCTGGTATTTTTAAAATATATTTTTTTTATTTTTAACCTAGTTCAAACAAGATTCATTTCTCATTTGAATGACTTTACTTTCTGGTGAGAAGGGTCCTTTAATCTTTGCATCTAATGAGCATCTAACGAGGGCAAACTGTTTTGCATCATTTGAAGCCGGTTCAAACGAGATCGTGACACCCCGCCTAATAAAATACCGGGTGATAAGTCCTATACCAAATTAAACAGGAATCTCATCTGGTCCATTCTTAGCATCATTGTCGATAAATTTTTGAAACTTACTAACCGCCTAGTATTCAAAAGATATGGTGCCAAATTTTATCTTTTTATTTAACATCCCAACAATAACATGCGAAAGAATATATAACTAACTGTCATGCAATCACTGAATCAAGCAATACTAAAAATGTAATAGATGTAATCCTTGTCGAAACAACCACCGGCTACAAGTCAAAAAACAAGAATAAACCGCAAGAGGAAAAACTGAATACATCAACTAATTGAAATAAAATGGAACAACTAGGGAGACATGCCCAAACGGAGTACTAACTGCATCCTACTCTAGGAATGAAATAAATGAAGCGGCTAAGTCAAAGTCGTGGAACATCCATATGTGCCGCAACTGCGTAACCCTGGAATTGAACAATTCAGGCGTCCCTGTGGCTGGATACCTAAAAGGTTTTGAAAATAATTTATAGCAAGGGTTAGAACCCAAAACATTTGGAAAATATTTAGCAAGTGAATTTAAATGCACTAAATTAAAATGCATGAATGCCCTTCATTTATAAGTTAGTGCCGCACACTCTCTTGAGAGCAGTTCTCATGCATACCCCAGTTTGCATACCGCTGGCGCGGACCAATTTTGATAAAATAGTAAAAAAAATATTTTTGATCTATTTTTTTTATAGTTTCTAAACATTTCAATAGGACCATAAAAAAAAATTCAACTCAAAATGAATTTTTTTGCTATTTTAAAAAAATCGGTCAAACTTTGTCAGTTTTTAACAACTTAAAAACAACTTAAAAACTGACAAAGTTTGACCGATTTTTTTAAAATAGCAAAAAAATTCATTTTGAGCTGAATTTTTTTTCATGGTCCTACTGAAATGTTTAAAAATCATAAAAAAAAAATCAACCCGAAATTATTTTTTTTACTATTTTAAAAAAATGGTCCGCACGGAGGGTATGCAAACTGGGTATGCATGAGATCCTTTCTGTGTATATATATATATATATATCCTACTTTTCCCACTAGTCTATCTCGAGTGAGTTTAGTAAATGAGTTATAAGTTATTAATCACTGTTGATACGAGAAATCGTCCACTTGTCGTTCTCGCATCAGCAAATCATGAGTAAAGTGCGTAATAAACAAGTAAAGCAAGTAAATAGAGAGAATACAAGATATAGAGTGGTTCAGCCTTTAAAATAGGCTTACATCCACTGTTGCTCCGCTCTCATTATATACGCTGCATTGTATAATATAATCGTGCCTAAAGAGGCATACAAATATGAGAATAAAGGGGAGTACATGGAAGTATTGAGGATTTCAGAGTGACAGAGAGGTGGATGCGATGTAGATGTGTGGCCTTCCAGTCGTGTGTTGAGGTCGTGTAGAGAGAATATGTGTTGTAGAATCTGCCCCGAGCGTATGGAATCGATCCCTTATTTCGAGGTGTAGTCCTCTATTTATAAGAGGTATGTGAGTTGTCACGTGTCCTGAGCACGTGACGTAAGTCCGGAGTTGCTGTAGTAGAAAGGGATGCGGCCTATAAGGCAAGCACAAAGTGCCGCACCCTACATGAGGCTAGAGCTGCAGGTTTCGCGCCCTGTATATGGTAGGGCCACGACCTGTATTTTAAGACAAGGGGTGAGTGCCGCGCCCAGTACTTATAGGGCCGCAGACCGAGTTCAGTAGGGCCGCGCCCTATCTTAATAAGGGACGCAATAGGGTTCTATATTTGTATTATCAATATGCCCCCAAGTCGTAGTGCTAAGAGAATTTGATTGGTGCTGCAACTTAGTTACTTTACGTGCCGCGGTGTTTTTCAAAGCGACGATTCATCTTTCGCGCTCTCTTATATAAATTATTTCTGGACGTGGACTTCATTATGTTTCCAAAACCTTGAGAGAAAATCGAGAGCAAAGTTCTTGCGCGTCCATCTTCTTCCATTTTCCGATGACCCTCAGAGGCTGTGCGTGGTTGTTCTAAGGTGGTGCGAAGCTGAGAACCGCTGGTTTTTATGTTTCCAAGTAAATCTTTCAACCATCCTTCTTTTAAACAACCTTCGTAGCTCGTAATTCTACTTTGAATATACAAATACATGAGCTTCTGCATTGCTTGATAGAAAACTAGGGCTTCAATTGAGTATTCTGCTATTGTCTCATGATCGAACACACACGAACGCTGAGCTCATCAAATATGTTAGAATCGATCTTCATATGCTGTATTTGACCCCTGATATTCCAAACGCCATGAAAATCATATTGCTATTCTCGTTGTATATAAGAAAACTCTTCGAATTCTGTGAATCCGATCTTAAAAATGATCACACGTTAGGTATGAAACTGTTTAAGATAGAGACCGCGACACGATAGACTATCAGTAATTTAGTGGTCATTTGAATTGTTAAAGACCCTATCCGTGGCCCCCTTAGGTTATGAGAATTACCTTCCATGACCCTTTGATGCATATCCATTTAACCTGCCGCGGCGGTTCGGTCTTTTAGGGATCTGAATCCCCACCCTTATAATTTGAACAGTTCTTCAAACTTTCACCAACCAAATATACATCCATGATAAATAATTGTGATTGCTACTAGAATTCCTTGAACATACCTTTAATAATTTTAGAAGTGGCCGTAGTAGTGTATGTTCCCTTACTGATATAGGAGGTGGCTGTGGTCAATAGGGCCAGAAGGTAATCCCTTAGGTTCTATGAATAGGGTTGGTAGTGTTTTTGGCCCATTAATAACTACGTTTGGCAAATAATTCCAATCAAACAAATGTTTACTATTCATATATATAATCTTCCCGTGGCCTCTTAAAGTCTTTTCCAAACCATACTGGCTGCGGCGCCTAACTGGGAACTCTGCTTTTTAGGTACTGCTCCAGCCATATGAGCTTTGACCCAGATGAGTTTCTGAGAGGCTTCTGGGAAAAGCATTTTGGAACCTCCTCTCTTTCGTGCCCCCTATGAGATCAATAGGGCCTTGCCAACTGAGGGATTTCCCTAACTGCGTAATATTAGACTTAGACTCCACAGATTCTGCATCTAGGAAGGATTTCCAATCCACACCAATGGAAGAAGAAGCCAATTCAAGCAATCATCCTTTGGGTGCAGAAGATGATGCCGCGAAAGTTAGGGATAACTCGGTAGGTACATCTGGAAGGGTTGCAATACCCCTAGCCGCGCTTGATATCCGAGGTATCATAACTCAAGACTGGGTTGACCAGGTGGCTGAGGCCTTCGAATTTCTAGATAACTTGATGTGCTCCGCACCTGCCGCGAACTAAAGACCTTGCACAGCTCTGGCAGATGATGGAGTTTTCTTCCACTTCATGCATTTGTTTACAGGCTATGGCTGCCTATTCTTGTTCCTATTCGTCGCATCTTTCAGATAATAAAACTGGCACTGACCCAGATAGATCCCAATGGCTGGAGGGCCATACTTGCCGCGATCGTCCTTTGGGAGAATCTATTCGAAAAGGACATCACTCCTATGGAGTTCTTTCATTTCTATCACCCAAAGGATAATTCAGTGAAGTTTGCAGGGTACTACTACTTCTCCATTCGCGGTAGGGATGAGACCCTTTACACTGGGAGGATAACCAGTGTGAAGAACTGGAAGGGGAAGTATTTTTACATCTCCGAAGAAGGCTGTGAGATTCACTCCAAGGAGAATGAGAGGGAGAGGTCGTATAGAATGTCTCGGCAATGGGGGTCTCCATCTAAACTAGGTATTAGGATTATAGCCGCGTCCTTTCTTCATATTTTGTTAATCTCTTCTAACCTTTGGATTGTTATTCTGCAGTCCTTGATAACTTAAATTTGAGCAAGTGAAAAGAGAAGAGAGTTACTGAGGCAATGGCAGTTCCTGTCAAAGAAAAAAGATTTAGTGTCCTTGTGACCTCTGCTACCATATTCGAGGCAGGTTTCTTTCCCAGCAAGAGTATTCCAAAAGACATGACCGCGGGAGGTAATAATCTGATTCCATATTAGTCAGTTGCATTTTGTTTTGACTTTGAATATTTATTATTTCTTTTCTCTTTTCAGGTGAGGAGGTTGATAGGGAATTACTGGCCGCGCAGTTGGCTGAAATGGACGAGGATGCAGTCGTTCTCAATAATACTGCATGGAGCAGGAAGAGGAAGAGGTCCAAAGCTAAGGCACCTACCGCGGCTCCATCAAATGTTTTGAACACTCCTGCTGTGAAATCAACTCCTGCCGCGGAGAAGATCGACGTTGTAACCCAACCACCGTCTGAATTTGATGATGATATTGGAGCCAACCTGGCCGCGGCAGGTTTGATGTCAAATGAATCTCCGCTCAATACTGCCTCACCGCCACCGCCACCTATCATTGCGGTAAATGAAAACTTGGCACCCCCAGTTCCATGGCGAAGTTTGTCTTGATGGTCGTCTGCGGCCTCAATTAAGGCAACCCGACCCTGAGTCGTCATGGGACACCACCGCGAAAGCTGCACGAAAGAATGAAAAGGCCTTAGACACCGCAGATCTGGACAGGCTGGTGGGACAAGACCATGATGATCTGGAGGACTGCGGCCTCCATAGTCTTCTGAGGGTAAGTGCTTAATGCTGCTTTATTTTTCTTTAGCATTCTACATATTGCAACTAACTTTTTTTTTAATTTCAGGCCGTGGATGTCATAGTGGCCCAAAAGAGGAAGTATAAGGCTCTTTATAAATTGAAAGAGGCCGAGAAGAGGGTGCATGCCGCGGATTTGGAAGCTATGCAAAATTTATCTTTTGAAGCTGGTAAGAAGTCTGCTGCTGCGTCCTTTCAGGTAGCCTATATGAACTTGGAAGCAACAAATAAGGTAAGGGAGGAAGCGAAAGAGAACTTCAAGCAGGTCATGGACTCCCTTAAAGCCTCCCAGGCCCAGACTGCTGAAGCTGCACATGCCGTGGAGATTTCAAGTAACAAGCTCGCTCTTCCTTAAAATAAGTATGAAGAGTTGGAGGCCAAGTCCGCTCAAAAAGCCCTAAATCATGTTGCGGAAATAAAAAAGATAGAGGCTGATCTTGGCGATGCTCGTCAACTGGCCATAGACCATACCGTGGAGTCATTCAAGGGCTCGAAGGACTTTTTCCTTATCAATAACAGAGCCTACCTCCGCGGCTACCAGGAGCTAAGGCATAGGATTGTAAAGAACTTCCCTGAGACCAAGGAGAAGGTTCTTGCCTAGAGACTAAGTGATGTTGAACACCAAGAATGCATTGCTGAGCTAAAGGCCGCGGAGGAGGAGAAAGCAAGGCTTATAGCAGAAGCAGCGACAACGGAGGAAGAGACTGAAACAATCGCGGAAGGTGAAGAGGGCGATGAGCTTGCTGCTGCTGCTTCCTGAGTGCTCATTTTTTATCTTTGATATAGGGCTGCGTCCCTTTCTCCAAATTTTAACTATAGTGGTTGCGGCCACCTTTTCTGCTGGAATTATTATGGCCTTATTTTCTTATAGCTTTTGTATCTTCTTCTTTGCTTGCTTCTTCAATGCTTTATTGAACGCTTTTTGTAGTACTCTGATGGATTGAATGCAACTACCTTGCATAATTAAAATGCCTTATAGATGGAGTGAACTTGTAGAAATAACAGATTAAGTCCGCGGCACCCTCGAGTAATTCCAAGGAATCTTCACAAGTATGAGTTATAGGCTGTGGCTGTAATTCACATGGCTTATGTACCCGGGCCGCGACCCCTTTTGCCACTAGAACAGGGACGTGACCTTTTGATAATGGTCGTAGCCGCGTGAGTTGAGTTCTCTAATCCCGCCATGACATCTTTGAGTATTTGAGACCCATCTTCTGTAGCTTTTCAAATGGATCTAAATCCAAGTCATTACTGTTATCCTTATCTTAGTCGCTTTAATAGCTGCGACTGTATTGACAGGGTTACTGCACTCTTTACCCTTGTCATCCCATAACCGGTATGGGATATATAAAGAAGGCCAAGGATTCCCTCGAGACGCTTCAATTGCTTTTCACGGAATATGGCATTCATCTTCCTTAGCATATCCCTTCTGTATGTAAGAGGGATATTATCAAGCCTCCTTAGGCTGGGTTATATTATTAAGCCACCCACAGCTAACATATAGGATATTATCAAGCCTCCTCAGGCTGGATTATGTTATTAATCCACCTATAGCTAATATATAGGATATTTTAAAGCCTCCTCAGGCTGGGTTATGTTATTAAGCCACCCACTGCTAACATATAGGATATTTTTAAGCCTCTTCAGGCTGGGTTATGTTAGTAAGGCACCCACCACTAACATATAGGATATTTTCAAGCCTCCTCAGGCTGGATTATGTTATTAAGCCACCCACAGCTAACATATAGGATATTTTCAAGCCTCCTCAAGCTGGGTTATGTTATTAAGCCACCCACAACTAACATATAGGATATTTTCAAGCCTCCTCAGGTTGGGTTATATTATTAAGCCACCCACAGCTATGGATATATATAAAGCCATCCCTGTCTAGATATTGAAACTCTCTCAATTTAATGGTGCGTCCCGAAAGCCAAGAACGGGAATTGTAAGCCCTTGTAGCGAATGATGCATTACGGAAGCTAAGAGCATGTATTGGAAGCCCTTGCGAGTGATATTGCAGTACAACTTGGATAACTGCTTCCAATATTTGCTTTTTCCACTTTCAATTATCATTAACTTCCGGACAATCAGGCATCCTCTTGGGCATTGTGGCCCATTCAAATATTCTCATTCCCGATATAACAAGTTGTCTCAGATCGGGATCTGTTTAAGGCAAAAATGATCTTTATAAGATAACATTTCATGGAAATGAGAATCAAAATATGACATTATAAAAGTGAATTTCATTTTGTAGCTATTCATATATATGACTTTGTAAGGATAACTCAAAATTTAATTTAAAACAGGATAAGAGGATTTGCCACTGTAAAGTAGAGACAGATGGAATATAAGACATAAGCATGAAAAATAAGCATGCGACACATGAGATAAGGCTGCATCCCTTAAACATCTTTGAGGAACCTTCGCAGCATCCCTTGCCCAATCAGCCTTTCAATTTTATCCTTAAGAGCATATCATTGCTCAGTATCATGACCATGGTCCTGACGGAATCTGCACCAAGTAGCTTTGTTCCTCTTGTGGGGTGGAGCTCTCAGATTTTCTGGCCACCTCAATATCTTGTCTTCTTTGATGAACCCAAAGATCTCTTCAATTGGGAAGGCCAACAGAGTGTAGGGCCCAGATTTCTTCTCTGTCCTCTTCACTCTCCTTTCTTGGCACCTGCTGACTACTTCCGTGGTTGGATCCTCTTGAACTGCCGCGGCAATAAAAGCTGCTAAAGCTATGATCTTAGGTGCCGCACCCCTGTTGGGAGAGGCCGCGGCCTCGAGCATTAGCACCCTCGTCAGGTAGTTGACCTGGGTTTGGAGTGAAGCATGACTGTCGTAGAGGTGGTTGAGTACACCTGCACAATCTCCTCTTTAATTTCTGTGCTCTCGCTGGACTGTCCTTCCATTTTCTGCTTTTGTTAGTCTTTACAAAGTATATGTATGATCTGGGACAAAACTAGTAGAAGTGAGTAATCACAGAAACATTGGAGTAACTAAGTAGGAAACGGGGATGCAGCGTTGTGCTGCTGCACTTGTTGAAAGGTGCCGCGGCCAGTATAGGTGCACTGCCGTGGCCTTTGCATGACATTCACCAAGGTTGAGCTGGAGACCTCCCGAGTCGATTCCTTGATGTTTTGAAGTCTAGCACAGGCTACGGCATGAAGGTATTCAAACTACCTGCCGCATCCCTTACTAGGCAGGGGGAAAGCAATCCCAAAATCAAAACCCAGACAATTTTTCTCCCGAAACGCGGGGAGAGCATTCCTATTAGGGTCTATCCATGAGAGAATAACCTCTCGATGCACAAAATGGCACAATTCTAATAACAAACCCTGGAGCATAGGCAAAGAACAACAAAAAAGGGCGTAAACATAATTCTTCCCTAACCATTCATCTTTTTGGGGGTAAAGCTCATCACGCTTTTCAGCACTGTCTAGATGAAACGATATCACAGGGGTATGTAAGATATATCGAAGGTTATAAAAGAGAGACCAAAATAGTTACCCATTTAAGGGTGTGAATACAAAATAGAGCTCAATAACCTGAATATACTCGTGAGACAATGATCCAAAAGATCCCCACGAATGAAATTAGGTGTTGAAGAACTCGACATATAGAGAAACAAGATTAAAATATCTCGATTCCCACAGACGGCACCAAATTGTTGATACGAGAAATCGTCCACTTGTCATTCTCGCATCAACAATCATGAGTAAAGTGCGTAATAAATAAGTAAAGCAAGTAAATAGAGAGAAGACAAGATATAGAGTGGTTCATCCTTTAAAATAGGCCTACATCCACTATGTTGCTCCACTCTCATTATATACGTTGCATTGTACAATATAATCGTGCCTAAAGAGGCATACACATATGAGAATAAAGGAGAGTACATGGCAGTATTAAGGATTCCGGAGTGCCAGAGAGGTGGCTGCGATGTAGATGTGTGGCTTCCCAGTCGTGTATTGAGGTCGTGTAGAGAGAATCTGTGTTGTAGAATATGCATCGAGCGTATGGAATCGATCCTTTATTTTGAGGTGTAGTCCTCTATTTATAAGAGGTATGTGAGTTGTCACGTGTCCTGAGCATGTGATGTAAGTCCGGAGTTGCTGTTGTAGAAAGGGATGCGGCCTATAAGGCAAGCACGAAGTGCCGCACCCTACATGAGGCTAGAGCCGCAGGTGCCGCGCCCTGTACATGGTAGGGCCGTGACCTGTATTTTAAGACAAGGGGTGAGTGCCACGCCCAGTACTTGTAGGGCCGCACATTGAGTTCAGTAGGGCCGCGCCCTATGTTGATAAGGGCCGCGGTAGGGTGCTATATTTGTATTATCAATCACACTAACTTATTTAAATCTCTTCTCAATTAATACCATATAACATTTTCACGAGATATATAATTTATACATTTCACATCATGTATTTACCCGTATATAAATCTGCACCATATATACGTATCACTAACTTATTTAAGTCATTTCTCATTTAATATCATACAATAACTCAAGTTATATTTCTACATTTCACATTATGTATTCACCTGCGTATAAATCTGCACCATAAATACGTATCACTATATCACAACATTCACATGCATGTCGTAGTTATATGACTATCCCCCGATTATACACTCATCGAGTGTTCTCTAGATGTTATCATAATTAGGTATACTCATCCACCCGAAACCCTGACACGATTAGCTCCCCATTTAAAAAAAAACGTACAAATGCTGTGGAGGCGGCCATAGTTTCCCATGATAGTGAGATTAAAACAAACTCAAAGGACTCACTCCTGAGCTCGAATGCTATGACCTGGGGACTATGCTCACCCTGCATTCACTAGCCAGGGGATTCACCCACATCGCACAACCTCCCCTGATAGCACTAGATTGGGTATACTTTACTGTAAATATCATTCACACAAATATTTATAAATCGTATATATATATATCACCGTGTATATATATATATTAAATCCAGTCTATCGGTATAATACATCCATACACAAGCCTTATAATTTACTATAATTATTATTCACACAAATATTTATAAATCATATATATATACTCCCATCACCGTATATATATATTAAATCCAGGTTACTAGTGCACTTACATCTATACACAAGCCTAAAACATACAAGTCTACAATCCGACTTAATTTCAATTAATCATTCACTAATTAATTTCATTATCTTGGTGTCTCTCTACCAAATATTCCCAGACTATCTCTCTCTTGGCCCGAAATTCAAAATTCCCATTTCATTATTCAATTTGATTCAATTAAGTTTACCCACTTAATTAATAAGGCTTCAAATCACTCAATCATAAACCTTCATTCTTATAATTGGATTTATTCTCCACTTAATCTAAGGGTGATTTTCACAATTTCAAGCACTAAATTATAGCCATAATTTTCCAGATTCAACCAACACAGGAATAATTCATCGCAAAATAACAATCAGGTCTGAAACAGGGGAAAGGGAGAAATCTGTCAGAAATAACCAGGTCGTTCAAATGACCAGCCATGTCATTCGAACGACAATGGCTCTCGTTTAAACGAGACACCAGGTTGTTCGAACGACCCTGGTGTTCTCTCTCCTCTTTCATTGCCTAGAAAACCATTCCGCCATTACTATTTTAAAACTTCAAATTCTGTATAGATTATCCCCCAAAACATTCCCAGATTTCATCCTAAATTCACCCATTTGATCTACTCAATTTAACTACATCATCTACACCAATTGGGGCATCAAATCTACAAAATCTTATCATCTCTGCAGATTTATAAATCCCAAACATGAAATCCCTAAATTCAAATGTAGAATAAACCCTAACATATTAATTAATTCACACCTTCTTTAACATGAATAGAAAAAAATGGAATTTAACAAATGGGAATTAAACCACTTTCCTTAGGGTTCTAGAATCAAGTCCTTTAATGAAGATGATGGTTTGGATTCAAGGCCCTCCTCTTGTTCTTGAAGAAATATCCCCAAATCTCCAAATTCTCTTCTAATTGCTCTCCTCTAAGGCTCTCCCCAATTTTGGTCTTCTAAAATGAATTAAAGTCCCCTCCCGTTCACAATTAGGGTTATTAACTCTAATCCCATTTTTGGGATTCTGTGCGTTCTAAAACGGGTCCAAACACTTAATTGCGAGCTCAGATGTGTCTCGAAAAGTCCCAAAACCCATATATCCCTATGGACACTCATTTAAAATTATTTCAGCCCATCCAAACTCAATAGTGCACTTCAAATTAATTTATAACATTCTCCAAATTCTTGATCTCAAAACGTGACACATAAAATAGTCCAAATAATAAATCCTCAATTCACCAAATTATTAAATTCCTCAAATAATTTTTTTTGTCCCAAATAACGAATTTAATTTCTCCCAATAAAATAAATTCTTTTTCTCCCAAAATATTATTTTAATCAAAGGTCCTTAAATTTATAGGGTGTTGCATACTCCCCCCCTTAAAATGAAATTTCGTCCTCAAAATCCGGATAAGCCTAGTACTCCTAGTCTCAACTAACCCCGCAATCACTTACCTTTAGCATTGCTACACAAAGTTATTAAGTGAGTGTAATTAACCAGAGCACCCATACACCTTGTGCCCGTGCTTAACCGCACAAAATAAAACTCGACATTTACTAGCCGTTAATCTGTGATATAACTTCAATCCCACAGTTATAACATTCTAAATACCCTCCTTACGGCATAAAAGTATACATATCCTCTCTTATGTAAAAAGACAACATACACCACCGTTCCCTTACTATCACTAGTTTTCTTAGGCAAAAATAAAACCCAAGTTGTCTTTCCCTGCTCGATAATAAGTCCAACAAGTCTGAATCACATCAGAAATGTCCCTACGCCCCGGGATTTCAATTAACAATTTATACATTTATATGAAACACATTTAACATACATAACCGTATATATGCACTAGACCCTATCTCAGGTGGAATCTAGCAACGATAATTCATACCCTGATGCCGCTAACATTCAATCTTACCATAACTATCCACTATAGCCCCAAATTATAGCTACAAAGTAGAAACTTGGAAAACATCCACGCTACTCCCATAATTCTCGAAAATAGAAATATCTCATATAATGCAACCATCCTCTTAGTGTACCTCCCAACTCTCACGTGGTTAACACAAAAGAACCCCGCTATCCCACGGTACTTATATATATATATATATATATATATATATATATATATATATATTATGGCTATTATGACCAACACATCCACTAATATCCGTCTCACTCATGAATCCTAGTGATAGAAAATCGTAGGTTATAACGCACTCAATGTCACTTCCAAACACACCCATGCTCAATTATTCCAAAATTTGAGGGACAACTTATTCCCATTCCTCCGAAATATACCCAAAATCGTTGCCTTTGCATATTCTCCCCGAATCTGCTAAGTATCTATACAGTAGGGGCTTTGGTTCCTCCTAGGGTGCCCATACACCCTATATATCGTGCATAATTGCATAAACCTCCGATCATCACTTACGTAACCATATTTGTCTCAATTTCAGCCTTTCCCATGACAACTCATCATTATTAAATTCTTCCCGATATTACCTCACCTATCAACTTATGGTGCAAAGCTTCGTAGTGTTTCTTTCGCAACACTTTTTGGCTCCACTAGCCCTATCTCTTAGTGGATCTTTGCTCAACGTATCTTCTCCACACGTTCACTAATTGTCATCAAATTCGATGTCCTAAAATCCAATGACGTCTTCACACTTTTGATATTTTATTAAGGCTTATGCATATAACACTTCCCAACAAAGCCCAAAAGAACTTTTCCTAATGCCCTATTCCTCAGCATTGTCAATCCTTAATTTCCACATAACCCAAAGCATATCCCCGGGACTTTCAAACTTTGCCCCTATACTCATAAGTCTATCGTGGGCTCTCGCATCTCTAAAGGAGTCATATAGTACTGCGCTCGTACTATCACTAAGCCCTCAATGCTAAATATTAATGGTGAGCTAAATATCTCCGCTCCACGGTAACCCAACATACCTTGAATCTCATCAGTAAGAGTCCCCACACATCAGGATCCAATATAACTTGACAACTGTACCCTCTAAAGTCTACTTCACACGATATTACTGAGGGTTCAACCCTCTTCCTGGTGAGACATCTAAAAAAGAACATACATCCGACACTGAAACAACTAATACAATAGCCTTGCTACGATCACTCACCATTATGAACCCGTATGTACCCAAGATAAAACCATACCTCAAATGTCACCTCTGAGGAGATAGTCCTCATGAAATACATTGTCTCAATATACCCACCCATTCTTTCAAGTGGGCCCGAAGAGTACCCCTCTACTCCATGGTAAATATACACATACTAGTGATATTAATGATACCTCCACTAAATCCATTTCTCACGTTAATTTAGTTCTAATACATTTTTGTGACCCTCTTGCATCACACCAAACAAACCACGATCATCTCGAAATAAAACTCATAGTTTTAGTTGCCCCTCACACTGCCGACTCAATGGTTATTAGACACCACACCCACGCCCTAACCAAATCAAAAACTTTTCTACTGATGTCCTTGATAGACATCCCGCTCCTGTCCCCTAACTTTCTACGGACAAGATCCTCTTATGTGTTTCTACTTTCACACGTAAAACACCTCTCTGTGTCATCCCCCTTTCTTTGGCCCCACCGACCCTATCAGGGTTGTCCTTCTCGTGGACCTAGTAGTCTTAACCCTGACCACTAACCCAAATGTCCTTTTGGATCCGCTGATCCAATAGATTTATTGCTGGCCTTGACCACCCTAACTGAACCCACCATCACTTGGTAGAAATTCTATTGATCTCGATCTTAAATCTGGGTTTCGAGTATCCCTTACATTGGTGCCTCACTAGCACAAAAATCCAATCTTACTCTTCTGATAGATTCTCAAACTCCTATAGTTCTCATATAGCGAGAGCATTGATACTGATGTAAATGTACAACCTTGAGGATAATGACACCAGTCGTCCTAGCCATATCTCCTATCCATGCCTATAGATTCTACACACGGGTCTAATATCAACCTACAAACCCTATTTGATTCTTCGTATCCCTCTTACTAGTTACAAAGCTTGCGAATCCCATCAAATTTCCTTATCATCCGACCATTGAACTTCCATTTTGGAACATTACTGAAATCTCCCTTGCCTCTCAATTTAACCTCTAGCGAGAGGATTCATAATAATCCGCACACCAAATTCCTCGTTATTCATGGTATCTCCCCATGAATGTGGTGACTGGCTCTCATCACCCCATACTGCTTTTAAGAGCAAACGTATTTGCCCTGAATTTTGACTTGAGTGTCACTACACTCCCCCACATGTGATTCCAATTGGATGTTCTCTACCCATTGGTAAATCACTCTTCCACACCTCCCTCGAATCCTAGCGGATTGTTCTTTTAGAACCAAAAATATTCTTCGGACCTTACCCCTTGTCGTCTACACTATGGGTTTTAACTTTGCACCATCGTCCTTCATGATGGTTTTTGGGCAAACTACTGCTCCTTAGCGGTTACTCTATCTTCAATTGTTCGGACAATTATTATGGTGACTCCTATCGCACCACTGTTTCTAGAATACCCCACGGTTTTTGTAGATTCCTCCCTCCTACAATCATTCTAACATCCCACATTCATCATTCTAAAATGTTCGATCTTCCACTCTCGTTCGAAACTGTATATGAATCACATAAACTATACCCTATAGCGGGAGAATGTAAATCGCATACGTGAAGGAATACAACAATCCTATAATAAGTCTCTATATCAAAGAACGCTACGCTAAAATGTGAAAAGCCACACAAATCCTAAGGACACTAGAACCTGGTGTTCTGATACCATCTGGGACACCCCACCTAATAAAATATCAGGTGATCAGTCCTATATCAAATTAAATAGGAATCTCATCTAGTTCATTCTTAGCATCACTGTTGAGAACTTTTTGAAACTTACTAACCACCTAGTATTCAAAATACACGGTGACAAATTTTATCTTTTTATTAAACATCCCAATAACAACATGCGGAAGAATATATAATTAACCATAATGCAATCACTAAATCGAGCAATACTAAAAATGGAATAGATGTAATCCTTGTCGAAACAACCACCGAAAACAAGCCAAATAACAAGAATAAGCCTCAAGAGGAAAAAATGAATATATTAGGTAACTGAAATAAAAGGGAACAACTAGGGAGACATGCCCAAATCGAATACTATCTGCATCTTACTCTAGGAATGAAATGACTAAAGCGGCTAAGTCATAGTCTCGCAACATCCACATAAGCTGCAGCTGCGTAACCCCGGAATAAAACAATTCTAGCATCCCTGTGGCTGGACACCTAAAAGGTTTTGAAAATAGTTTATAGCAAGGGTTAGAACCCAAAAGATTTGAAAAATAATTAGCAAGTGAATTTAAATGCAGTAAATTACAATGCATGAATGCTCTTCATATTTAAGTTAGTGCCACACACTCTCTTGAGGAAACCTCATCCTTCGATTAATGTGCATGCCTAATGTACCTATACATGACCCATCTAGCTATCTACCCCGTAACTAGTCTTGTCATATATATATATATATATCCATATCATACTTTTCCCACTACTCTATCCCGAGTGAGTTTAGTATATGAGTTATAAGTTAATAATCACACTATCTTATTTAAATGTCTTCTCAATTAATACCATATAACATTTTCACGAGTTAAATAATTTATACATTTCACATCATGTATTTACTTGTATATAAATCTGCACCATATATACGTATCACTAACTTATTTAAGTCATTTCTCATTTGATACCATACAACAACTCAAGTTATATTTCTACATTTCACATAATGTAATCACCTATATATAAATCTGCACCATATATACGTATCCCTAGATCACAACATTCACACGCATGTCGTAGATATATAACTCTCCCCCGAGTAGGCACTCATCGAGTGTTCTCCAGATGCTATCATAATCGAGTATACTCATCCACCCGAAACCCTAACATGGTTAGCTCCTCATTTCAAAAAAATGTACAAATGCTATGGAGGATACCATAGTTTCCCATGATAGTGAGATTAAAACACACTCAAAAGACTCACTCCTAAACTCGAACGCTATGACCTAGGGACTATACTCACCCTGCATTCACTAGCCAGAGGATTCACCCACAACGCGCAACCTCCCCTGATAGCACATGAATGGGTATGCTTTACTGTAAATATTATTCACAGAAATATCTATAAATCATATATACACATATATATATATATATACTACCCATCACCGTATATATATTAAATCCAGACTAGTAGTGTACTTACATCTATACACAAGCCTAAACCATACAAGTCTACAATCCGACTTAATTTCAATTAATCATACACTGATTAATTTCATTATCTTGGTGTCTCTCTACCAAATATACCCGGACTATCTCTCTCGGCCCGAAATTCAAAATTCAAAATTCATTATTCAATTTGATTCAATTAAGTTTACCCACTTAATTAATAAGGCTTCAAATCACTCAATCATAAACCTTAATTCTCTAATTGGATTTATTCTCCACTTAATCCAAGGGTGATTTTCACAATTTCAAACACTACATTATAACCATAATTTTCCAGATTCAACCAACACAGGAATAATTCATCACAAAATAACAATCAGGTCTGAAACAGGGGAAGGGGAGAAATCTGTCAGAAATAAACAGGTTGTTCAAATGACCAGCGATGTCGTTCGAACTATAATATCTCTCGTTTGAACGAGACATTAGGTCATTCGAACGACGCTGGTGTTCTATCTCCTCTTTTGTTGCCCAGAAAACCAGTCCCCCATTACTGTTTTAAAACCTTAAATTCTGTACAAAATATCCCCCAAAACATTCCCTGATTTCATCCTAAATTCTCCCATTTGATGTACTCAATTTAACTACATCATCTACCCCAATTGGGCATCCAATCTACAAAATCTTCTCATCTCTATAGATTTATAAATCCCAAATATGAAATCCCTAAATTCAAATGTAGAATAAACCCTAACATATTAATTAATTCACACCTTCTTTAATATGAATAAAAAAGATGCAATTTAACAAATGCAAGTTAAACCACTTGCCTTAGGGTTGTGGAATCAAGTCCTTTGATGAAGATGATGGTTTGGGTTCAAGGCTCTCCTCTTAATCTTGAAGAAATCTTCCAAAATCTCCAAAGTCTCTTCTAATTGTTCTCCTCTAAGGCTCTCCCCAATTTTGGTCTTCTAAAATAAATTAAAGTCCCCTCACCCTTTCACAATTAGGGTTATTAACTCTAATCCCGTTTTTGGGCTTCTGGGCATTCTAAAAAGGGCGTAAACATTTAATTGGGAGCTCAAACGTGTCTACAAAACTCCCGAAACCCATATTATACCTATGGACACTCATTTCCAATTATTTCGACCCATCCGGACTCAATCGTGCACCCCGAATTGCCATCCGAATTAATTTATAACAATCTCCAAATTCTTGACCTCAAAATGCGACACACAAAATAGTCCAAATAATAAATCCTCAATTTTCCAAATTAATCAATTCCTCAAATACATTTTTTTGTCCCAAATCACGAATTTAATTTCTCCCAATAAAATAATAATTTTTTCTCTCAAAATATTATTTTAATCAAGTTCCTTGAATTTACGGGGTGTTACAGACTTGGCTTTGTCATTGGAATTAGCTTCTATTTTGTTAAAACGAAATGCTTTTCTCGTTCGAACGAGCCTCTTTTTCATTCCAATGAACTGTCGCCTTGAAATTTGTGCTGCATGCACAGATACTTATTTTGACTCCAAATTTCACAAGACTTTTGCCAAAACATTTTCATATCTCTCGCAACTTTTTTTTAAGTTTTGTGTTACTAAAACACCTTTTTATTGAAACTTTACATCCCCAAATAGTTTATATATATCGGTTTGAAACCCTGGAAAGTTTTGTATCCTTGCATACATCTTGGGGAGAGGTACCTCCATGACTAACTTATGAACCCAGTGGAATCACTGCTGAAGAAGAAGGCTGAGGCCGAATCAATGGATACCGAGAGTGAATCTATCACTTGTGGACAGCTTCGAGACAAGTGGTATTCTTTAGAGATCTTGTGAAGACTAGCGCATTATACTCGTGGCTCATATCAACTAGTATTGTAAGTAGATTTTCTTATATTATTTCTAAAGTGCTGAGTAAAGGTTATGTCCTGAAAAGGGATTTTTCCTCAATCTTTGTGTTCTGTGTATGCATAGCCTAATCATTATATTTAGAACACATAATTGCCTTCACAACTAATTTAATCAAAGATTAATTTTTTTTAAAAATTGGTTTTGTATGCTTGGGAATTAAATTGTTAAAAATACAAAAATAGAATATTGTTTATGACCATCCTTGCCGGGCATGTTTGTTCCCACATTCTCAAATTAGTATCAAAGCCTTCCTCTCCTACAAAGTGGTGTCAAAACATATTTACTCATTTACAAATTGGCATCATAGAGTGTTGCACTAAGTTATCGTGTTAGATTCTTGTTTTGTGATGTTTTAAGGTTGTTGTTTATTCATCTCTCTTGTGTTGGTTTATTTGTTTTTCCCTCAATGAATTCACATAGTTTTGACGACTTAAGTAATTTAAATTTAAAGTTTGCTAAAAGAACTGAAATTCTTAAAAAAGAAATTTTTTTGTTTTAAAACTGCTATGGAACTTTTGCAAACTCAAAGAGATTTCTTTCGTGAGAAGCTTGTGGACATGGATCGTGATTTAAAAAATTTAGAGTTGCCCAAGAAAGAGAATGATGATAGAGTTCAATTTTTAAAGAAATAATTAGAAGACTTTAAAGTTTCTAGGGCTAGTTTACATGCCGATGAGGATAATGATAAATTAATTAATGATTTGAGAGCACGCAAGAAGACTCTTATGGATAAATTCGCTTACATTGAGGGGAACGAGATAACCTTTTAGGTTTAATTGAAAATATAAAGAAGGATTTATAAAGCTAGAAGAGTCTAATTCTTTGCATGAGTATAAAATTTTGAAGTTAAAAGATGTAAAAGACTTGAGTTGTGTTGGTAGTAATGGTAGTGGCTCCCATGTTTCTAATGATATTTAAGCCAAGACCATTGTTTGTTTTAGAGGCTCAACCACACCCCTGAATGTTAAAAAAGATCAACTCATATGTAACATTCCTCGCGTTTACACATATTCGTATTGTGGTAGGAAATATCACCTTAAGCATTTTTTTATGATATTGGAAGAGCTCCTATGAAGTTTAAGTTTAGTGTCCCCCTAGTTCCCAAAATACGACACGCTAAGTATACATCTATTTGGGATAGGAAATTTATTTTGGAGACGCTAAATGCTAGGATGGTTAATTCTCACATGCTCACACATGGTACGTCACATGCTATATCTTATGGATGATTGCTTAGATGATTTTGTTTGTCATACTCCAGATAAGCTTCATGATATATGTTTGCTAGTGTTATGACATGTGTATCTTTTGTATTTTATTTTTTCTTTTATTGAGTCATATTGTAAAAATAAAAAAGATTTTATTTTGATAAACTTTTTGAAAAATATAAAAAGATGTTTGATTTTTGTGTATTTTAGTTTTACAAATTTTATATGGCATATTGTTGTGTTTGAATCCAATTCACTCTGCTATTTCCATGTGGCTAGGACATTTGATTATGATTATAGACACTTGGATTGATCTTAACCATGTTTGCGTGGAGTTGTATCAAGATTTATTGCATTATGAATCCAATTTTGTATATGCCTCTGCACACATGTACGAGCTTATTGGATTTTAACTTCACTATATATATTTGAGCTTGATGAAATATTCTCCCATTAATCATGTCATCTACTTATTTTGAGATAATGGGAGATTTGTGCATGTAAGAACCGTCGCTTATGAGCGATTTTGTTTAGTATTAAAAAACAATTATGAGTGTGCACGGGAATGGGCTATGGAAAACAAAAGTCTTTACGTGAAAGCCACCGTTGGCAAGAGCCCAAAGAAAAAATAAAGTAAAAAAAAAACAAAAAATGGCCCAAATAAAGGCCAACTTAGTTTGTTTGTTTGCTAGATCTTTCAAAAGAAATATGGTTATAAAAGTTGTATTTGTTTATCATTTGAGGGAGATTTAGTTGAAGACTAACGGATTTGCACAATGAATCCCAGTCATATTTTTTTTGTCATGACTTTATTAATTTGCAGAATCAACATTCTAGGCCTGTGTGCATTATGCTTATTTTGTTCATTAAGTTCAACTTTATTTATCACTTGAGGCCAAAGCTTAGTTTGATAAAGTTTTGTGATCAATAAATAACTTTTTGAATGTATTTGAGTGTTTGAGTTATAATTCTTTTGTCTCTAGTTCACATCCACTCATTCCATCCCTCATGTTTAGACACATCGATGCTTTGCTAGTGTGTAAAGTTTATGTGTTTTATATCGAGTTCTATAACCGTTTTTACCTATTGTGAGTGCAAAAAATATCACAATAAAATATTCTACAAAAACAATCACAAATGGAAGAAAGTAAATGAAATCACACGCATAACAATGATTTACGTGGTTAGGCAACTTGCCAACAACCATGAAGAGGTTACTTGTTCTTATTCAGTGTCTCTCAAAATCTCAAGTTCCATCCCTTTGACCCGAGTCAGGGTGTACAATTTATAGGTATGTTATTACAGAGTTTGAGTTCTTCAAGGAACTCAAAGTAGCGTGCAGATTTGTCATGAGGTACTTGAATATCTTATCTGAGATTTTTGATACCTGATTTAACCATATCCACAAGTGTCATTATGCTATTAAAATACCCGTGTGGAAATTAAGTCATGATTTGGGCCGGGTCAAGTGTTTAATCTATGAGGACTTGGTCAGCTACTCTCATAGACTTTTAACAAATGGGCTCCCACAATTGTCCCTAAAATATTTGGGCCAACAGTTTTGGGCAAATAGATTTTAATTGAGCTAATAGGCCCAAGGCTTGAAACAACAAAATGGCACTCTTATTATTAGTGAGAGCTGGTGAGGACATGCTTGTCTCTGAGGAGATATTTAAAGAGTTGGGATCTTCTTAGGGAAGTGCGACTCATGGTTTGAGATTCTTTGAAAACCATTCGTGTGTAACCTAACCGTCGGTTCAGTATTTTCTATCATTTTTCTCTCATCCTTCGTCTCTAAGATTCCTCTCTTCATCTTCTGCTTCAAAATTATAGCCTCCTTTCTTCAGTGATTTCTTAAGGCTTCATCAATACTTGAAAGTTTTAGCTCCAATTCTTCTATGTTCTTCTCTTCTACAAAGTTTCTCATAGCTGTAGCTAGGGTTTTGTTGAAAATGGCGATGCTTGATAATAAATTTCTTCCTGAATTTAGAAAGTGCTGTAATATCCCTTATTGGTTGGATATTGAGTGTGTCCCCATCCCTCAGAATGTTCATACCATAGACGACAGTCATTGGATCCATGCTTTGTTGGTTTCTTAATGGGGTTTGACATTTCCCCCAAATCCCCTATTTTTACATTTCTTCAAATATTTTGACATTCCTCCTGCCTAGTGTACTCCAAACGTTTAAAAAATTGTGAATGGAGTACATAGGATAAAGAGTTATATGGGACCAACTTAGGTCTTGTAGGAATTTATTTTTTCTATGTCTTTTTGCGTACAAAAGGTGGACGCCTGTACTTGAAGGCGAGGAGTGCTTATCGAGTTCTAGTTATAAACTTGCCCGATTCTCATAGGGATTACTGGAATGAAGGCTTTATTGTTAGGAATTGGAAATATCCTCCCCAATCAGATGGCGTAAGGTATAGGGGACCTAGGATCCCTTACTTTGGGGAGGAGTATATAGGTCGTTAACAGTGTCTCTCTTTTTTGTTCCTTGCTCGCTGGTTCCTCTTTGTACATTTTCTTATATTTGTATTTTTAACTCTATTTTTTTTACAGCTAAGGTAAAGAACCAAAAACCTGGTCCCAGTGATCTTAAGGCCACTAAAATACTAAAATATTGACGGATTAGGGATACTCTTGTTGATGGCGAGCATCCTCGATCGACTGCTTATCTTCTCGAGTAAAAAAACACTACCTCCAGTTTCATTGCCAAGCCTGTTGACACTATTCTTGATTTGGAGGTTCCTGGGGAAGAGGTTGGTGACACTTCTGAACTAATTCATCTTGAGGAAGAAAGTGAGGAACATGAAAAAGGGGAAGAAGGAGGTGAAGAAGAGGGATTTGAAGAAGACAACGAGGAGGGCCTAGTGCATAATAAAAAGAAGAAAAATAAGAAGAAAAAAAGAAGAAGAAGCAATAGTGCCTCCAAAAAGTAGGTGTCTGATTTTTCCTAATGATGATGACAAGCTGTTGTCTGATCATATGAAGTCTCTGAAAAGAAAGAATAGGGACTCCCCCAAGACTTGTAACTCTATTTCAAGAACCAGGAGAGCAAGATGGAGAGGAAGAAGAGGGAAGGTAAGAGAGAAATAAAAAGATAAAGAAGAAAGGAAGAGGGCATATTCCCTAAAGGCCTTTACTGTGCCTTCTTTTATTCTCGTCCCTATCACTACACCAAAAATAGGAATCTGGCACGGTTTAAAAGTGTGCCAGATCAAATCTGGCACAGTTTTGAACTGTGCCAGAATCAGGTGTTCCAAAATGGTAATTTTTTTCTGCCACAGTTTAAAAATGTGCCAGATTTGACCAAATAGGAACACTTCTGGCACACTTTTAAACCATGATAGAATTTGATATTTCTGGCACAGTTTTGAACTGTGCCAGATTGAGCACATTTTGATAAAATTTTGGCACAGTTCAAAATCGTGCCAAAATTTGATACATTTTAGGCACGGTTTTGAACTGTGCCAAATTTTTGGATATAAGAAAAAAATATTAATTATTTGAAAAAAAGAAAATTCACAAATTGCAAATCTTGCACGTTGTTGATAAACTAATATACATACAAACTTCAAAATATTACAAGTCCTTAGTAGTTCACAGACCAAAAAAAAAAATTGGGCAGAGTATTCTCTATTTTCTGGACATTCTAAAACCTACTAATATAAAACCTGCATAATATACACGACCACAAAATATAACAATACACTTACAAAAGCCCGCACGACCATAACACAAAAAAATAGAATCATCAATATTAACGATTTTAAATAAATAAACCCCTTGTTATAAACTATTGACTTCTCCGTGTGTTCCACGTGAATAAATGATAACGATAAAACGTCATCCTGAAAAAAAAAAATAGGATACGAAAAAGAAATGATATTAGTAACCAAGTAATTTATAAAAAAAGATTACTCAAGCTAAAAAAATACATATAGGAGTTGAAATTTTTATTATATTCTAAAATTTAAAATATTACATAAGTTATGACTACCTGATCAGTTCCTACGAGTTGCATTGGTCTCGTGTGAGGTGTTAATGCTTCTTACGGGATCGTTTGAGGGATGGTTTGGGTTTTCAACCATCAACGACTTGTTTTTAAGACTAATCCATATATTATCAATTTTCGTCATATTATCAAATCGAGAGGCCCGCGACTACGCGGTCAGTCCCTATGAGTTACATTGGTCCCGTGCGAGGTGTTATTGCCTCTTACGGGGTCGTTTGGGGGATGATTTGTGTTTTCACCCTTCAACGGCTTGTTTCCAAGCCTAATCTATATATTTTTAAAGTGTCATCATATTATCAAACTGAGAGGCCCGTGACTACGCGTTTAGTTCCTACAAGTTACATTGATCTCCTATGAGGTGTTCGTGCCGCATACGGGGCCGTTTGGCGGCTAGTTTGGGTTTTCACCCTCAAACGGCTTGTTTTTAAGATTAATCTAGATATTTCCAAATTATCATCATAATCTCAAACCAGAAGACCCACGACTATGCGGTCAGTTTGTATAGGTTACATTGGTCCTGTGCGAGGTGTTCGTGCCTCTTACGAGGCCGTTTGGCGACTGGTTTGGGTTTTCACCCTCAAACGACGTGTTTTTAAGTCTAATCTTGATATTTCCAAATTATCATCATATTCTCAAACCAGGAGACCTACGACTACGCGGTCAGTTCCTACGAGTTATATTGGTCCCGTGCAAGGTGTTCGTGCCTCTTACGTGACCGTTTGGGGGATGGTTTGGGTTTTCACCCTTTAACTGTTTGTTTTTAAGCCTAATTTAGATATTCTCAAATTATCATCATATTCTCAAATCGAGAGACTCGTGACTACGCGGTCAGTTACTACGAGTTACATTGATCTCGCGTGAGGTGTTAGTGCTTCTTACGAGATCGTTTGGGGGATGGTTTGGGTTTTCACCCTCAACGGCTTATTTCTAAGCCTAATCCATATATTATCAAATTATCATCATATTCTCAAATCGAGAGGCCCGTGACTACGTGATCAGTTCCTATGAGTTACATTGGTCCCGTGCGAGGTGTTATTACCTCTTACGGGGTCATTTGGGGGCTGATTTGGGTTTCCACCCTTCAATGTCTTATTGTTAAGCCTAATCTATATATTTTCAAAGTATCGTCATATTCTCAAATCGAGAGGCCCGTAACTATGTAGTTAGATCCTACAAGTTACGTTGGTCCCGTGCGAGGTGTTCATACCTCTTACGGGGGTGTTTGGTGGCTGGTTTAGGTTTTATCCCTCAAACGACTTATTTTTAAGCCTAATCTAGATATTTTCAAATTATCATCATATTCTCAAACTGAGAGACCCACGACTACGCGGTTAGTTCGTACAAATTACATTGGTCCTGTGCGAGGTGTTCGTGCCTCTTACGAGCCGTTTGGTGGCTGGTTTGGGTTTTCACCCTCAAACGACATGTTTTTAAGCCTAATCTAGATATTTCCAAATTATCATCATATTCTCAAATCGAGAGATCCGCGATTACGCGGTCAGTTTCTACAAGTTACATTGGTCCCGTGCGAGGTGTTCGTGCCTCTTACGGGGCCTTTTGGGGGCTGGTTTGGGTTTTCACCCTTTAACTGCTTATTTTTAAGCCTAATTTAGATATTTTAAAATTACCATCACATTCTCAAACTGGGAGACTCGTGACTACGCAGTCAGCTCCTACGAGTTACATTGGCCCCGTGCGAGGTGTTCGTGCCTCTTATGGGGCCATTTGGGGTGTAGTTTAGGTTTTCACCCACTAACCGCATGCTTATAAGCCAAAGTCTAGATATTTTGAAATTATCATTATATTCTCAAACCATATGTCCCGTGACTACACGGTCAGTTCCTCCAATTTACATTGGTCCCGTGCAAGGTATTCGTGCCTCTTACGGAACCGTTTGGTGGCTGGTTTGGGTTTTCACCCTTTAACGGCTTATTTTAAAGACTAATCAAGATATTTTCAAATTATCATCATATTCTTAAATTGGGAGAACCGTGATTACACGGTCAGTTCCTACAAGTTACATTGGTCCCGTACGAGGTGTTCGTGCCTCTTACAGGGCCGTTGGGAAGCTGGTTTAGGTTTTCACCATTTAACGGCTTGTTTTTAAGACTAATCTAGATATTTTCAAATTATCATCATATTCTCAAACCATATGTCCCATGACTATGCGATCAGCTCCTACGAGTTATATTGGCCCCGTGCGAGGTGTTAGTGCCTCTTATGGGGCCGTTTGGAGACTGATTTGAGTTTTTACTGTCAAATGACATGTTTTTAAGAATAATCTAAATATTTTTAAATTATCATCATATTCTCAAACTGGGAGAATCGTGACTACACGGTCAGTTCCTACAAGTTACATTGGTCCCATGCGAGGTGTTAGTGCCTTTTATGGGGCCATTTGGGGGTTGGTTTGGGTTTTCACCCTTTAAGGGATTATTTGTAAGCCTAATCTAGATATTTTCAAATTATCGCAATACTCTCAAACCGAGAGACTGACTATGCGGTCAATTCCTATGAGTTACATAGGCCCTATACGAGGTGTTCGTCCTTCTTACGGGGCCATTTGGGGTCTAGTTTGGGTTTTCACCCACTAACGACATGTTTTTAAGCAAAGTCTACTTATTTTTAAATTATCATCGTATTTTCAAATCATATGTACCGTGACTATGCGATCAGTTTCTATGAATTACATTAACCTCGTGCGAGGTGGTAGTGCCTCTTACGGGGCCGTTTGGGGGCTAGTTTGAGTTTTCACCCTTTAATGGCATTTTTTTAGAATAATCTAAATATTTTTAAATTATCATCATAATCTCAGATCGAGAGACCCGTGACTACATGGCCAATTTCTACAAGTTACATTAGTCCCGTACGAGGTGTTCGTGCCTCTTACGGGACCGTTTGGGGGCTGGTTTGGATTTTCACCCTTTACTAGCTTATTTTTTTAGCCTAATTTAGATATTTTCAAATTATCATCATATTCTCAAACTGAGAGAACCGTGACTACACGGTCAGTTCCTACAAGTTACATTGGTCCCGTGCGAGGTGTTCGTGCCTTTTATGGGGCTGTTGGGGAGCTAATTTGGGTTTTCACCATTTAATGGCTTTCTTTTAAGACTAATCTATATATTTTCAAATTATCGTCATATTCTCAAATCGAGAGACCAACGACTACACGATCAATTCCTGCGAGTTACATTGGCACCGTGCGAGGTCTTCGTGCCTCTTATGGGGCCACTTGGGGTATAGTTTAGGTTTTCATCCACTAACGGCATATTTTTAAGCCGAAGTCTAGATATTTTCAAATTATCATCGTATTCTCAAACCATATGTCCCGTGACTATGCAGTCAGTTCCTAAGAGTTACATTGGCCCCGTGCGAGGTGTTAGTGCCCTTACGGGGACGTTTGGGTGCTGATTTGAGTTTTCACTTGTCTAAAAGCAAATAATTTTTTTTATTACACGTGTATATTTTCTAATCTTTCTAGCTTCTCTAATCAGACAACTATAACCACAAGATGAATCAATCGAACATGAACATAAAGAAATTTACAAACCTCACTGTTATTTGAACATATGAATAACTTTTTTACTTTCACCCTCACTGTTATTTGAACTTTAGTATTACACCCTCACTTGTATAAATAAAAACTCAGGGTGAAATTTAAATATGGACCTATAATCATTACATGGATACGCAAGTAGCTATGAGGGTAATCACTTCCAGACGAAGTCAGAAGATTTTAACACGATATGATAATAGCAAAAAAAATGGAATTCGAGTTGAAAGTTTTAGAATTCAAAACTTTTGATTGTTTGATCCTTAATTACTCAAACAACATACCTGCACCATTTCATTGATGAATTTCAAACCACTAGATTCAATAAACGAACCCTCAAGCAGATAGCCAACAATAACTTACCAAAAATAGCGATAAGGAAACAATACAACCTGCAGAACATGATCAGAATAACCATATTAGCACAAGAGAGATCATAGCAAAAAACTAATGTAGGAGTAGAACAAACGTTAGATTCGACACTAATCATAGATCCAAGCTCTCAAAGTGAAAAGTGGCCCCAACTAGGTTGGTCACACCCCCAACTTTAAGAAGAAAAAGAAAAAAAAGTAGGTTTTTTTGTAATGTAAAACATATGAATACAATCATAAACTTGATTTTTAAAATTCCTCCCCAGCCTCCACCCTGTAAATCAAAAACCAAGCGACCCATATTCGTAAACGATCAAAAATCCAAAAAATGTGTTCGAAACAAAAAATGAACTCAAATTTAAACCCATCAGTACAAATACATTGCTTGACAAAATAAATCCAGTATTAGTATTGTCTATGTGGGGGCAGTGGCATGAATTTATGTATAAAGCTTACCTTTTCAAGTGTTGCAAATTCTTTAAATTCCAGGTTGGTGTTTCACTTACTTTCGTCATCCTTGAATTAGCGAATGTTGTTCCCTGCCATAAAATCAAGAAGAACCAATTAACTACCAAGCTGCCAATTTGAACGCACTTTAGAAGAGTAGTGGATCTGAAGAACTGTAGTTAAGACATTCTAATTTCATTTGCACATATAAAAGGATACAAGAAGATGGATGATACTTGAGAATCTTATCGAAAGCCAAACAGTACGGAGAGAATCAAGGGAGAACATGGATGATACTTGTAGAACAAAATAATAGCAGAAATTAAAGCTCCAAAAGGAATCCCCATGAAAAACCAAAAGAACATTAAACTTCAAAAGGAATCCCCATGAAATTAGAATTACAAAAGGACTCAAATATACAAATATTTCTATCAAATATACAAAAAGTACTGAAATTTAAAAGCATGGCCCAAACTCAACAATGAAATTATTTAAAGTTCACTTATAGTATGTTATGAGTTCTAGATTTGATACTAACTGAAAAAGTGTGATTCTTATGAATTAAAAGAAAAGAGAGATAAAGGGAACCTAAAAATGCCAACTAAAATTAACATTTTAGTAAGAAAGTTACAACTAAATTTACACGAGTTGAGTAGCTTTACAAAAAAGTTACAAATTTACTTCTTACTAGAAGTGAAAACATTATATTAAGTAATAACAAAAAATTTGCATATTAAGTGATAACAAAAATAATAAAGTCAAGAACCCAACCCAAGTACCATAATTTATCGGGAAATTGTTACATATCCGGTGTTGTGCCCGAGTCGCAGTTCAATGTCCATGACCCTATACACATTAAATAAGAAAATGAGCAACTAAATAAATTATTCATAGTCTAGTCCTTATGGTAACTTACGTTTGTGAGTAATTTCCCATCCTCGTAATATTCAAGATATGAACCTATAATTTGATATCACAACATTCATTAATGGTATACGTGAAATACTTGTATGAACAAAGACATGAAAGCTAACATTTTACCTCCAGTGATCGCTGTTAGGTGTTTTGATGCACGGACATATAATTTTTTTTCATTTTAATTCTTTCACCTGCAAAAGGTTCCAAAAAAGTAAGGATTTTTTTTTTCAAATGTTACAAAGCATCAGTATACCTTTCTTTATTGCCACTAGAACTACAATAAAATTGCAAACTTCATAAACATGGCATTTGAAACTTCATAAACATGGCATTTCAAGTAAACATGTAAATTGGGAACCCACAATGCATATAGAGAAACACAAATAATTTCACCATTTTTTGTGAAAATAATGAAGAGAAAGGGAGGGATATCATATTACTTGGACACATTGACATAAAATTTCTTATTTTTATAGTTATCCTGCATACCAAGCCAATTCAATAAATTGGGAATAAACCTACATCATCCACAGTTGATAGATATCCAGCACGATGTTTATTAGGTATAAGTGTCGCAAGAGCTTCACTATTTATATCTTCAGTAACAATCTGCAAAAAAACAAACATAACATATTCAAAACTCAATCAAAGTACAAAATTGTTATCAAAGTACAATAAACATGAACATTAAAGCATGAAAATTGTGACATGACCCATTAAAAAAAAACTGATTTGGGCATTTTGACAAACATTTCATGGTGAATATATTGTATACCCATCTCAGGTATATCTCTTATCGATCAAAGAACAGTTAAATCGATTTTAAGAAAGTTCAAGCTTAACTCCTTAATTTCTTTTTCTTCTTTCTACCCATCTCCGGTTGGTTTTTATCGGCAACAAAAACTAACAAATTTCTAACTAAGTGTGGAGGACAAATCGATATAGGAGGATAACCCGATATAACATTTTGGTGACATCAAACAAAGGAAACAAAATGGAAAAAACAAGAAGTGCAAACCTTGAGTGCAGAGGAGAGCGGCACCAGACTGATATACGAGGAGTGACGCCGGACTGAGTGTGGAGAAGAGAGGGCGTTGTTGAGGGTTTTTGGGGAAGAGGGAGAGATGAACGAGGAGCGGGAAGATTAAGCGGGACACAACAAAGGAGGAGTATAGTGAATTTTTTTAGGGCTTCTATATTTTAGTTAACTGTACTCTTTTTCAGTAAATTTATTTATGTTTCCTTTCACTCTGTAGTTTTTTTATGATTTATCACGTTGGTTCGTGGTTGAGCTGATTAGTCTAAGAAGAATGTCAAGCTGGCGGAGTCCTTAAGGAGATCCCCATAGGCCCTGTCTAATGCTAAGGCCACTTTTACCAAGAGAAGCAGAGGGATTTGCATTCCCTTAAGGAGAAGTCAACAAAAGATCTCACCGACCTCCGTGAGGCTTATGCCCAAGTAATTGATGATAAGTTGCAGGTGATAGAGGCTAATAAAGAGCTGTCCTCTAAGGTGGACAAGTTGGAGGGAAAGGATACTTCTGCTTGAGATAACACATATAATGAAGGGTGGGAGGCGTTGTATGATGATGCTGAGCACTAGATTGCCTATATTCGGTGCTTGGCCTTCAAGAAGGGATGAAACCAAGCTTTGGTCATTGTCGAGGTTCATGAAAACTCCCTTGTATTTTCTCAGCACAATCTCGGGCCAAACTCGATGGATGTCGTGGATCGTTTGACCGGTCAGCCTCTGATTCAAGTTAGGATAAAACACGCTGCTCCTATAATTGAAGACCATTCTGTTGACCAAGTTATAGGAGGTCCTGGTATGATCGTGGTTGCTAGCGATCAAGCTGCCCCAGCTATTGCCAAGGGAAATGGGACAACATATTTTGAGCAGGTGTAGACCTCTATTGCTGTTCTAGGGTATCTATTTTTTTATTCTTTTGATTGTTTTATCTTATAGTTTTTAAACTTGTACTTGTTATTGCTCCCACTACTATTTGAATGAAAATAAAATTTTCGTTGGTGATCTTGTGTTGGTACTGATATTCATTAAATCTACTGCTTATTTTATTATTTGTAGCCCATTGATATAGATGAATATATACCCGTAAACTCTCTATTTGGACAAACTCTTGGGCCAAATGTTGATTCAAAGATTCGCAAGGCCTTTATAAAGTTTGTAAATCTCTAAAAGTAAGAAACTAATAGTATAAGGACCAATCTGAGTTGGGCATAAAAGCTAAAAGACAATCTCCAAGAGATAGAAGAAGTTGGGGCTTCAGTTCAAGAGTTAGTAAATGACCCGAATGCCAAACTCCTAGATGCTAGCGAAGTAAACCAAGGGAGCGAGCTGATCTAGAAGGAGAATGATGATTTAAAGAGGGAAATTACTCATCTGAAGGAGAACACCCCATCATGGTCCTCCTTGGTGCTGCGAGGATCTTCTTCATCATCTAGGGGGTCGCTCGAGCTGAAACCCAAGCTCTACAAAAGGAGGTTACTAAGATCAAAGGGGATGTTCGGCGGGGATATGCAATCACTGCTGAACTCCAGAGGGATGTGACAAGGCTATGGTATTTGTCTAAAAGGGGTCCTAGATAGGTCTGGGCAAACTGTTATGACCAGGGCTAAAATAATGTCCTAACGAGGCTGAAGGAGGCAGAGGACCTTGCCTTTGCTCGAGGGTGAATTAGTTCCCTTAGAGAGATAAAGATGCCTAAGGAATCTCCTTTGTGGTACAAGTATCAGATTGATTGTTCGACATATCGCCATAATCCCTTTTCCAGGGATGATCGGTGGATCCCAATTGATGCTATTCTTGCTCAGCTTCTTGAACATCATTTAGAAGATGCAGGATATAAGATTGTACCTCACCCAGATGATGATTGAAGAGCACGTGTAGCAGATTACCTTGATCGCCATCCTGAGCCATCGTAAATTCTTTGCACATCCCAGTTTTGATTACAGATATAATTTTTCATTCTAATGAAAAATTGTTGCTTACTGTATATCGATGTTTTAAGCTCATGCTGACTAAACATTTGGTTTACTATTTAATTACTTCAACCAAGCATATCTTTGCCTATAACTTTATCATTTTGAGCTTTATATCTGACTAAATGATATCGAGACATTTTAATGGTTACATGTTTATGCTTATCCATTCCCTCAGTCCAATAAGCCTTAGTTATGTCATTCCATCTACTTTACCTTTTAGGTCATGTCATCACACCTCATTAAATCCTAAGTAAGATGATGGCGAGAGTGCACCTGGTTAATGGGCCATCCGCCCAAGTAGGTTTTTGTGACCAACAATGCTAGTGACCAACGTAAGTTGGCTTTTATTCCTAAAGATCCCCTGTAAGGCTTTTTATGGTTACCGGAGCAACCTATGAGGTTTATTGTGTTCACAACAAGAACTTAAGGGACATAATAATTGAAACGAATCTACTGACTCGCTGTAATTACTACGAACCATGCTCGACCTGTTAAGTTTCCTCATTTTAACAACAAGTTGAACAACTTGCAGTAATCTAAGAAGTTTGGTCATGCATGATGGAGACACCGCTTGGAAAGGGTGCTTATTAACAAGATGTTATCGATAAGAGTTAAGAAGCTATTGTAAAGATGTAAAAGAAAAGGGGTCAGTCCGGCCTTTATTCATTGAATATTATCTAAACAGCATCATGTTTGAAAAATAAAAATTTGCATAAACTAACTAAAATATAAAGTAAAAGATATAAAAGTATAACTTCTTGAGATTGGCAGCGTTCCATGTTCTTGGTATCTCCCTGACCTCCAGCGTTTCTAAGTGATATGCTCCTTGAAGATTGTCTTTGATTACTCAGAAGGGTCCTTCCCAGTTTGGTCCCAGTTTACTATCTGATGGTTTTACATCACTGTCGAGGAATTTTCTCATGACATAGTCCCTTATTAAAAACATCCTCAAATTGACCCTCTTTTTGTATCGATTGGCTAGTTGTTGTTGGTAGGAGTCCATATTGATTAAAACCAACTCTCGTTGCTCATTCGATTGGTCAAGATCAATGTATAGTGATCCATCATTGAGGCCTTGGTCGACCAGAGTGGTTCTCATAGTGGGGAGCCTTCTTCCAAAGTGATGACAACCTTCATTCCATAAGTGAGTGCGAAGGGTGTTTCCCTAGTTGGTTTCCCGAGTGTGGTTCGATAAATTCATAAAATATGAAGGAGTTCATCCACCTAGGCACCTTTGGTTCTTTCGAGTCATTTTTTAGTCCATCAATTATAGATTTATTGGAAGCCTTTGCTTACCAATTTCTTTGGGTGCACTCTATAGAGTTGAAGTGATGCTTGATGCGATGCTCATTACAAAAAGCTTACAAGAAAGTGCTTTCAAATTGTGTATCATTATCAATGATGATAGCCCTTTGTATCCCAAAGAGAGTTGTGATGTGACTCCACATGAACCTTGTTATGTTAAAATCTTAAATATTTGCCAATGGTATTACCTCTACCCATTTGGTGAAGTAGTTTGTGGAGACCAACAGATAATTGCGATTTTTAGGTGCAATAGGTAGTGGTTCCATCATGTATTGAGTGAAAGGCCATGGGCTAGTGAGTTATTTTGGGTCACTGGTGGGCTGGTGAATCATAAGTGAGTGATTTTGGCACTTTCCACATTTGTGAACGTAGGCATTAATGACTTTTTGCATGCGAGGCCACCAATATCCTTCCTTAATCATGCGAAAGGCTAATGATCTTCCACCCGTGTGACTCCCACAGATGCCCTCATGTAGTTCACTAAGTACTTATTCGCCATCTTGTGGGTGAACACACTGGAGGTATGGGCTCGAAAATTATTTCTTTTAAAGCTTCCATTCTGGGTTGAGGAAGAACCGAGTAGCCTTTACACTAATTTGATGGGCTGACGTCCTGTTATCTGGCAGTATGTCACTCCGTAGATAATTGATAATGGGATCCATCCAACTTGGGGACTTATATTTGAATAGGACTTGCTCGGCTACAACTACCTGGTCGATACTAGGCTACAGAAGGAACTCAATCTTAATTGCTCTTCCTAGTTCAGAGTCCATTGCCAAGCTTAGTGCTGCTAAAGTATTGGCATGAGTGTTATATCCTCGAGGAAACTGTTAAATTTCCACCTTTTTAAAGTCTTCCATGAGTCCTCTTACAACGTTGAGGTATGTTTCCATTCGATCATCTTTATCATTGAAGTCCCCACTTACCAGCTTGGAAACTAGCTTGGAGTCACCGAATATGTGGAGGTGCTTTGTCCCTAGTAGTTTGGAATTTTGAAAGCCTATGCTTAGTGCTTTATACTCAGCTTCGTTGTTGGAGGCCTCAAATCTTAATCTAATCCCTTTTGCTCAATTATAAAAGGGTGGTGAGAACAATGCCTACTCTTGCCCCCTTGGAATTTGAGGCTCCATCAACATATAAGGTCCAATCTTTGGACTATGCTTATTGTGTCATCGACTGCTCATTATTTAGTTAGTCTACTGGCTGATCTCCTATGAATTCAGTAATGAAATTTGCTAGGATTTGTCCCTTGATCACCGTTCTAGGCTGGAAGTGGATATTAAATCTCCTGAGTTCGATCGACCACTTCGAGATTCATCTAAAAAGGTTGACTTTTTGTAGAACAACCTTAGGTGGATAAGATATGATTACGGTTATGGAGTAGGCCTTGAAGTAATGCTTCAATTTTCGTAAAGCAATTACCAGTGCATATGCGAGCTTTTCAGAGGCAAGTATTGTTGTTCAGCGCATAATAAACTGGGTGCTGTCCCCCCTCCTTTTCACATACTAAGGCAGAGCTCACAACATGGTCTAATACTGCCAGGTAAAGATACAACTGGTCTCCATCATTTGGGATTACCTGTAATGGAGGCTTGTTAAGGTAGGACTTAATTTATTTTAGAGATCATGAACAGTCATTGTCCCATAGGAGGCCTTTGCCCTTTTTTAGAATCTAGAAAACTGATCAACAATGTTTTAAAGATTTAAAGATGAAACGATTAATCTCAACGAGCATTCCAGTAATCTTCTGAACATCTCTCAATGTCTGAGGCGGCTGGACTCTAGTGATGGCATTGATTTGGTCTAGGTTGGAATTGATTCCCCTTTTACTTACTAGGTGACCTAAGAATGTTCATTACTAGATACGGAATGAACACTTACTTGCGTTAAGCTTCATCTGATACTTCATGGGGATCTCAAAGATTATTGCTAAATCTAAGAGGTGATCGGCCTTGTCCTTGATTTTAACAAGCATATCATCGATGTAAACTTCCATCGTTCCTCTCATTTGTTTGTTAAAAATCTTAGTTACCAATCTTTGGTAAATTATCTTTGAATTATTGAGGCGAAACAATATGACCTTGTTATAGTACAACCCAATTGAGGTTATAAAGGAGGACTTAACTTGGTCAGGCTCGTATAGGGGGATTTAGTGATAGCCTGATTAAGAGTCTAGGAAGTTCATCCTTTTATGTGTCACTGTGGCGTTAACCAACTGATCTATTTTTGAGAAAGGAGAGCTATCCTTGGGGCATGCCCTGCTGAGGTCGGTGAAATCAATGCAAACCCTCCAGCTCCCTTTCTTTTGGGTACCATCACTGGGTTGGATAACCATGCAGGGAACTAAACTTTTCTCGTGGATCCTGCATCCAGTAGCTTTCCTACATCTTTCTACACTATCTTAGCCTTCTCAGGGGATATTCGATGAGCCATTTTAGTGATGGGATTGAAGGTGGGATCAATGTGCAAGCGATGATAGGACACGCTGGGGTCAATCCCTGGTAACTCGTAAGGCTCCCAAACGAAAACATCTATCTTGCTTTTGAGAAGTGCAACTATCTCTCTTTTCTCTTAATCGGTGAGAGCAACTCTGATAAGAAATTTTCTCTCTATCAAGTTATCATTGGCTACAACTTCCTCCAGGATTTCTATGAACCTATCGGTCGATGGACCCCAATCTCTTTCACCGCTGGTCAACCATACCATAGTTACTATCTGGAGAGAACAACCCCCTCCTAGGCTTTCACCTAGGCATTATCTAATTCCTTCTTCTTTTTTTTCTTTGGACAAATAGCTGTAATAAATCACTTTTTGGTCGTAGCCTGGTTGCCACGAAAGTCGACCACTCCTCGATCTGTGATACACTTCAGCTTTTGACAATAGGAGGGTGACACGACCTTCATGGCGCGGAGCCAACCTCTGCCTAAAATAACATGGTATGAGGACTCAATGTCCACTACTAAAAATTCAATTAGATTTGAGATGTTTTCATCCCTGACCGGTAAGATTATCTTTCCTAACGATTTCGTGATCTTTCATGCAAAGTTGACCAGTGGAACAATGGCTTATTTAAGGCCGACGACATTAAGCTTCAGTTTGTGGAATAGTTCTAGGTGAATCACATCAGATGAACTCCTCTAGTCCACAAGGAGCTTATCAACATCCCAATTAACAATTCTGAGTGTGATCACCAACACATCATGATGTGGGGTCCTTACCCCAACCAAGTGTTCTTCAGTGAACACGATATGCTTGGTGGTCATTGCCTTAGATCTTCTTGAGGTCTAATGCCCCATGAATTACTGTAAACTCATGTCCTATATCATCATCGAGGGTTATTTTTGGATTTTGATTGCCGTTGGATGTGGCCCTCTTTGTTTTCTTCTCGATATACTCATTAAGGTGTCCTCCCTAAACTAGCTCTTCTAAGTGTGACTTCAGAGCTTATCAATTCTTAGTTCAATGATCTCCCCCCTGGAACGTGCATCTCAGTGTGTTATTCCTTTTAGTTGGGTCACCGCCTATCTTTTTGGGACATTTGATGAAAGGATCATATTTGATCTTATTGAGAATTTTTTAAATAGCTTCCTTGAAGATTGTGTTAACAACCTGGAATGCTTTGGAGGGACATTCTTATTCCCACTCTTGGAGCCATTTTCCCAGATTCCTGCTTCCCTTTTTCTAGGTATCGTTCTTCGTTCCCTTATTCACCCTCACTCGACCATTATCTCCCCCACTAGGATGAACCCGTATTTCACCTTGGCATACTTCTCGATACGAACCATAACATCACCAATGGTGATGTCTTCCTTCTTAGTGAGGGATTGGTGCAACAAAGAGGTGGTCAACAAGCCAATTTTAAAGGATGCTATGACAACCTGCTTCGAGTAGTCCTCAATCTCATTAAAAACTTCCCAATATATTTTGGCCTAGTCTCGAAGGTTCTCCTATGGCTTCTTCTTCATAGTGAGCAAGGCATCCATACATTTGGGATGGGAGTTTCTCGTTATGAATTATATTGTGAAAGCCTCTGCCAGTGCTGTAAAATTCCTAATCGACCTATGAGAAAGTCTCTCAAACCACTTCTGTGCTACATAATGCAGTCTAGAAGGGAAGATTATGCACACAAGGGTGTCATTGTGTATCCATAAGGTCATTGCTTGTCGATATTGCCTAACATGGTCTATAGTGTCTATTTTCCCGTCATAGACCTTGAACTTGGCGACAACAAATTTCTTCGAGGATCCTCCTGCTCGATTGCCTTTGAAAAAGGGGACCTCATCTGAGTATTAGGAGATTTTCTTGCTCATTGTCTAGTGAATCTAGATCCTCAGAGATTTGAGTGTTGATCCATCTCCCTACGTATAATTATCCTCGAATGTTCATTTTATCGATCACTGCTTCTGTGGCGCCTCTCCTGCTGGACACGCTCTGATCATGCTCACTCTGACCTGTCACGTTCAGTCCTTTCTTGGTCATGCCTGGAGCTCCTTCCTTGGCCGCGAGTGTTGCTCGCTTGAGGTCTAGGAGTCCTCGCATGACGTTTCCCAATGTCCCTTTGGTGGTCTCTCTCCATTCTTTCGAGTCACCTCTACAAGCAAACATTTTCTTCCACTTAGAGCCACAAAACCTCCTTTTATTCATGAAGCCTAACTTCAAAAGCATCGACCAATCTAGAGATATGAGTAAACCTAGGTGACCCATGGCTTTCTTCAGAGGGTTGCCTATGTTGGAAAAACTTGGGATTTGTGTGTTAACGAATTTAAGACCTGACCCTAGGTTGAACTATGTCTTCTTGAACGTTGTCGGCTTGGGGAATATTGTTGGTGTAGGAGACATTATAGTTGATGGAGAGGTTACTTATTCTTATTAAGTGTCTTTCAAAATATCAAGTTCCATCCCTTTACCCCGGGTCAGGGTGTACAATTTATAGGTATGTTATTACAGAGTTTGAGTTCTTCAAGGAACTCAAAGTAGCGTACGAATTTTCTATGAGGTACTTGAATATCTTATCCAAGATTTTTGGTACCTGATTTGACCATATCCACAAGTGTCATTATGCTACTAAAATACTCGTATGGAAATTATGTCATGGTTTGGGCCGGGCCAAGTGTTTAATCAATCAGGACTTGGTCGGCTACTCTCATGGACTTTTAAAAAATGGGCTCCCACAATTGTCCCTAAAATCCTTGGGCCAACAGTTTTGGGTAAATATATTTTAATTGAGCTAATAGACCTAAGGCTTGAAACAGCAAAATGACACTCTTATTATTTGTTAGAGCTGGTGAGGACGTTCTTGTCTCTGAGGAGATATTTAAAGAGTTGGGATCTTCTTAGGGAAGTCCGACTCATGATTTGAGATCCCTTGAAAACCTTTCGTGTGTAACTTAATTGTCAGTTCAGTGTCTTCTGTCATTTTTTGCTCATCCTTCATCTATAAGTTTCCTGTCTTTACCTTCTGCTTCAAAATCAGATCTTACTTTCTTCAGTGATTTCTTAAGGATTCATCAACACTTGTAAGTTTCAGCTCTAATTCTTCCTTGTTCTTCTCTTCTGCAAAGTTTCTCATAGCTATAGCAAGGATTTTGCGAAAAATGGCGATGCTTGATAATAAATCTCTTCCTGAGTTTAGAAAGTGCTATAATATCCCTTATTGTTTGGATATTGAGTGTGTCCCCATTCCTCAGAACGTTTTTTTTATTGGAATAGCCAAAGGAGGAGATTTGGAAGCGCAAATATTTTAGCTTAGGGTTTTCATTTGTCTTATTTTCACTTTGGCATATTTGGTGTGTCCCGTTACAAACTGACTCGTACTAACTCATCGAATTGAACACCAACAACTCTTAGTTCAAGACTCCTCTTATCTCAAGAAGGTATAAACACTTTTAGGAGTCCGAAATTATTCGTAAAGTGATTTGGAATGTTTATTTTTTATTAAAAAACGAGGCTGGTATTTTTAAAGTTTTAAAATATTTTTTTTTTATTTTTAATCCCTTTCAAATGAGTTCATTTCTCATTTGAATAGATTTACTTTCTCGTGAGAAGGGTCGTTTGATCTTTACATCTAACGAGGGCGTACTGTTTTATATCATTTGAAGGTTGTTTAAAGCTGGTCTTGTCGTTCGAACGAGATCCCGTTTCGTTCAAACGAAATGCCTTTCTTATTCGAATGAGGCTCACTTTCAATCTAACGAACCGCCACCTCAAAATTTGTTCCTTGTGTATAAATACCTGTTTTGACTCCAAATTTCACAAGACTTTTGCAAAACAAGTTTTGCATAAATTTTGCAAAAGTTTTCAAGTTTTAGGTTTCCAAAATACCTTTTAATTGACACTTTACTTCCCCAAATAGTTTTTGTGGGTTGATTTGAAACCCTAGAAAGTTTTGTATCCTTGCATACAACTTGTTGAGAGTTACCTCCATGGCTAACACGTGAACCCGGAGGGATCACTGCAGAAGAAGATGGCTGAGGCTGGATCGGTGGATATCGAAAGCGGGGTTTATTGGGTGTGGGTGAGGTGGATGGAGATATGATGTGTGTGAATGTGGTGATATGGTGTGTGTGAGGACTATGATAAGAGATATGTGTGTCTTTAAGTTTGTACCCTTAAAAAAACAAAATAAAAATATTTACAACTAAAAATGTAAAAACAAAATCCAAAAATGATGGTGTTGGTGCTATTCACGGGGCCATTCGGGGGCTGTTTCGGGATTTCACCCACTAACGCCATGTTTTTATGCCTAAGTCTAGAAATATGCAAATTATCATCGTATTCTCAAATCAGGGGTCCCATGATCGCGCAGCCAGTTCCTATGAGTTACATTGGTCCCGTGTGAGGTGTTGGTGCCACTCACGGGGCCGTTCGGGGGCTGTTTCGAGCTTTCACCCACTAACGCCATGTTTTGCCCAAGTCTAGAAATATTCAAATTATCATCGTATTCTTAAACTGGGGGTCCCTTGATCGCGCGGTTAGTTGCTATGAGTTACATTAGTCCCGTGCGAGGCGTTGGTACCACTCACGGGGCCATTCGGGGGCTGTTTTGGGTTTTCACCCACCAACGCAATGTTTTTAAGCCTAACTCTAGAAATATGCAAACTATCGGCGTATTCTAAAACCGGAGGTCCCATTATCGCGCGATCAGTTCCTACGAGTTACATTGGTCCCATGCAATGCGGTCAGTTTCAACGAGTTACATTAGCACGGTGCGAGGAGTGGGTGCCACTCACGGGGCGTTCAGTGGCTATTTCTGCTTTTCACCCACTAACACCATGTTTTTAAGCCAAAGTTGATAAATATACAAATTATCATCGTATTCTCAAACCGTGGGTCCCGTGATCGCGCGGTCAGTTCCTACGAGTTACATTGGTCCCGTGCGAGGTGTTGGTGCCACTCACGGGGACGTTCGAGGGATGTTTCGGGTTTTCACCCACTAATGCCATGTTTTTCAGCCTAAGTCTCAAAATATGCAAAATATAATCATATTCTCAAATCGGGGGTCCCGTGATCACGCGGTTAGTTCTTACGAGTTACATTGGTCCCGTGCGAGGTGTTGGTGCCACGCACGGGGAGTTCGGGGGCCTAAGTCTAGAAATATGCAAATTATCATCGTATTCTCAAACTGGGGGTCCCGTGATCTCATGGCCAGTTCATATGAGTTACATTGGTCCCATGCGAGGTGTTACTGCCACTCACAGGGCCGTTCGGGGGCTGTTTCGAGTTTTGACCCACTAACGCCATGTTTTTAAGCCCAAGTCTAGAAATATGCAAATCACAATCGTATTCTCAAATCGAGGGTCCCGTGATCATGCGGTTAGCTCGCACGAGTTACATTGGTTCCGTGCGAGGTGTTGGTGCCACTCACGGGGTGATTCGGGGGCAGTTTCGGGTTTTCACCCACTAACGCCATGTTTTTAAGCCTAAGTTAAGAAATTGGCAATTTATCATCGTATTCTCAAATCGGGGATCCCGTGATCGCATGGTCAGTTCCAACTAGTTTTATTGGTCCCGTGCGAGGCTGGTGCCACTCACGAAGCCGTTCGGGGGCTGTTTGGGTGTTTCACCTACTAACGCCATGTTATTAAGCCTAAGTCTAAAAATATGAAAATTATCGTTGTATTCTCAAACCGCGGGTCCAATGATCGCGCAGTATGTTGTATGAGTTACATTGGTCCCGTGCGAGGTGTTGGTGCCACTCACGGGGCCGTTCGATAGCTGTTTCGGGTTTTCACCGACTAACGCCATGTTTTTTAGCCTAAGTTTAGAAATATGCACATTTTCATCGTATTCACAAACCGGGGGTCTTGTAATCGCGCGGTCTGTTCGTATGAGTTACATTTGTCCCGTGTGAGGTGTTCGTGCCACTCGCGAGGCCGTTCGGGTGCTGTTTCGGCTTTTCACCCATTAACGCCATGTTTTTAAGCCTAAGTCTAGAATTATTCAAATTATCGTCGTATTCTCATACCAGGGGTCCTGTGGACTCGCGGTCAGTTCATACGAGTTACATAGGTCCCGTGTGAGGTGTTGGTGCCACTCACGGGGCCGTTCAGGTTTTCACCCACTACCGCGATGTTTTTATGACTAAGTCTAGAAATATGCAAATTATCATCGTATTATCAAACCGGGGGTCATGTGATCGCGCGAACAGTTTGTACGAGTTATATTAGTGCCGTGAGAGGTATTCATGCCACTCATGGGTCCATTTGTGGGCTATTTCGGGTTTTCACCCACTAACGCCATGTTTTTAAGCCTAAATCTAGAAATATGCAAATTATCATCGTATTCTCAAACCGGGGGTCCTGTGATTGCGCGGTCAGTTCTTACGAGTTACATTGGTCCCGTGCGAGGTGTTGGTGCCACTTATGGGGCCGTTCCGGGGCTATTTTGGGATTTCACTCATTAACAACATGTTTTTAAGCCTAAGTCTAGAAATATGCAAATTATCATCGTATTATCAAACCGGGGGTCTGGTGATCGCGCGTTCAGTTCTGACGAGTTACATTGGTCCCGTGCGAGATGTTGATGCCACTCACGGGGCCGTTCAGGGGTTGTTTCAGGTTTTGACCCACTAACGCCATGTTTTTAAGCCTAAGTATAGAAATATGCAAATTATCATCATATTCTTAAACTAGTGTTCCTGTGATCGTGTCGTCAGTTCGTACGAGTTACATTAGTCCCGTACGAGGTGTTGGTGCCACTCACGGGTCCGTTCGGGGGCTGTTTCGGCTTTTCACCCACTAACACCATGTTTTTAAGTCTAAGTGTAGAAATATGCTAATTATCTTCGTATTATCAAACCGTGGGTCCTGTGATCGCGCGGTCAGTTCCTGCGAGTTACATTGGTCCTGTGCGAGGTGTTGGTGCCACTCACGTGTCCGTTCAGGGTCTGTTTCGGGTTTTCACCCACCAACGCGATGTTTTTAAGCCTAAGTCTAAAAATATGCAAATTATAATCATATTCTCAAATTGGGGGTCCCGTGATCGCACGGTCAGTTTGTACGAGTTACATTGTCTCGTGCGAGGTGTTGGTGCCACTCACGGGGCCCTTCGGGGGTTATTTTGTGTTTTCAACCATTAACGTCATGTTTTTAAGCCTAGGTCTAGAAATATGCAAATTATCATCGTATTCTCAAATCGGATGTCCAATTATCTCGCGGTCAGTTCGTACGAGTTACATTGGTCCCATGCGAAGCGTTGGTGCTCCTCACGGAACCGTTCGGGGGATGTTTCGGGTTTTTACCCATAAATGCCATGTTTTTAAGCCTAAGCATAGAAATATTCAAATTGACATCGTACTCTCAGACCGGGGGTCCTGTTGACTCGCGGTCAGTTCGTATGAGTTACATTGGTCCCGTGTGAGGTGATGGTGCCACTCACGGGGTCGGGTTTTCACCCACTAACGCGATGTTTTTATGACTAAGTCTCAAAATATGCAAATTATCATCGTATTCTCAAATCGAGGGTCCTGTGATTGCACGGTCAGTTTGTACAAGTTACATTGGTCCCGTGCGAGGTGTTGGTGCCACTTAAGGGTCCGTTCGGGGGCTGTTTTGGGTTTTCACCCACTAACGCCATGTTTTTAAGCCTAAGTAAAGAATATGCAGATTATCATCGTATTCTCAAATCGGGAGTCCTGTGATCGCGCGGTCAGTTTGTAGGAGTTACATTGGTCCTGTACGAGGTGTTGGTGCCACTCACGGAGCCGTCCGGGGGCTGTTTCGAGTTTTCACCCATAAACAACATGTTTTTGAGCCTAAGTCTAGAAATATGAAAATTATCATCATATTATCAAACCGGGGGTCCTGTGGTCGCGCAGTCAGTTCTGACTAGTTATATTGGTCCTGTGCGAGGTGTTGGTGCCACTCACGGGGCCGTTCGGGGTCTGTTTCAGGTTTTCACCCACTAATGCCATGTTTTAAGCCTAAGTCTTGAAATATGAAAAATTATCGTGGTATTCTCAAACCGAGGGTCCCGTGATAGTGTGGTCAGTTCCTACGAGTTACATTGGTCCCGTGCGAGGTGTTGGCGCCACTCACAGGGTCGTTCGGGGGCTGTTTTGGCTTTTCACCCACCAACGCCATGTTTTTAAGCCTAGGTTCAGAAATATGCAAATTATCATCGTCTTCTCAAACCGGATGCCCCATGATCCCGCGGTCAGTTCGTACGAGTTCTATTGGTCCCGTGCGAGGTATTGGTGCCCCTCACGAGGCCGTTCAGGGGCTGTTTCAGCTTTTCGAGCACTAAGGTGATGTTTTTAAGCCTAAGTCTAGAAATATGCAAATTATCATTGTAGTTTCAAATCGGGGGTCCCGTGATCACGTGGTCAGTTCCTACGAGTTACATTAGTCCCGTGCGAGTTGTTTGTACCATTCATGGGGTCGTTCGGGGGCAGTTTTTGGTTTTCACCCAGTAACGCCATTTTTTAAGCCTAAGTTTAGAAATATGCAAATTATCGTCGTATTATAATGCTAGGGTTCCCGTGATCGCGCGGTCAGTTCTTACGAGTTACATTGGTCCCGTGCGAGGTGTTGGTGCCACTCACGCGACCGTTCGAGGGCTGTTATGGGTTTTCACCCACTAACGCCATGTTTTTAAGCCTAGGTCTAGAATTATGCAAATTATCATTGTATTCTATAACTGGGGGTCCTGTGATCACGCGATCAGTTTGTATGAGTTACATTGGTCCTGTGCGAGTTGTTGGTTCCACTCTCTGGGTCGTTCGGGGGCTGTTTTGGTTTTTCACTCACTAACGCCATGTTTTTAAGCCTAAGTCTATAAATATGCAAATTATCGTCATATTCTCAAATCGAAGGTCCTGTGATCGCCCGAGTAGTTCGTACGAGTTACATTGGTATCGTGCGAGGTGTTGGGGCCACTCACGGGGCCATTCGGGGCTATTTCGACTTCTTACCCACTAACGTGATGTTTTTAAGCCCGAGTCTATAAATATGCAAATTATCATTGTATTATCAAATCAGGGGTCCCGTGATCGCGTGGTGAGTTCCTACGAGTTACATTGGTCCTGTGCGAGGTGTTGGAGCCACTCACGAGGACATTCGGGGGCTATTTTGGTTTTTCACCCACTAGCTCCATTTCTTAAGCCTAAGTCTAGAAATATGCAAATTATCATCGTATTCTCAAATCGGGGGTCTTATGATCGTGCGGTTAGTTTGTATGAGTTACATTGGTACTGTGCGAGGTGTTGGTGTCACTCACGGGGACGTTAGGGGACTATTTTGGGTTTTCACCCACTAACGCGATGTTTTAAAGCCTAAGTCTAGAAATATGTAAATTTTTATCGTATTCTCAAACCAGGGGCCTTGTGATCACGCGGTCAGTTCGTACGAGTTATATTGGTCCCAGACGAGGTGTTGGTGCCACTCGTGGGGAGTTCGGGGGCTGTTTCAGGTTTTCACCCACTAACGCGATGTTGTTAAGCCTAAGTTTAAAAATATGCAAATTATCGTTGTATTCTCAAACCGGGGGTTTTATGATCGCGTGGTCAGGTCGTATGAGTTACATTGATCCCGTTAGAGGTGTTGGTGCCACTCACGGGGCCGTTCAGGGGCTATTTTGGATTTTCACCCACTAACGCCATGTTTTTAAGCCCAAGTCTAGAAATATGCAAATTACAGTCGTATTCTCAAATCGAGGGTCCCGTGATCGCGTGGTCAGTTCCTACGAGTTACATTGGTCCCGTACGAGGTGTTGGTGACACTCACGGGGCCGTTCGGGGGCTGTTTTTGATTCTTACCCACTAACACCATGTTTTTAAGAATAATTCTAGAAATATGCAAATTATCGTCGTATTCTCAAATCGGGGGTCCTCTAAATTGAAGGTCAGTTCGGTCGAGTTACATTGGTCCCGTGCGAGGTGTTGGTGCCACTCACGGGGCCGTTCGGGGGCTAATTTGGTTTTTCACTCACTAACATGATGCTTTTAAGCCTCAGTCTAGAAATATGCAAATTATCATCGTATTCTCAAACCGAGGGTCTTGTAATCACGCGGTCAGTTCGTATGAGTTACATTGGTCCCTTGCGAGGTGTTGGTGCCACTCACGAGGCCGTTCGGGGGCAGTTTTGACTTTTCAACCACTAACGCCATGTTTTTAAGCCTAAGTCTCAAAATATGCAAATTATCATCGTATTCTGAAATCGAGGGTCCCGTGATCACGCAGTCAGTTCCTACGAGTTACATTGGTCCCGTGCGAGGTGGTGGTGCCACTCAACGGGCCGTTCGGGGGCTATTTTGGGTTTTCACCAACTAATGCCATGTTTTTAAGAATAAGTCTAGAAATATGTAAATTATCATCATATTCTCAAACCGTGGGTCCTCTGAACTGGAGGTCAGTTCGTACGAGTTACATTGGTCTCGTGCGAGGTGTTGATGCCACTCACGGGGCCGTTCGGGGGCTATTTCAGCTTTTCAGCCACTGACGCCATGTTTTTAATCCCGAGTCTAGAAATATGCAAATTATCATCCTGTTCTCAAATCGGGGGTCCCATGATTGTGTGATCAGTTCCTACGTGTTACATTGGTCCCGTGCGAGCTGTTCATGCCACTTACGGGGCCATTCGGGGGCTGTTTTGGCTTTTCACCCACTAGCGCCATGTTTTTAAGCCTTAGTCTAGAATTATAGAAATTATCGTCGTATTCTCAAATTGGGGGTCCCGTGATCACGCGGTCAGTTCATACGAGTTACATTGGTCCCGTGCGAGGTGTTGGTGCCACTCAATGGGCCATTCGGGGCTGTTTCGGTTTTTCACCCACTAACGCAATATTTTTAAGCCAAAGTCTATAAATATATAAATTATCATTGTATTCTCAAACTGGAGGTCCTGCAATCGCGCGGGTAGTTCGTACGAGTTACATTGGTCCCGTGCGAGGTGTTGGTGCCACTCACGGGGTCGTTCGTGGGCTGTTTTGGCTTTTCACCCATTAACGCCATCTTTTTAAGTCTAAGATTTGAGATATTCAAATTATCGTCGTATTATCAAATCGAGGGTCCCGTGATCGCGCGGTCAGTGCTTACGAGTTACATTGGTCCTGTGCGAGGTGTTGGTGCCACTCACGGGGCCGTTCGGGAGCTATTTCGGGTTTTCACCCACTAACGCGATGTTTTTAAGGCTAAATCTAGAAATATGTATATTATCATTCTATTATCAAACAGGAGGTCATCTGATCGCGCGGTCAGTTCGTATGAGTTACAATGGTCCTGTGCGAGGTGTTGGTGACAGTCACGGGGCCGTTTTGGCTTTTCACCCACTAACGCCATGTTTTTATGCCTAAGCCTAGAAATATGCAAATTATCATCGTATTCTCAAACCGAGGGTCCCGTGATCGCGCGGTCAGTTCCTACGAGTTACATTGGTCTGTGCGAGGTGTTGGTGCCACTCACGGGACCGTTCGGGGGTTGTTTCGGCTTTTCACCCACTAACGCCATATTTTTAAGGTGAAGTATAAAAATATACAAATTATCATCGTATTCTGAAACCGAGGGTCCTGTGATCGCGCGGTTAGTTCCTACGAGTTACATTGGTCCCGTACGAGGTGTTGGTGCCACTCACGGGACTGTTAGGGGGCTATTTTGGGTTTTCATCCACTAATGCCATGTTCTTAAGCCTAAGTCTAGAAATATACAAATTATCATTGTATTCTCATACCGAGGGTCCCGTGATCGCACGATTAGTTCTAACGAGTTACATTGGTCCCGCGCAAGGTGTTGGTGCACTCACGGGGAGTTCGGGGGCTTAAGTCTAGAAATATGCAAATTATCCTCGTATTCTAAAACCAGGGGTCCCATGATTGCACGGTCAGTTCGTACGAGTAGTATTGGTCCCATGCGAGGTATTGGTGCCACTTACGGGGCCGTTCGGTGGCTGTTTCGGGTTTTCATGCACTAACGCCATGTTTTTAAGATGAAGTCTAGAAATATTAAAATTACCATCATATTCTAAAACTGAGGGTACCGTGATCATGTGATCAACTCGTACGAGTTACATTGGTCCCGTGCGATGTGTTTGTGCCAATCAAGGGGCCATTCGGGAGCTGTTTCAGGTTTTCAGCCACTAACTCCATGTTTTTAAGCCTAAGTCTAGAAATATGCAAATTATCATCATATTCTCAAACTGGGGGTGTCATGATCGTGCGGTCAGTTCCTACGAGTTACATTGGTCCCGTGCGAGGTGTTGGTGCCACTCACGAGGCCTTCGGGGGCTGTTTCGGGTGTTCACCCCCTAACGCCATGTTTTTAAGCCTAAGTCTAGAAATATACAAATTATCATTGTATTCTCAAACTGGGGGTCCCATGATCGCGCGGTCAGTTCGTACGAGCTACATTGGTCGCGTGCGAGGTCTTGGTGCCACTCACGGGGCCGTTCGGGAACTATTTTGGGTTTTCACCCACTAACGCCTTGTTTTTAAGCCTAAGTCTAAAAATATGAAAATTATCGTATTATTCTCAAACCTGGGGCCCTCTGAACTGGCGGTTAGTTCATACGAGTTATATTGGTCCCGTGCGAGGTGTTGGTGGCACTCACGGGGTCGTTCGGGGGCTATTTCGGGTTTTCACCCACAAACGCGATGTTTTTAAGCCTAAGTCTAGAAATATGAAAATTATCATTGTATTCTCAAACCGGGGGTCTTGTGATCACACGGTCAGTTCGTATGAGTTACATTGGTTCTGTGTGAGCCGTTAGTGCCACTCACAGGGCCGTTCGAGGGCTCTTTCGGCTTTTCACCCACTATCGCATGTTTTTAAGCCTAAGTCTAGAAATATGAAAATTATCGTATTATTCTCAAACCGGGAGCCCTCTGAACTGGCGGTCAGTTCATACGAGTTACATTGGTCCCGTGCGAGGTGTTAGTGGCACTCATGGGGCCGTTCGGGGGCTATTTCGGGTTTTCACCCACAAACGCGATGTTTTTAAGCCTAAGTCTAGAAATATGAAAATTATCATTGTATTCTCAAACCGGGGGTCTTGTGATCACACGGTCAGTTCGTATGAGTTACATTGGTCCTGTGCGAGGCGTTGGTGCCACTCACAGGGCCGTTCAGGGGCTATTTCGGCTTTTCACCCACTAACGCCATGTTTTTATGCCTAAGTCTAGAAATATGCAAATTATCATCATATTCTCAAACCAGGGATCCTCTGAGCTGGCGGTCAGTTCGGACGAGTTACATTGATCCCGTGAGAGGTGTTGGTGCCACTCATGGGGCCGTTCCGGGTCTGTTTTGGGTTTTCACCCACTGACACGATGTTTTTAAGCCTAAGTCTAAAAATATGCAAATTATCATCGTATTCTCAAACCGAGGGTCTTGTGATCGCGCGGTCAGTTCGTACGAGTTACATTGGTCCCGTGCGAGGTGTTGGTTCCACTGATAGGGCCGTTTGGGGGCTCTTTCGGCTTTTCACCCACTAATGCCATATTTTTAAGCCTAAGTCTAGAAATATGCAAATTATCATCGTATTATCAAATCGGGGTCCCGTGATCACGCGGTCAGTTCGTACGAGTTACATTGGTCCCGTGCGAGGTGTTGGTACCACTCACGGGACCGTTCGGGGGTTATTTTGGGTTTTCGCCCACTAATGCCATGTTTTAAGCCTAAGTCCAGAAATATGCAAGTTATCGTCATCTTTTCAAATTGGGGGTCTTCTGATCGCACGGTCAGTTCGTATGAGTTACATTGGTCCCGTGCGTGGTGTTGGTGCCACTCACGGGGCCGTTCGGGGGATGTTTTGGCTTTTCACCCACTAACATCATGTTTTTAATCCTAAGTCTAGAAATATGAAAATTATCATCGTATTCTCAAACCGGGGGTCCCGTGATCATGCGGTCAGTTACTTCGAGTTACATTGGTCCTGTACGAGGTGTTAGAGCCACTCACAGGGCCGTTCGGGGGCTGTTTCGACTTTTCACCCACTAACGTTATGTTTTTAAGCCTAAGTCCAAAAATATGCAAACTATCATCATATGCTCAAATCGGGGCTCCCGTGACTACGCGGTCAGTTCCTACAAGTTACATTATCTCGTGCGATGCGGTCACTTCGTACGAGTTACATTGGCACCGTGCGAGGTGTTGGTCCCACTCACGGGGGTTCGGGGGCTGTTTTGTGTTTTCACCCACTTACGTGATGTTTTTATGCCGAAGTCTAGAAATATGCAAATTATTATCGTATTCTCAAACCGGGAATCTTGTGATCACGCGATCAGTTCGTATCAGTTAGATTGGTCTTGTGCGAGGTGTTGGTGCCACTGACGGGGCCATTTGGGGGCTCTTTCGGATTTTCACCCACTAATTCCATGTTCTTAACCCTAAGTCTAGAAATATGCCAATTATTGTCGTATTCTCAAACTGGGGGTCCTGTGATCGCGCGATCAGTTCCTACGAGTTACATTGGTCCTGTGCGAGGTGTTGGTGCCACTCACGAGGCCGTTCGGTGATATTTCAGCTTTTCACCCACTAATGCCATGATTTTAATCCTAAGTCTAGAAAAATGCAAACTATCGTCGTATTCTCAAACTGAGGGTCCCGTAATCGCGCGTTCCTACGAGTTACATTGGTCCCGTTCAATGGGGTAAGTTCCCATGTGTTATATTGGTACCGTGCGAGGTGTTGGTCCCACTCACGGGGCGTTCGTGGGCTCTTTCAACTTTTCACCCACTAACGCCATGTTTTTAAGCCAAACTCTATAAATATACAAATTATCGTCGTATTCTCAAATCGGGGGTCCCGTGATCGTGCGATCAGTTCATACAAGTTACATTGGTCCCGTGCGAGGTGTTGGTACCACTCATGGGGCCGTTCGGGAGGTATTTCGAGTTTTCATCCACTAACGCCATGTTTTTAAGCCTAAGTCTAGAAATATGCAAATTATCATCGTATTTTCAAACCAGGGGTCTCGTGATCGTACGGTTAGTTCCTACGAGCTGTATTGGTCTCGTGCGAGGTCTTAGAGCCACTCACAGGGAGTTCGGGGGCCTAAGTCTCAAAATATGCAAATTATCATCGTATTCTCAAACTAGGGGTCCCGTGATCGCGCGGTCAGTTCGTACGAGTTATATTGGTCCCATCCGAGGTATTGGTGCCACTCACGGGGTCGTTTGGGGTTTGTTTCGGGTTTTCACCCACTGACGCCATGTTTTTAAGCCCAAGTCTAGAAATATGTAAATTACCATCGTATTCTCAAACCGGGCGTCCCTTGATCGCGCGGTCATCTCGTACGAGTTACATTAGTCCCGTTTGTGGTGTTGGTGCCACTCACGGGGTCGTTCGGGGGCTGTTTGGGGTTTTCAGCCACTAACGCCTAGTTTTAAAGCCCAAGTCTAGAAATATGCAAATTATCATCGTATTCTCAAACTGGGGGTCTCATGATCGCTCGATCAGTTCCTACGAGTTACATTGGTCCCATGCGAGGTGTTTGTGCCACTCATTGGTTCGTTCGGGGGCTATTTCGAGTTTTCACCCACTAACGCCATGTTTTTAAGCCTAAGTCTAGAAATATGCAAATTATCATCGTATTCTCAAATCGAGGGTCCCCAGATCTCGCGGTCAGTTCGTACGAGTTACGTTGGTCCGGTGCGAGGTGTTGGTGCCACTCCCGGGGCCATTCGAGGGGTATTTCGGGTTTTCACCCACTAACGCCATGTTTTTAAGCCTAAGTCTAGAAATATGCAAATTTTCATCGTATTCTCAATCTGGGGGTCCCCAGATCGCGCGATCAGTTCCTACGAGTTTCATTGGCACCGTGCGATGTGTTGGTCCCACTCACGGGGGGTTCGGGGGATATTTTGGCTTTTCACCCACTAACACTATATTTTTTAGCCGAAGTCTAGTAATATACAAATTATCTTCGTACTCTAAAATTGGGGGTCCCGTGATCACGTGATTAGTTCCTACGAGTTACATTGGTCCCCTACGAGCTGTTGGTGCCACTTAAGGGGCTGTTCGAGGGCTATTTAGGGTTTTCATCGACTAACGCCATGTTCTTAAGCCTAAGTCTAGAAATATGCAAATTATCATCGTATTCTCAAACCGAGGGTCCCGTGATTGTACGGTTAGTTCCTACGAGTTACATTGGTCCCGTGCGAGGTGCTGGTGAAACTCACGGGGAGGTCGGGGACTAAGTCTAGAAATATGCAAATTATCATCGTATTCTGAAACCAGGGGTCCCATGATCGCGCGGTTAATTCGTACGAGTTATATTGGTCACATGCGACGTGTTTGTGCTACTCACGGGGCCGTTCAGGGGCTGTTTCGGGTTTTCAGCCACTAACGCATGATTTTTAACCTAAGTCTAGAAATATGCAAATTATCGTCGTATTCTCAAACCGAGGGTCTTTTGATCGCGCAGTCAGTTCCTACGAGTTACATTGGTCCCGTGAGAGGTGTTGGTGCCACTCACGAGGCCGTTCGGGGACTATTTTGGGTTTTCACCCACTAAGGCCATGTTCTTAAGCCTAAGTCTAGAAATATGCAAATTATCATCGTATTCTAAAACTGGGGGTCCCGTGTCAGTTCGTACGAGCTACATTGGTCCTGTGCGAGGTTTTGGTGTAATGACCCCACGTTTGTATGTTCGTATATAGTTTTAAAAATGATATATTATTTCATATGTTATATGGATAATGTTAATTTATTATTTTAGTCTAAACCCCCCTTCAGAAATCATGAAATGTCAAATTAGTACAAACATAAAATTTTAAAGTTTTCGCTAGGAATATTCCTATTGGAGACTACTTTTCACCATTATAATATAACAATTGACTTGAGGTAAAACCTAAAAATTTGTAGATATATGAATTAGGTTTGTAAAACAACAAACGGTGTGTTAAACGGCGGTTTGAATAAGAAGTTATACCGGAATTTCAAAATAAGGGCAAATCTGTCCATCCTTTAAGTCATATTTTGTCTTATTACCACACCATGTGTAATATTTTGAATGGTTGGATGGGGAGGCTTGTTAGGCCGACTTAAACACTTTGAAATAACCTCATTTCTTCATCAAAATGGATTAAATCGAAGTCTTATAGCATATTCTAAGCTAAACGATAAGTTTTGGGGTAGAAAATAAAATTTGAAGAAACTTTAAGGACTTGATTTTAAAATAATGAAAATTTTAGGGACTAAAATGAAAATATTGATTCGGCCTATGGAAACTCTCTTACTATGTCGGCCTTGACTACCGGATGGAAATATTTGGGTGGTACCTTCCCAACTGGTTTATCGCTGGTGTGCCCTAAATAAGGCGTTGTTATAGATATCATAATTTTCTGTCTGTGTTGTTGCTAGGTGGAAACATTTGGTAACACTATCTGTTTATCTGGGTATTAGAGCGTACATGGTCGTCAAAATAAAATTGAGTAATTTACATATTGCTCAAATTATTTGATCTATTCTGTTCTGAACTGATTATTCTGAAAATATATACTGCCAGTTTACTGTATATATTTTACTGCAAATTCTTGTCCATATATGTATATGCCTTATGTTGGAAATTGAATAGATATCAATTTTCTAAAAAACCCTAGAATTTGCAGAGATTAATTCTCACTCGGATTTTAGCTGATGTTTTATAAATAATCATTTTTCACGAAATAAGTAGGTTCGCGGAGGGAATTAAAAAGGATTGTGTTGAAGATTCAGCTTTTAGAACTCTTTTTGTTATTGAGTTTGTTTTATCATTTAGAGCATGTTTATATCGCTTATAATAAGCTTTAAATTTTATCTTAAGTTGTAATTCATTGTTACTTTAATATAAATGAGGTTTCGTTTAGAAAGCTTTGATGACGTAATTCCTTTAATTTCAGTATTTTACGATTCATAATCATGTGATTATATTTCCGTTGCACTTATTTAAGGAAACAATTTAAGTCAGAATATATGTTGCCTTGGTGGCATGTCAAGACACTCGTTCCCTACTACTGATTTTGGAACGGGGTCGTGATAGAGGTGGTATCAGAGCATAGGTTATGAACCCATAGACTACTGAACATAAGTTTCGAACGTGATCGATTTTAAGTCTCCATACACAAGATATAGGATTAAATATCTGACTTTTGTGATAACCCTCCATATGTCTTACAGTCTACATATCATTGTTTATATATAATTGTTATTTTAATTTGAAATCTTGAGTTAGTATAATACGTCTTATATTTGGCCATGACTATAGAAAATGACCAAGCCAAGATCAACTGCGAGAACAAGTGGTTCAAGTATGGAAGGACTGGAAGGTGCATACAAGGCGATTGAGAGTCTACCAAAGATTGTGGAGCATCAAGTGAATAATGGATCACCAAGGACTCTGGAACTAAATAGTTGTACCATTGAGCATTTCAAGAAGTTGAACCCGCCTTCTTTTAAAGGTACTCCTAGCCCCACTGAAGCAGAAAGTTGGGTGATGCAGATGGAAAAGATGCTCGATGTTTTAAGTGTACCGATGATTAAAGGGTTTCATTTACAACGTTTATGTTAGAAGGTGAAGCCGAACATTGGTGGAGAATGACTAAGAGAATACACGAGGAGAGGAATACTTGTATAGGTTGGAAGGACTTCTTAGTGATCTTTTATGAGAAATATTTCCCTGAAATGGTGAAGGATGAAATGGCAGCTGAGTTAATGAGTCTAGTGCAAGGGAATATAACGATTAGTCAATACGAGGCCAAGTTTATGGAGTTATCCCATTTCGCACCTTATGTTGTGATAACTAATGTTTTAAAATCCAAAAAGTTTGAACGTGGGTTAAGGTTGAGTCTTCGTAGTCGAATTTCCATCCTGAAGTTGACATCATATAGTGACGTCATGGCTAGGGCTACGATAGCTGAGAGGGATAGCGAGGAGTACAATAGAATTAGAGATGGTAAGAGGAAGTTTGGGGAACAAATAGGGAAGAACACAAATAATAGAAATAATTTTAGGAATACATCCAATGTTGGGGGAGCTAGGGATGACAAACGGTATAATAACAAGATATGTCAGCAATGTGTGAAGATGCATGGAGGAAGGCCTTGTTACAAGGATACGGGAGCTTATTTTAGATATTGACAGAAGGGACATCAAATGAAAGACTGTCCAACCCCAGCAAGGATTCCGATACAACCTTTAGGTGAAAAGAAGGACCAAGGCAGATAAGGTAGACTTTTGCACTTTCTGATACCCAAGCTTCTAATGCAGTAGTGTCAGGTACACTTTCTATAGGTACACAACCTTTTTAAATTTTAATAGATCCCGGTTCTACCCATTCATTTGTTTCTGTTCGTTTTGTTAATCACTTTCCTAATAAGCCCGAACCCTTGAATCATAGCATGCATGTTTCTACTCCTTCAGGCGAGTTATTGATGGGAACCTTAGTATATAAGTCTTGCCCTATAGATGTTAGTAGTCATAAATTATTTGCTGATTTGATAGTTTTAGACATAAAAGACTTTGAAGTCATTTTGGGGATGGATTGGTTAGAATTGTATCATGCTAAGGTAGATTGTTTTGAGAAGAGAGTTACTTTCCAAATACCTTACCAACCAGAATTCAGTTTTGAAGGAACATGCATCCTATCTCCCATTCGTATTATCTCTGCAAGGCAAGCCTACAGTTTTCTTAACAAGGGATGTCAAGGATTCCTTGTGAGTGTTATTGATTTGCAAACAATAGAGCCTATTTTAGAAGATATTCCTATAACTAAACATTTTCCAGATGTTTTTCCTGATGATTTACCCAGTCTTCCACCTAGTAGAGAAATAGAGTTTACGATTGATGTAAGGCCCTAAAACATGATTAGGAAGGTTAATTACATGATTAATTATAACTTAGGAGTTATAAGTTATAGATTGGTTATGTGTGTTAAACATGTTAATTATCATGTTTAGGGGATGCATGCTCATGTGATATATGTGTTGTTTACATTAGGTGTTAATTGAGCTTATGATCGGGGATACCATGTTTAGAACATATGATTAATTATGCGATTAATGCATCATAAATTATGTTTTTAATGCATGATTATGTTTATAAAAGTAAATAAGGTTGTTGATACGAAATTGGCAATGTTTGGTTGCCAAATGTGAAAGTTTTGAGATTTTCGGTAAATTGCTACTTTCCTGTTCGATGCCCAAATTAGGCGTATTAGTTTATGATTTTGGGAAAACATAAATTATGAAAGTTGTAGATATTTGAATTAATATTATAACACAACAAACGGTGGGTTAAACGGAGACTCGTACAAGAAGTTATACCGAAAGTACGAAACAAGGGCAAATATGTCCATCCCTTAAGTGACAATTGTCTTATTAGCACACCATGTGCTATTTTTTGATTGGTTAAAGGGTGGGTGATGGTTTGGCCGACTTAATCTGTATAAAACAACTCCTTTGTTCAGCAAATGCAGCCATGAACAAGAGTTTTGCCTAAAGAGAGAGAAAGAGAAGAAAGTTAAGGAATAAATCTTTGGAAATTTTCCATAAATCAAGGAATCCTCGTAAGGTAATTACATCTTTATTAAAGTTGGTCACATGGATGAGTTCTATACTTATCATGTTTTTTTTTATTTGGATATATATTTTAATGATACCCATATTGCTGAATTTTGTTGGAACAAGGATGGTTTAAGAACATAAGTTAGAACTGGAGCTAGGATCGTAAATGCATACTTTAAAGTCCTAAATTTACATCATCTTTTCGTAAAGCATTTTGATTTAGAAAATTCATGATTTTGATGAATATTTCTGCTAAAACATGTTTATTATATGTTTTCATGAATTATACTTAAGGTCAAGGTTATGTATGCTTAAAAATGTTAAGTGATGCCTTAATGTTGTATTTTGACCTAGTCATACTAAAAATGGCATAAATCATGGAATACTTATTGGAATTGAGTGATTCAAGTTGGAGCCCTAAAATATGATTAGGAAGGTTAATTACATGATTAATTATAACTTAGGAGTTATAAGTTATAGATTGGTTATGTGTGTTAAACATGTTAATTATCATGTTTAGGGGATGCATGCTCATGTGATATATGTGTTGTTTACATTAGGTGTTAATTGAGCTTATGATCGGGGATACCATGTTTAGAACATATGATTAATTATGCGATTAATGCATCATAAATTTTGTTTTTAATGCATGATTATGTTTATAAAAGTAAATAAGGTTGTTGATACGAAATTGGCAATGTTTGGTTGCCAAATGTGAAAGTTTTGAGATTTTCGGTAAATTGCTACTTTCCTGTTCGATGCCCAAATTAGGCGTATTAGTTTATGATTTTCGGAAAACATAAATTATGAAAGTTGTAGATATATGAATTAATATTATAACACAACAAACGGTGGGTTAAACGGAGACTCGTACAAGAAGTTATACCGAAAGTACGAAACAAGGGCAAATATGTCCATCCCTTAAGTGACAATTGTCTTATTAGCACACCATGTGCTATTTTTTGATTGGTTAAAGGGTGGGTGATGGTTTGGCCGACTTAATCTGTATAAAACAACTCCTTTGTTCAGAAAATGCAGCCATGAACAAGAGTTTTTCCTAAAGAGAGAGAAAGAGAAGAAAGTTAAGGAATAAATCTTTGGAAATTTTCCATTAATCAAGGAATCCTCGTAAGGTAATTACATCTTTATTAAAGTTGGTCACATGGATGAGTTCTATACTTATCATATTTTTTTTTTATTTGGATACATATTTTAATGATACCCATATTGCTGAATTTTGTTGGAACAAGGATGGTTTAAGAACATAAGTTAGAACTGGAGCTAGGATCGTAAATGCATACTTTAAAGTCCTAAATTTACATCATCTTTTCGTAAAGCATTTTGATTTAGAAAATTCATGATTTTGATGCATATTTCTGCTAAAACATGTTTATTATATGTTTTCATGAATTATACTCAAGGTCAAGGTTATGTATGCTTAAAAATGTTAAGTGATGCCTTAATGTTGTATTTTGACCTAGTCATACTAAAAATGGCAAAAATCATGGAATACTTATTGGAATTGAGTGATTCAAGTTGGAGAGTAAAATACACTCATACATGTATAACATATCCGAAAAGTGTGTAAAAATACCAAGGAATGAACCCTTGGTGATAGTTTGAAGTCTTGGTTTAAAATCTGCCCTAAAGGAGCAAGAATGCATACCAGGTGTTTGACGTTTTGTTCGACATAGAAAATGAGCCCTAAAAATTATGAAACATTAAATTTGTATTATTCAATGTGTTTACTGATATTGGGTGGAATATCATGGAAAGTTATATTGTAAAAAAATTATGAGAATTTCATGAAGTTGAAGTTGTGTTGTTGTTTTTCTTGAGAAATGATTTGGAAAAGGCTGTAATAAAATGGGCATAACTTTGTCTAGCAAATTCGTAATTAAATTCTGTAAATTGTGTTAGAACCCTAATTAATTGGGTGTTATAGAAATGCGAAGTGTCATATTTAATTCCTCCTTAGTTATTTCTGATTGACCAAATGATGTGATGTATTACTGGGTTTGATGTTAATCGGTGTATTCAAATACTAACGACATTGACTTGTTAGGTGGGGAAGCAGCTAATACTACCATACCAAGGAAGTAGTTGGTATTAATCTTAGAACTAAATACAAGGTGAGTGACCTTCCTTATGAAATATAAATGCTTATAATTTCATATGGAAATGTGTAGTTAAACACATGTGTGTGAAAATGTTTATGGGAGTGATGTTGTATATATGAAACATATGCATATGATTGAAAATGTTAAGCGATGTTATATAATGATATAGACTAGTGAGTCCTTTATCTAATGTTAAGGACTGTGGTGGGTCCTACGAGATGTGGTGGTCCTGTTAATCCAACTTAAAGGTTTGTGTACTCGGGCCTAATAAAGGGATGTGGTGGTCCCTAATAACTGTGGTGGGTTAATTGGACTGTGGCGGGTCCAGGCTTGCGAGAGTTTCACAATTCCTGTTGGGTTATAGCATTAGAACAAAATAAAAGTGGTTATTCAAATTGGTTATATGTGTGTTATGTGGTCATTCACTAAACCTTTATAGCTTACACTCCTGTAATGTTTTGTTTCAGGTATGCTTATAATTTGGAGTTCACTGCCAAGTTAGGACCTTAAAACGGGGGAGTGACGGATAATTATTATGGTTTGAATATCAAGATTCCTTTTGTGTAATTATTAAACTAAGTATCTTGGTTATGTAAAGTTATGTAGTAATTATAAGTTATAAGTAAAGGCAGTTATGTTTTCATCTACACATACCTTTGGGAAAAAAAAAATCTTATGCTATTTTCCTCAGAGATTTAAATTAAAGCATTGTTTAAGGAAATTTATCTCTAATTAAAAGGATGAGTTTAACTTAATTAATTCGGGGCGCGACAATTGACCTTATTTCTGTAACTATATAAATCTCGAAACCACCTTATCGTATGGCGCCTTTAGAATTAAGGGAATTAAAAGTTCAATTACAAGATTTGTTAGACAAGGGTTTTATTAGATCAAGTGTATCCCCTTGGGGTGCTCCGGTGTTATTTGTTAAAAAGAAGGATGGGACGATGAGGTTATGTATAGGTTATCGTGAACTAAATAAGGTGACCATTAAGAATAAATACCCCTTACCTCGTATAGATGATTAGTTTGACCAACTTCAAGGTGCGCAAGTATTTTTAAAGATTGACCTTAGGTGAGGCTATCACCAATTGAAGATTAAGGAAGATGATATTTCAAAATCAGCTTTTCGTACTAGATATGGTCACTATGAATTTCTTGTGATGCCATTTGGACTAACTAACGCACTAGCCTCTTTTATGGATATGATGAATAGGGTGTTTAGAAAGTATTTGGATCAGTGTGTGTTTGTTTTCATTGATGACATCCTTATTTATTCCAAAATCATTGAAGAACACGAAAAGCATTTAGAGACGGTGTTACAAATCCTTAGGATGGAGAAATTATATGCAAAATTAAAGAAGTGTGAGTTTTGGTTTCCTAGTGTCTCTTTTCTAGCACATGTCATTTCCAAGGAGGGAGTGTCGGTTGACCCTCAAAAGATCAAAGCTATACTGGATTGGCCTAGACCAACTAATGTGACGGAGATTCGTAGTTTTCTTGGATTAGCAAGTTATTATCGAAGATTTGTTGAAGGATTTTCTAGTACTGCCAAACCTCTATCTAGGTTAACCCAAAATAAGGTGAAATATGAATGGTCTGAGGAAGTCGAGAATAGTTTTCAAGAACTTAAGAATCGATTAGTAACTGCCCCAATTTTAACTATTCCTTCCAAGATGGGAGAATTTGTGATTTATAGTGATGCTTCAAAAAATGGTTTGGGATGTGTGCTAATGCATAATGGAAAAGTAGTAGCTTATGCCTCAAGACAGTTAAAACCACATGAGAAAAATTATCCAACCCATGACCTAGAATTAGTAGCTGTAATTTTTTCTCTTAAGATTTGGAAACATTATTTGTATGGTGAGACTTGTGAGATTTATAACGATCATAAGAGTTTAAAATATATTCTTACCCCAAAAGAATTGAACATGAGACAAAGGAGGTGGTTAGAATTAATGAAGGATTATGATTTAAATATTCATTATCACTCGGGGAAAGCTAACATAGTAGCTGATGCTTTAAGTAGGAAGTCTACACCAAATTTAGCGTGTCTTATTACAAGCTAGGAAGCACTGTTGAAGGATTTGAGAAGTATGGAAATAAATGTACGTATTTTTAGTAAAGGAGGAATAATTGAAAACTCACAAGTACAACCCATGTTGATGGAAAGGATCAAAATTGCACAAGTAAATAACCCACATCTGAAGAAGATTAGAGAAGAAGTTGTTGAAGGGAAGAGGATTGGATTTGTGATATGAGATGATATATTGAGATTTGGAAATAGAGTGTGTGTTCCATCTGACGCCCAACTAAAGAGGCAAATTTTGGAAGAAAGTCATTACTCGAGATTCACATTTCATCCCGGATGTACAAAGATGTATAGGGATCTTCGAGAAGTATTTTGGTGGAACAAAATGAAAAGGGAGATAGTCGAATTTGTATCTCAGTGTTTGATTTGGCAACAAGTAAAAGCTGAACATCAAGAACCATCAGGATTACTACAACCCCTACCTATCCCTGAGTGGAAGTGGGAACATATCACTATGGATTTTGTGACAGGTTTACCAAGGAGCTCAAATGGTAATGATTCTATTTGGGTAATTATTGATAGGTTAACTAAATTTTCTCATTTTATTGCCATTAAGATTACCCATTCTTTAGAAAAGTTAGCTAAGTTGTATGTGCAGGAAATTATTAGGCTTCACGGAACACCGGTTTCAATTATTTCTGATCGTGACCCTAGATTTGTGTCTCATTTTTGGAAAAGCCTACAAGCAGCCATGGGAACATGCTTGAATTTTAGCACTGCTTTTTATCCTCAAATAGATGGACAATTTGAGAGAAACATTCAAACCTTAGAGGATATGCTTAGGGCATGTGTACTTGATTTGAAGGGGAATTGGGATGATCATTTACCGTTAGTAGAATTTACATATAATAATAGCTATTAAGAAAGTAGTCAAATGGCTTCGTATGAGGCACTTTATGGAAGAAGGTGTCGTTCCCCTGAATGTTGGGTAGAAGTTGGAGAAAGAAAATTATTGGGACCAGAATTGATCTAGATCATAACAGAGAAAGTGAAATTGATACAAGACCGACTTCGAATCGCTCAAAGCCGTCAAAAGAGTTATGTTGACAATCGTCGATGAGAGTTATAATTCCAAAGAGGAGATTATATGTTCTTACGAGAATCACCAGCAAAGGGAGTAATCCGATTTGGAAAGAAAGGGAAATTGAGTCCAAGATACATAGGACCTTTTGAAATCCTTGAAAGAATATGAGCTGTTGTGTATAGAACAGCCTTACCCCCTGAACTCTCTAGTGTGCATAATGTGTTTCATGTGTCAATGATGAATAAATACGTCCCAGATCCAACGCATATCCTAAGTCACGAACCTCTTCAAGTTAGAGAATATTTGTCATACATTGAGCATCCAGTAGAAATTTTAGACCATAAAGATCAAATATTACGAACCAAGGTAATTCCATTGGTCAAAGTGTTATGGCGTAATCATTCCATTGAAGAAGCAACATGGGAGTGGGAAGATAAAATAAAGGAGAAATATCCATACTTGTTTGGGAATTAATGTAAGTAAAGTTTGGGGACCAAACTTTTTATAAGGAGGGTAGGATGTAATGACCCCACGTTTATATGTTCATATATAGTTTTAAATATTGTATTATTTCATATGTTATATGGATAATGTTAGTTTATTATTTTAGTCTAAACCCCCCTTCAGAAATCATGAAATGTCAAATTAGTACAAACATAAAATTTTAAAGTTTTTGGTAGGAATATTCCTATTGGAGACTAGTTTTCACAATTATAATATAACAATTGACTTGAAGTAAAACCTAAAAAGTTGTAGATATATGAATTAGGTTTGTAAAACAACAAACGGTGTGTTAAACGGAGGTCCGAACAAGAAGTTATACCGAAATTACGAAATAAGGGCAAATATGTCCATCCTTTAAGTCATATTTTGTCTTATTACCACACCATGTGTAATATTTTGATTGGTTGGAAGGGGAGGCTAGTTAGGCCGACTTAAAAACTTTGAAATAATCTCATTATTCATCAAAATGGATTAAATCAAAGTCTTATAGCATATTCCAAGCTAAATGATAAGTTTTGGGGTAGAAAATAAAATTTTAAGAAACTTTAGGGACTTGATTTTAAAATAATGACAGTTTCAGGGACTAAAATGAAAATATATAAAGGATCATTTTTTAAATAAAATATTTTCAAGGACCTCTAAGAAATATTGAAAATATATGGTGTAAAATTACTAAAATAACCTTCATGTGTAAAATGACCCTAATACCCTTAATAACTTTCCACCTCATGTTTTCCACCTCGTGCTTCTTTTGGACACATCACCCGCACACGTGTCACCTTTATAGGAAAGGATAAAACTCATGTCAATCCTTTAGAAAAGTTAAAACACATGTCGCGGCCAGGTGAATTAAGACTGCAAGATAGCCCTGTTACGCGACACGCTGACTCACCAAAATCAATGCTTAGTCATCGGGACACATGTTAACACCCTAATAACTTTGGAAAACTATAAATAAGGCCTTAGGATCAGTTCCTATACGAAATTACTCCAAAAGTTCTAAAATAAATAGTGAGAGAAAGTGTGAGGAAGTTTAAGAAGAAGTTTCGTCTTAAGATTTACGAGCAATCCAAGACTCTGTATCTGTAACTTCAGATTTCTGTTCTAGGTAAGTACTCTATGACATTCCTGGTGTATTTTGATTATATGATATTATGCAAACTATATATATTTTGTGAAATGATTTTATTCTCAAAATACATCTGATACCGATGATTCCGTCGTTTGTTTTATGTGTATATCTCTCAATATATACATCTGATTTGAATTCTGAAATTATTGATTCGGCCTATGGAAACTCTCTTACTATGTTGGCCTTGACTACCGGGTGGAAATATTTGGGTGGTACCTTCCCAGTTGGTTTATCGCTGGTGTGCCCTAAATAAGGCGTTGTTTCAGATATCATGATTTTTTGTCTGTGTTGTTGCCGAGTGGAAACATTTGGTAACACTATCTGTTTATCTGGGTATTAGAGCGTACATGGACATCAAAATAAAATTGAATAATTGATATATTGCTAAAATTGTCAGATCTGTTCTGTTCTGAAATCATTATTCTGAAAATATATACTGCCATTTTACTTTATATATTTTACTGCAAATTCTTGTCCATATATGTATATGCCTTATGTTGGAAATTGAATAGGTATCAATTTACTGAAACCCTGGAATGTTTGGAGATTAATTCTCACTCAGCTTTTAGCTAATGTTGTATAAATAATCATTTTTCAGGAAATAAGTAGGTTTGCAGAGGGAACGAAAAAGGACCGTTTTGAAGATTCAGCTTTTAGAGCTCTTTTTGTTATGGAGTTTGTTTTATCATTTAGAGCATGTTTATCTCTCTTGTAATAAGCTTTAAAATTTGTCTTAAGTTGTAATTCATCGTTACTTTTAATATAAATGAGGTTTCCTTTAGAAATCTCTGATGACGTAATTCCTTTAATTTCAGTATTTTACGATTCATAACCATGTGATTATATTTTCGTTGCACTTATTTAAGGAAACAATTTAAGTAAGAATATATGGTGCCTTGGTGGCATGTCAAGACACTCATTCCCTACTAATAATTTTGGGATGGGGTCATGACAGCTGGTGCCACTCATGGGGCCGTTCGGGGGCTGTTTCGAGTTTTCACCCACTAATGCCCTATTTTTAAGCCTATGTCTAGAAATATGCAAATTATAGTCGTATTATCAAATCGGGGGTCCTATGAACTGGTGGTAAGTTCGTACGAGTTACATTGGTCCCGTACGAGGTGTTGGTGCCACTCATGGGCCATTCGGGGATTGTTTCAGGTTTTCACCCAATAATGCGATGTTTTTAAGTCTATGTCCAGAAATATGCAAATTATCATCGGATTATCAAATCGGGGGTCTTGTGATCGCATGGTCAGTTCGTACGAGTTACATTGGTCCCGTGCGAGGTGTTTGTGCCATTCACGGGGCCGTTCGGGGGCTATTTTGGGTTTTCACCCACTAACGCCATGTTTTTAAGCCCGACTCCTGAAATATGAAAATTATTATCGTTTTCTCAAATCGAGGGTCTCGTGATCGCGCGGTCAATTCCTACGAGTTATATTGGTCCCGTGCGAGGTGTTGGTGCCACTAACAGGGCCGTTCGGGGGCGATTTTTGGTTTTCACCCACTAACGCCATGTCTTTAAGCCAAAGTTTAGAAATATGCAAATTATCAACGTATTCTCAAACCGAGGGTCCCATAATCGCGTGGTCAGTTCGTACGAGTTACATTGGTCCCGTGCGAGGTGTTGGTGCCACTCACGGGGCCGTTCGGGGGCTATTTTGGGTTTTCACCCACTAACGCCGTGTTTTTAAGCCTAAGTATAGAAATATGAAAATTATCATCGTATTCTTAAACTGGGAGTCAGGTGAACTGGCGGTCAGTTCGTACGAGTAACATTGGTCCCGTGCTAAGGTGTTGGTTCCACTCACGGGGCCATTCGGGGGCTGTTTTGGGTTTTCAACCACTAACGCGATGTTTTTAAGCCTAAGTCTAGAAATATGATAATTATCATCATATTCTCAAACTGGGGGTCCCGTGATCGCGCAATCAGTTCCTACGAGTTACATTGGTCACGTGCGAGGTGTTGGTGCCACTCACGGATTTCCACCCACTAACACCATGTTTTATGCCTAAGTCTAGAAATATACAAACTATCATCCTATTCTCAAATCTGGGGTCCCGTGATCGTGCGGTTAGTTCCTACGAGTTACATTGGTCTCGTGTGAGGTGTTGGTGCCACTCGCGGGACCGTTTAGGGGTTGTTTCGGGTTTTCACCGAATAACGCCATGTTTTTAAGCCTAAGTATAGAACTATGTAAATTATCATCATATTCTCAAATCGGTGATCCTTTGATCACGCGGTCAATTTGTACGAGTTACAATTGTCTCGCGCAAGGTGTTGGTGCCACTCATGGGGCCGTTCGGGGCCTATTTCCGTTTTCACATACTAATGCCATGTTTTTAAGCCTAAGTCTATAAATATGTAAATTATGTCTTATTCACAAACCGAGGGTCCTGTGATTGCGCGGTTAGTTCGTACGAGTTATGTTGGTCCCGTGCGAGGTGTTGGTGCCACTCACGGGGTCTTTCGGGGGCTGTTTCGGGCTTTCACCCACTAACGCCATGTTTTTAAGCCTAAGTCTAAAAATTTGCAAATTATCATCATATTATCAAATTGGGGGTCCCGTGATCGTCCGATCAGTTCTTACGAGTTACATTGGTCCTGTGCGAGGTGTTGGTGCCACTCACGGGGCCGTTGGGGGCTATTTTGGATTTTTACCCACTAACACCATGTTTTTAAGCCTAAGTCTAGAAATATGCAAACTAGCATCGTAATCTCAAACCGAGGGTCCCGTAATCGTGCGTTCAATTCCTACGAGTTACATTGGTCCCGTGCGATGGAGTAAGTTCCTATGAGTTACATTGGTATCGTGGGAGCTGTTGGTCCCACTCACAGGGCGTTCGTGGGCTGTTTTGAACTTTTCACCCACTAACGCCATGTTTTTAATCCAAAGTATAGAAATATACAAATTATCATCGTATTCTTAAATTGGGGATCCCGTGATCGCGCGGTCAGTTCATACGAGTTACATTGGTCTCGTGCGAGGTGTTGGTGCCACTCACAGGGCCGTTTGGGTGCTATTTCGGGTTTTTATCCATTAACGATATGTTTTTAAGCCTAAGTTTAGAAATATGCAAATTATCATCGTATTCTCAAACCGGGGGTGCTGTGATCGCGCGATTAGTTCCTACGAGTTACATTGGTCCCGTGCGAGGTGTTGGAGCCACTCACGGGGAGTTCGGGGGCCTAAGTCTAGAAATATGAAAATTATAATCGTATTCTCCAACCAGGGGTCCCGTGATTACAAGATCAGTTCGTACGAGTTATTTTGGTCCCATGCAAGGTGTTGGTGCCACTCACGGTGTCGTTCGGGGGTTGTTTCGGGTTTTCACCCACTAACGGCATGTTTTTAAGCCTAAGTCTAAAATTATGCAAATTACCATCGTATTCTCAAACTGGGGGTCCCGTGATCGTGCGATCATCTCGTACGAGTTACATTAGTCCCGTTCGAGGTGTTGGTGTCACTCACGGGGTCGTTCGGGGGCTGTTTCGAGTTTTCAGCCATTAACGCCATATTTTAAAGGCTAAGTCTAGAAATATGCAAATTATTGTCGTATTCTCAAACCGGGGGTCTCGTGATCGCTCGGTCAGTTCCTTCGAGTTACATTAGTCCCGTGTGAGGTGTTGGTGCCACTCACGGGTCCGTTCGGGGGCTGTTTCAGGTTTTCACCGACTAACGCCATGTCTTTAAGCCTAAGTCTTGAAAAATGCAAATTATCATCGTATTCTCAAACTGGGGGTCCCGTGAACTCATGGTCAGTTCATACGAGTTACATTGGTCTCGTGCGAGGTGTTGGTGCCGCTGACGGAGCCTTTCGGGGCTGTTTCGGGTTTTCACCCACTAACGAGATGTTTTTAAACCTAAGTCTTGATATATTCAAATTATCGTCGTGTTCTCAAACTGGGGGTCTTGTGATCGCGCGGTGAGTTCGTATGAGTTACATTGGTCCCGTATGAGGTGTTTGTGCCACCCATGGGGCCGTTCGGGGGCTGTTTCGACTTTTCACCGAGTAACGCCATATTTTTAAGCCTAAGTCTAGAAATATGCAAATTATCGTCGTATTCTCAAATCGGCGGTCCCGTGATCGCGCGGTCAGTTCCTACGAGTTACATGGGTCCCGTGCGATGCGGTAAGTTCCTATGAGTTACATTGGTACCGTGCGAGGTGTTGGTCCCACTCACAAGGCAATCGGGGGCTGTTTCGGCTTTTCACCCACTAACGCCATGTTTTTAAGCTGAAGTCAAGAAATATACAAATTATCATCCTATTCTCAAACTGGGGTTCCTCTTGAAACGGTCCTTTAGTGTACTTTAGGTAGAAACAACTTTGTTCCAATTTTTAGTTAAAACTAATTTTTAACTTCTTAAACCCTAAACATGCATCTAAGTGATTAAATCCATTTGATGAATAAAGCATGCAATAAACGAAACAATTTCAGGAAAAATCCCCGAAGGGCAAAACCTTTTTATTTCACTATAATTTGTAAGAAAACGGCTTACACGGATTACAATGAAATAAGTGCGACATACGAAATACCCGCAGGTCTCGGTTTTGATGTCTCGGCTGGAACTTTCCCTTTCCAGGAGGGCAGCAGTAAAGAAGAAGACGGATCCTCCACAAGATACTTCATAAGGTCTCCTTCTACAATAGCACGCAGCTCTTCGGTTGTAGAGTTCTCCTCATAAAGTGCAACACGATGTAGTGAATGGATTATCTTCCGATAAACGCGTTCAAGATCACCTAACTTTGGAATCGAGTAATACGATCTTGAATAAACACCGAAAGATGATAAACTTGTATGGGAATAAGTTTTTCTAAACTGTTCTGCCTCCAGAAACGTTAGCATATATATTTTATTTATAACTGAGCTGCACAGAGTCCAAGAAAATAAAAACACGAAAATCGAGGCGGCAGGTTGTTCGAGCGAGATGAGATCTCGTTCGCGCGACATGCAATGTCGTTTGAATGATACTCAATCTCGTTCGAGCGAGACACAGTAAAAAATATTATTTTTCTTTTTAATTTGATCCTCGAATTTTCTTAGACTGTTTGCAACTCAGAAATAATTTTTAAAACGATAAAACGATTTTAATTCCCCAACAATTAAATCACCCAGTATTTAATCAATATAAAAATTACCCAACTACTCATAAGTATTCATACCTGAGTGATATTAAACATATGAAACACGTCTTGACATGTAATCTTCTTGAAATCTTTTATTGCACATTCTTGGACTTTGAACTATGTCTAAGGCTTTTAAATAGACTCCATAAATAACTAGCCTAGACTTAATTTATTTTGTCCGTAATTAAGCAAATTAAACCAAAATGAATATACTAAGAATTATGTTCTTACAAATCTCCCCCTTTGGCTATTCCGGGACAAAATAAACTGATCTATATGCCATAAACAAATACATGACCTATCCGAAAACACAAAAATATCAAAGTACAGGACATAGTGAGTGTTGATACCAAAATTAATATGCTGATATAGACGAATCAGAAGAAGACACGTGTCAATCTACGTGGCACAATAGCAACGAGGAGGTTTATTTCCCCGACCAAGTCATACTCACTCCGAGCAGCAAGTGCATTCCGAGGAACTCCAACGCTCCGAGGAATAGACCTCTCCGAGGAACTCAGACCTCTCCGAGGAACAGACCTCTCCGAGGAACTCAGACCTCTCCGAGGAACTCTTGAATATCATGAAGCTCAGGCGGTCCGAGCAACTAAGGCGGTCCGAGCTGCATCTCGGCCATAGTATTGATTACCAGATAATCAACAGTTTAACTATTCATTGAATGCTTATCATTGACACACACGCTTAAAGGGCATTAAATGTATCACCCTTTCACATGACAACCTAAGGGCTATAAATACATTGTATCACCCTCATTCAAAGGGACCGGAATTTCTTGATAGCATTTGTAATCGAGAATTCCCAAACACTCAGCAATAACATAACAGTGGACGTAGGCCATTCATATAAGGCTGAACCACTTTAAAATTCTTTGTCTCATTTATATTTAATTGTGATCAAATAATTAGAAGCAATCTAGTTTTTTACATCAACAGATTGGCGCCGTCTGTGGGAAGAGACTGTTATTATCGTTTTTCACCAAGATTCATTCATCATCAATGGCAGATAATCCAGAATCTAGCAATCGAAATGCTGGAAATGCTGGAAATCCTCCAAATCCCTCTGCACCTCCAGATCTGGCCAAAATTATGACGAATCTGGCTCAAGGACAAAACGCCATGCAAGAAACAATGCGTCAACTCATTCAAACCCTTCATGGCGGTGCACCTGTACATTCGGGACAGAGAAGTGGTCAGAAGCAGACTTATTTACTTTCTTCACAATCCAGGCATACTGAGCTACATCGTAATGAGGAATCTGATGACTCCTCTTATCAACCTGGACGAACTTCGTCAATAAGGGCTACAGATACTGATCAACGTATCACTCTCTCTCCAGAGAGACTCAGTGACTTGGAAAGATTGAGCAGGGTGTCTCCTTTCAGTCGATTAGGCCCTAGGAGGAATAGGAGTCCACCTAAAACCATGTCGAGGAGTTTTCGACAACCATCGGATCGAAGGTAAGGATCAGCACAATCACGACCAACTGCTCGTCGAGATAGATCTCAGGAGGCCACTTCAGAACAATCAATTGCTCGAACTAATAGGCCCGAGGAAGGAAATGATGCGTGGAAAGGGTCCCTTCAACGGCTGGAGGATAGATTGGGAGAAATGGCTAAGGCGAAGAATACCCTACAACGAACTTTTGTTCAGGGGACACCTTTTGTCCAGGCCATTGTGAATTTTCCTACACCGTCAAAGTTTAAAGCTCTTGTGGTGACCCCCAAATATGATGGAAAGACAGATCCTGTTCTGCACATAGAGCAATATCAAGCTGTAGCCGACATCTATGCTGTCCCCGACGAGATGAGGTGCAGAGCATTCTCGGGAACTCTTACTGGATCTGCCCAGATATGGTACAACAATCTTCCTCGGGGTAAGATTTCAACTTTCTTTCAATTGGTCGAGTTGTTCATCGGCAATTTCTATTTTGGAGCAAAGCCAGTAAAACGGGTAGCACACTTGTTAAGTGTTAGACAAAAGTCGGGTGAGAGTACTAGAGATTACATAACTCGTTTTAATAACGAGAAGCTGGAAGTCATAGATTATGAAGAGAAGACAGCAATCACCGCCTTGATGAGTGGGTTAATGCCTAATAAGTTGTACTACACTTTGGCTAAAGATCCACCTACAACTATGTCAGAGTTGATGGCAAAAGCGGCCAAAATCATGAATGTCGAGGAGGCTATGGCTGCGAAGAAGAATATGGATAAAGAAACCAAGGTAGAAGTCGACAAATCTAAGAAGAAAGAGCATAAGGGCAATGGCGGTGACAGGCATTCCAAGAATAATAAAACATCATGGGAAATCTTGAAGAAATTCGATAATTATACTCCTTTGAAAATGAGTATTAATCATGTCTTGGAAGAAATCAAGAATAACGAGGAGATAAAGTGGCCGAAGAAACTGAGGTCAGACCCTGATATGAGGAACATGGAAAAGTATTGCGAGTTCCACAAGGATCATGGCCATATGACAAAAAATTGCGTAGCTCTTCAGAACGAGATTGAAACACTCATCCGACGAGGAAAGCTAGCAAAGTATGTTGATCGGGGAGGTGAAAGAAGAAATAATGATCGAACTAGAGAGAGGTATAGATCTCCTCGTCGAGTAGAGGAGAAGAAGAAGAGAAATCATAAAGATGATACAGAGGATGACCCCGATCTTCCCAAAAAGCCAAGGCAACCAGAACGCGAGGTATTTTCAATACGTTTTGGGTCATTTGATTGTAATGTTATTACAGGAGGAGATGCAGGAGGAGGAGACCTTACTGCAGAAAGAAAGGCTTACCTCGGAGAGGCCCAAGCTTGCTCATACATTCAGCGAATAAATTTGGCCGAGGAGGATCGTCCGAGGAAGGTAAACAAAGAGAAACTAGTCATTGGCTTTTCAAAAAACGACCTGGCAGGTGTTCTTTACCCTCACGATGACCCTTTGGTGATCAAAATAAGGATAAAAGAAGTAGTGATTTCAAGAGTGCTGGTCGATAACGGTAGCTCGGCAGATATCATGTACTACTCGTGTTTTGATAGTTTAAATTTAAAGCTATCCCAATTGGAGCCTTATCACAGACCTCTCTTGGGTTTTGCTGGCGAGAAAGTTTTTCCACTTGGAACGATCAAGTTGGATATATTCATTAGAACTTGGCCTGCTTGTCGAACAGAAAGGATACGCTTCTTTGTGATGGATAAAAATGTGCAATCAGCTTACAACATCATCATGGGAAGAGTTGGGTTGAAGAAGTTCGAAGCAGTCCCATCTACAGTACATCAGTGCTTAAAATTCCCAACAAATTTTGGAGTAGGAATTGTGAAAGGTTATCAAAAAGTAGCTCGGGAATGCTATTATTCATCTGCCGAGCAAGAGGAGCTCGAAGAGTCAAGGAAAAAGACTACTACCTACCAGGTGGAGGAAGGTACAGAAATTGAAACACTTGATCCCAGAGATGAATCCCAACTTGTAAAAGGACAGGTGGTGGAATCTACAGAAAATGTTATTCTGGACGACGAGCATCCTGAACGAGTAACCCAGATAGGTTCATCGTTAGATGCCTCGATAAAACAGGAGTTGATAACTTTCTTGCGAAACAGGAAGAAAACTTTTGCATGGAGTCATGAAGACATGCCAGGAATAGACCCAAACTTCTTATGTCATGAGCTCAATGTGAATAAGGAGATCAAGCCTGTAAAGCAGAGAAGAAGAGTATTTAGTCCCGAGAAGAATCAAGCTACACACGAGGAGGTCGAGAAGCTCCAGAAAGCCCAATTCATTGAAGATGTGAAATATCCAGAATGGTTAGCAAATGTGGTGATGGTAAAGAAGAAAAATAATAAATGGAGAATGTGTGTTGATTTCACCGATCTCAACAAGGCATGCCCAAAGGATCATTTTCCATTACCCAGAATTGATCAACTAGTGGATGCTACCTCGGGACACGAGCTACTCAGCTTCATGGATGCTTACTCTGGTTACAATCAGATCAAAATGAAACCTGAAGACATGCAAAGTACTTCTTTTATTACCCCTAGGGGAACTTATTGTTATAATGTTATGCCTTGAGTGGGGAAGAGCACGGAAGAAAACTCCCGGACAATATCCGGATAAACATCCCCTTGAACCTCGAACATATAATCCCATCCTCTAGAAGATAACCAACGAGGAATACCTAACTCATAAAACTCAGAATAGCGAAAAACCCTCTCGAAAACAACTGACCGAATATGGAGACCCAATGAGCAGTAGTGATCGTACTTAGCATGCGTGGCCCACCTTACAGGAGAGTACGAGGGCCTGCTAGCCTGAGCTCTCTGAGCTCGAGTAGAGGGTGGTGCCTCATAGAGTCGCCCGGTAGGGGCACCACGACGTCTAGGAGGCTTGACCAGAATGTGCAATGTGTGATGTAAAAATAATACCGTCTCGGACACACGCACACCTAAGCACCTATCTCCGTATAATCATCCAACCAAACCACCGCGAATACCAACCACAATCACAGTCAAAATCAGTAATAGAAACATGAAATTTCTCAAAACAAGTTAAGAAAGAACATTGTTACCTTGAAACCACCGGAAAACTGTGCCACCGATGAGAAAAATCTGAAATCCCATTGGAACAGCCCCTTAGGAGAATAAAGGGCTGATATTAGGAGCTTAAGGGAGGTAAACAATGTCCAGAGGAGTGCTAGAGGGAAGACAAAGGTGAGGATTGAAGCTTAAACCTCTGAAAATGGCGGAAAAATGAGAATAGTTGCTGCTGTCGCGAGAAGGAGATGAGAACGACGGCTTTAAGTGAAACCCTGATCTCGCGAGAAGTCGTTCGAACGACTTAAGGATGTCGCTTGAACGAATTAAGATGTCGCTCGAACGATTTGAGATGTCACTCGAACGATTTATGAAGTAGCTTGAACGACGTGTTCGCGCGACATGAGATGTCGTTCGAACGAGAAATCAAAATTTCCAGAATTACCCCAAAAACTTGCAGAATTTTCCCAGCGAAAAAATTATCCCAAAATAATACCTGGAACACAAAAACAGACTGCAAAACAGAAAAATAGAAAAACAGTGTAAAAGGAAAAAAATGGGAATTACATGTTAACAAGGTACTAATGTGCTCAATTATGAAAGTGGATTGATTTGTAGTGAACTACAACAATTCTGCCATCATTTCAATACGTTGAATCGATCAAAGAGTTCTTATTGATAGCAAGGAATCATCAAACTTTATCAAAGCCATGTGTGACAAAATAAGTGTGAGTTTGATGAACTAAACTTAATCAACATGCATACAAGTTCGGATTGTTGACGATTCTACAAACAATAGCGTCATGATACGATGTTTCAACATAGGATTTGTGGTGCAAACCCGTTTACTTTAATTTCCAACCAAACTCCCTCAATATATGAATTTTTTTAAAGATCTTTTAGAAATATATATCAATCTCTACTTAGAGAAAGTCCTATTGGCCCCAAATATGGCATTTATTTCTTTTTATTGCCTTGATTTTCTTTTGGGCTCTTTTAAACGGTGGCTTTCACGACGAGTCAATTACAAACTCTCGACGGTGCCTAAGATTATGTCTAACTTTTCAGACCTTGCCTCCAAATCAAACTTAACTTTACTCGAATCTCTCAGTTTTTCTTCAAGCTCACCTATCCTTGACTCAAGTAAATGCGTAGAATTTTCAAATTTTAGAATTTCCTTTTTCATAGTCTCCATCAATCCCCGAAGACTATCTCTCTCACCCTCGACATATTCTTGCTTCTCTCGTATTTTATTTTCTTATGCCCTAAGATCCTCAATTAAAGAATTGGAATTATTTATTTTTAAGGCACGTTCTTTTAACAAGGCTGCTAATTTCACGTTTGCTTTCTTTGTTTTTAAAGTTTCTTCATACGATTCTTTGAAAGCAGTTTTCAAATCTCTCTCGTTTTTGCTCTCATTCTCACTCACCTCTTCCTCACTCTCAGGAGTATCAACTTCAGTGGTTGCAGAAGACTCATGCAAAGGTAAGTCTTTATCACTTACATGACTAACCACATAGGTGGAAAGATCACGCTTACTAGCAAAAAAGTTTTCTTCTTCTGGGTCACTATCACTAAGGAAAGAAACGCGATTTATCGGTTTATTAAAATTCTCCCTCAGTTTAGTGGGACACTCATCTATCCTGTGACCAAAACCTTCGCAGTAAAGACATTTTTCACAATCACCTTTATTGACAAGTTTTTTAAGAGCAGTTTTCATGTGTGATTTCCAATTAGATGATTCAAACATGTGAACTCTAAAATCATCAAAAACACCGAACGACATACCTAAGGACACGGGATCACAAACACAATAAAATAGTGCAACAAGCTCTGATACCAATTTGAAACGGCCCTTTAGTGTACTTTAGGTAAAAACAACTTTGTTCCAATTTTTAGTTAAAACCAATTTTTAACTTCTTAAACCCTAAACATGCATCTAAGTGATTAAATCCATTTGATGAATAAAGCATGCAATAAACGAAACAATTTCAAGAAAAATCCCCGAAGGGAAAAACCTTTTTATTTCACTATAATTTGTAAGAAAATGGCTTACACGGATATCAATGAAATAAGTGCGACATACGAAATACCCGCAGGTGTCGGTTTCGATGTCTCGGCTGGAACTTTCCCTTTCCAGGAGGGCAGCAGTGAAGAATAAGACAACTCCTCCACAAGATACTTCGTAAGGTCTCCTTCTATAATAGCACGCAGCTCTTCGGTTGTAGAGTTATCCTCACAAAGTGCAACACGATGTAGTGCATGGATTATCTTCCGGTAAACACGTTCAAGATCACCTAACTTTGGAATCGAGTAATACGATCTTGAATAAACACCGAAAGATGAAAAACTTGTATGGGAATAAGTTTTTCTAAACTGTTCTGCCTCCAGAAATGTTAGCATATATATTTTATTTATTACTGAGCTACACAGAGTCCAAGAAAACGAAAACACAAAATTTGAGGCGGCAGGTCATTCGAGCGAGATGAGATCTCATTCGCGCGACATGTAATGTCCTTTGAACGATACTCAATCTCGTTCGAGCGAGACACAGTAAAAAATATTATTTTTCTTTTTAATTTGATCCTCGAATTTTCTTAGACTATTTGCAACTCAGAAATAATTTTTAAAACGATAAAACGATTTTAATTCCCAAACAATTAAATCACCCAATATTTAATCAATATACAAATTACCCAACTACTCATAAGTATTCATACCTGAGTGATCTTAAACATATGAAACACGTCTTGACATGTAATCTTCTTGAAATCTTTGATTGCACATTCTTGGTCTCGTGCAAGGTGTTGGTTCCATTCACGGGGCCGTTCGGGGGCTGTTTCTGTTTTCACCCACTAACGCCATGTTTTTAAGCCTAAGTCTATTAATATGAAAATTATGTCGTATTCTCAAATCGGGGGTCCTGTGATTGTGCTGTCAGTTCGTACGAGTTATGTTGGTCCCATGCGAGGTGTTGGTGCCACTCATGGGGCCGTTCGAGGGCTATTTTGAGTTTTCACCGACTAACGCCATGTTTTTAAGCCTAAGTCTAGAAATATGCAAATTATCATCGTATTATCAAACTGGGGGTCCCGTGATCGTCCGATCAGTTCTTACGAGTTACATTGGTCCCGTGTGAGGTGTTGGTGCCACTCACGGGGCCGTTCAGGGACTGTTTCTGGTTTTCACCCACTAACGCCATGTTTTTAAGCGAAAGTCTACAAATATGCAAACTATCATCGTATTCTCAAACCGAGGGTCCCGTAATCGCGCGTTCAATTCCTACGAGTTACATTGGTCTCGTGCGATGGAGTAAGTTCCTATGAGTTACATTGGTACCGTGCGAGCTATTGGTCCCACTCACAGGGCGTTCGGGGGCTGTTTTGAACTTTTCACCCACTAACGCCATGTTTTTAATCCAAAGAATAGAAATATACAAATTATCATCGTATTCTTAAATCGGGGGTCCCGTGATCGCGCGATCAGTTCATTCGAGTTACATTGGTCTCGTGCGAGGTGTTGGTGCCACTCACAGGGCCGTTCGGGTGCTATTTTGGGTTTTCATCCACTAACGCCATGTTTTTAAGCCTAAGTTTAGAAATATGCAAATTATCATCGTATTCTCAAATCGGGGGTGCTGTGATCGCGCGGTTAGTTCCTTCGAGTTACATTGGTCCCGTGCGATGTGTTGGAACCACTCACGGGGAGTTCAGGGGCCTAAGTCTAGAAATATGGAAATTATCATCGTATTCTTGAACCAGGGGTCCCGTGATCGCAATATCAGTTCGTACGAGTTATTTTGGTCCCATGCGAGGAGTCGGTGCCACTCACGGTGCTGTTCGGGGGTTGTTTTGGGTTTTCACCCACTAACGCCATGTTTTTAAGCCTAAGTCTAAAATTATGCAAATTACCATCGTATTCTCAAACTGGGGGTCCCGTGATTGTGCAGTCAGCTCGTACGAGTTACATTAGTCCCGTTCGAGGTGTTGGTGCCACTCACGGGGTCGTTCGGGAGCTGTTTCGGGTTTTCAGCCAATAATGCCATATTTTAAAGACTAAGTCTAGAAATATGCAAATTATCATCGTATTCTCAAACTGGGGGTCCCATGATCGTACGGTCAGTTCCTACAGGTTACATTGATCATGTGCGAGTTGTTGGTACCACCCATGGGGACGTTCGGGGGCTGTTTCGGCTTTTCACCCACTAACGCCATGTTTTTAAGCCTAAGTCTAGAAATATGCAAACTATCATCGTATTCTCAAATCGGGGTTACTGTGATCGCGCGATCTGTTCCTATGAGTTACAATGGTCCCGTACGATGCGGTAAGTTCCCATGAGTTACATTGGTACCATGCGAGGTGTTGGTCCCACTCACGGGTCATTCGAGGGCTATTTTGGATTTTCACCCACTAACGCCATATTTTTAAGCTAAAGTCTAGAAATATATAAATTATCATCATATTCTCAAATCGGGGGTCCCGTGATCGCGTGATCTGTTTATACAAGTTACGTTGGTCCCGTGTGAGGTGTTGTGCCACTCACGAGTCCGTTCGGGGGCTGTTTTTTATTTTCACCCAATAACACCATGTCTTTAAGCCCAAGTCTTAAAAAATGCAAATTATTGTCGTATTCTAAAACTGGGGGTCCCATGAACTCACGATCAGTTCGTACGAGTTACATTGGTCTCGTGCGAGGTGTTGGTGCCGTTCACGGGGCCTTTCGGGGGCTGTTTTGGGTTTTCACCCACTAACGCGATGTTTTTAAGCCTAAGACTTGGTATATTCAAATTATCGTCGTATTCTCAAACCGGGGGTCTTATGATCGCGCGGTGAGTTCATATGAGTTACATTGGTCCCGTATGAGGTGTTTGTGCCACCCATGGGGCCGTTCGGGGGTTGTTTCGGCTTTTCACCCAGTAATGCCATGTTTTTAAGCCTAAGTATAGAAATATGCAAATTATCGTCGTATTCTCAAACTGGGGGTCCCGTGATCGCGCTGATAAAAAGGCTTTTTGTGTATTTGTCGTTGTTGAAAGCCAAGTTAGTCAAAACCTTGAAATACCTACAAAATATATAAACTCAAGTGTAGATGTAAGTAAGGGTATCAATCCACTTCCTAGGGAGTACGCTAGAGACAAATTCAAATGTAATTCACTTTTTATTTTCTTTTTGTGCTTTTTCACTTTTATACTTTTTTTAGCTTTTTCAATATTAAAACAAATGGGTTAGGTGAGGTTTTAAACTAAACTAAGATGAAAATAACTAACTAGAAAATGACTAAAATGGAAAATAAAGTTTAAACTAAAAATAAGAGATAAGTGAGGTAAATAATTGTGAGAACAATCATGGAGTGGGATTACACCACAAATTTTAGCTATTCTAATTAATTAATCTAATTATTTGAATTCTCCCAAATTAATGTCAAAATTACAAATCAACTCTCGTTGCAAGTGTAATTATAATAGTAATATTTTAGAAAATTAAATTTAACACCCCACAACTCTAGAAAAATAGATCTACACTCCTTTTAATTAATCACTCGCTAGGATCGATCGATTAAAATTTATGTCAATCTTAGAAAATAATTTTAGAGTTGAAATTCAAGTTATAATACCCCACTTAAGAAACCCCTATCTCTAGTTCGAATCTAAAATGGGTATTATAATTAGAATTTCGATTTTCTCTCGAAAATCATTTACCCTCTCTCGAGGCGTAAATATAAGGGTGATGGATCAAAATTAATATTCAAAGGGATTTTTTAAGTAATTAAACTAATTAAAATAAAATAACATCAAATAAGGGTTTTACCCACCCCTTGAAAGGGGATTTAGCCTAACATGATATCAAACATAATAAACAAATATTCAATAGGCATTTAATATAAAAGAGTAGAGAAAAGAACAATCAAACCCCAATCTCTTGATGCTTAATTGGTCTTCAATCCATGAGTTGGAATTCACATCCCTTAATTTGAATGATTCAAACAAAATTACATCAAGAATCTCACTCAATTTAATCCTCACAACAATTTATTTTCTCCTCACTATCTAAAAATAATAAAATAAAAATTCTAATCTAAAAACCTACACTAAAATATTATTTCTCTCTCTAACACCCTAAATGGGTTTTCTAGAACTAAAAACTTAGATCCTCTTCAAATGGCCATGAGGTATTCTTTTATATGAAATTGGAGCTAAGAGGTTAAATTGGAAAAATAAGGATGCGCACATGAGGGGTGTGAGGGATGAGGATATATGGGTGAGGGTAATATGCAGAAAATGTACAATTGTGCATGGATTGTGTGAGGTTATGTGGGTGAGGGGTGAGGGGTGAGGGAATAAAAAATCTGATTTGGTTTATGGGTATTTTTGGAAAAGGGGTAAAAGGTTTGTTGGCGGGCATTTGTGTAAAAGGAATTAAATGGGGTTTTAAGTGGTTTTTGGTTTTGTTGGCAGATTGTAGCTTTAAGGCCTCGTTTGGGAGTTTGGGAGAGAAAAGAAAGGAAAGGAAAATTTTATTAGGAGAGAAAAGAAAATAAGAGAAAGTTAATAGGAGAGAAAAGAAAAGAAGAGAAGAGAAAGGAGTTTGGGAGAGAAAAGAAAATAATTTTCTTTCTTGCGTTTGGGAGTTTGAAAGGAAAATAATTTTTTTAAGAGGAAGAAGGAACAATTCATTAAAAAACTTTCCGTTCTCTCCATTTCTTTCCGATTTGGAAAGAAAGTTTTGGAGAGAAAGGAAGAGAAAGTTTTTTAAAAATTTTCCTTTCTTTTCTCTCCTTTTAAACTCCCAAACCAGAGAAAGCCACTTTCTTTCCTACTTAAACTCCCAAACGAAGGAAACACACTTTCTCTTCCTTTTCTCTCCAAAAACAGAACTCGCAAACGAGGGCCAAGGGAAATCGGTAATGAGTGGAAAATGGGTCTTAGACTTGGGTTTAGATATTGGTGGGACAAATGGGTTTGGGAGTGTATTTGGATGGACACGATCAGGTTTGGCCGGACATGGAAATCACGCCGCCGAAAACGTGGAGGTTCGGCGTTGGGCTGGAGGGGCGATCAGGTCGGAAGTGGGTACCGGCGGTTTAAGTGGAGGTCTCCGGCGATTTGGACAGGGGCAGTTTCGGCCGGAATCGAGGGGCTGCGACGTCGGCCCCGGAGGAGGGTTAGGCCACGATCGGGGGGTGAGAGAGGGGCTGTTGGAAGTGGCGGCGGTGTAGGATTCCATCGCCGGAGGTGGTCGCCGATTTGGTTCGGAAGAGAGGGGGGCTGGAGGTTGGTTTCTGTCGTCGCCGGCGGCGGGTTCTCGGGTAGAGGGTTGATGGTGTTTGGGGTTTTCAAGTTAAGGGTGTGAGAAAGAGGAGAGAGAGAGAGTGATGGGTATGTGTTATGTGTGTGTTAATGGAGATGGTGGAAGAAGATGGGTTGTTGGGAAGAAGAGAGAGAGAAAGTGTGTGTGGGTTAGAGGTTGAAGATGATGCGGGGGGGTTTGGGTGTTTGAGGGTGTATGGTAAGTTGGGTAAGGGTGAGATGAGTGTTTGGGGTGTAGGATAGATTAGGGTGTAGGATAGTGTGTAGGTGGGGTTATGTGTGTGTTTAATTTGAATCCCTAAAAAAGACTCAAAATAAAATTAATAAAAATAAAACTAAAAAAAATAAAATATAAAATCTAACTAAAAATAAAATAAATTAAAAAGTAAAAATATTAAAATTAAAAAATAAAGTTCTAAGCTTAAATAAAAATTAAAATAAAACAAAAGAAATAAAAATTTAAGATCTAAATGAAAATCAAAGTCCTAAAAAAAATATAAAATATAATAAACTAAAAATAAACTCCTAAAATTAATTCAAATAAAATAAGATTACACTAAAAACTAATAAAATAAAATTATACTAATAAAATAAAAATAGAAAATAAAACCTAAAAATTACTAAATAAATCTAAAATAAATTCTAAAAATAAAAATGACCCAAACTAAAAATTGATAAAAGGACAAATTAGACACACATGGGGTTCGGGGGTAGGTTTAGGCTCGGGTTAGGGTACGGAAGAGGTATTAGCTCCATAAAACGCGCAATTGCCTAGAAATATAGCGTTTGACACCGCAACTGACGTTAAGCCTGCATGATATACATTTAAGCACATAAGACCCATATTGTCGAGAATTAGCAACTAAAGTACAACTATTCAGGGTATAAAATGTACAGTTTTGGGTGCTTATCACGCGCGGTCAGTTCTTACGAGTTATATGGGTCCTGTGCGATGCGGTAAGTTCCTATGAGTTACATTGGTACCGTGCGAGGTGTTGGTCCCACTCACGGGGCATTCAGGGGCTGTTTCGGCTTTTCACCAACTAACGCCATGTTTTTAAGCTGAAGTCTAGAAATATACAAATTATCATCCCATTCCCAAACCGGGGTTCCTCTGAACTGGCGGTTTGTTCGTACGAGTTACATTGGTCCAGTGCGAGGTGTTGGTGCCACTCACGGGGCCGTTCGGGAGCTGTTTCGGGTTTTCATCCACTAACACCATGTTTTTAAGCCTAAGTCTAGAAATATGCAAATTGTCATCATATTCTCAAACCGGGCGTCCCGTGATCGCGCGGTTAGTTCCTACAAGTTACATTGGTCTCGTGCGAGGTCTTGGTGCCACTCACGGGGAGTTTGGGGGCCTAAGTCTAGAAATATGCAAATTATCATCGCTTTCTCAAACTAGGGGTCCCGTGATCACGCGAACAGTTCGTACGAGTTATATTGGTCCCATGCAAGGTGTTGGTGCCACTCACGGGGACGTTCGGGGGCTGTTTTGGGTTTTCACCCACCAACGCTATATTTTTAAGCCCAAGAATAAAAATATGCAAATTACCATCGTATTCTCAAACTGGGGGTCCCATGATCGCGCGGTCAGCTCGTAAGAGTTACATTGGTCCCGTTCGAGGTGTTGGTACCACTCACGGGGCCGTTCGGGGGCTGTTTCTGGTTTTCATCCACTAACACCATGTTTTGAAGCCTAAGTCTATAAATACACAAGTTATCATCATATTCTCAAACAGGGGGTCTCGTGATCACGCGGTCAGTTCCTATGAGTTACATTGGTCTCGGGCGAGGTGTTAGTGCCACTCATAGGGTCGTTCGGGGGATTTTTCGCGTTTTCCCCCACTAACGCCATGTTTTTAAGCCTAAGTCTAGAAATATGCAAATTATCATCGTATTCTCTAACCGTGGGTCCCGTGATCACGCAGTCAGTTCCGGGAGTTACATTGGTCCCGTGCGAGGTGTTGGTGCCACTCACGGGGCCGTTCAGGGTCTGTTTCGGGTTTACACCCACTTACGCTATGTTTTTAAGCATAAGTCTAAAAATATGCAAATTATCGTCGTATTTTCAAACTGGGGATCCTGTGAACTCGCGGTCAGTTCGTACGAGTTACATTGGTCCTATGCATGGTGTTGGTGCCACTCACGGGGCAGTTCGGGGGTTGTTTCCGGTTTTCACCCACTAAGGCGATGGTCTTAAGCCTAAGTCTTGAAGTATGCAAATTATCATCGTATTCTTAAATCGGGGGTCTTATGATCATGTGGTCAGTTCGTATGAGTTACATTAGTCCTGTGCGAGGTGTTGGTGCCACTCACTGGGCCGTTCGGGGACTATTTCGGCTTTTCACCCACTGACGCCATGTTTTTAAACCTAAGTCTAGAAATATGCAAATTATTATCGTATTCTCAAACCTGGGGTCCCGTGATCGCATGGTCAGTTCCTACGAGTTACATTAGTCATGTGCGAGTTGTTGGTGCCACCCATGGAGATGTTCGGGGGCTGTTTCGGTTTTTCACCCACTAACGCCATGTTTTTAAGCCTAAGTCTAGAAATATGCAAACTATCGTCGTATTCTCAAACCGGGGGTATCGTGATTGCGCGATCTGTTCCTACGAGTTACATTGGTTCCGTGCGATGCGGTAAGTTCCCATGAGTTACATTGGTACCATGCGAGCTGTTGGTTCCACTCACGGGTCGTTCGGGGGCTATTTTAGCTTTTCACCCACTAACGCCATATTTTTAAGCTGAAGTCTAGAAATATACTGATTATCATAGTATTCTCAAACCTGGGGTCCCGTGATCACGCGATCTGTTCATACAAGTTTTGTTGGTCCCATGCGAGGTGTTGTTGCCACTCACGGGACCGTTCGGGGGTTGTTTTGTGTTTTCATCCACTAACGCCATATTTTTAAGCCTAAGTCTAGAAATATGCAAATTATCATCATATTCTCAAACCAAGGGTCTCGTGATCGTGCGGTTAGTTCTTACGAGTTACATTGGTCCCGTGCGAGGTGTGGTGCCACTTACAGGGAGTTTGGGGAAGTCTAGAAATATGCAAATTATCATCGTATTCTCGAACCAGGGATCCCGTGATCTCGCCATCAGTTCGTACGAGTTATATTGGTCCCATGCGAGGTGTTGGTGCCACTCACGGGGCCGTTCGGGGGGCGTTTTGAGTTTTAAATCACTAACGCTATGTTTTTAGGCCTAAGTCTAGAAATATACAAATTATCATCATATTCTTAAATCAAGGGTCCCGTGATCGCATGGTTAGTTTCTACGAGTTACATTGGTCCCGTGTGAGGTCTTGGTGCCACTCATGGGGAGTTCGGGAGCCTAAGTCTAGAAATATGCAAATTATCATCATTTTCTCAAACCAGGGGTCCTGTGATCACGCGATCAGTTCGTACGAGTTATATTGGTCCCATACAAGGTGTTGGTGCCACTCACGGGGCTGTTTCGGGTTTTCACCCACCAACGCCATGTTTTTAAGCCTAAATCTAAAAATATGCAAATTACCGTCGTATCCTCAAACTGGGGGTCCCATGATCGCGCGGTCAGCTCGTACGAGTTACATTGGTCCCGTTCGAGGTGTTGGTGCCACTCACGGGGCCGTTCGGGGGATGTTTCTGGTTTTCATCCACTAACGCCATGCTTTAAATCCTAAGTCTAGAAATATGCAAATTATCGTCGTATTCTCAAACTGGGGGTCTCGTGATCGCGCGGTCAGTTCTTATGAGGTACATTGGTCTCATGCGAGGTGTTGGTGCCACTCACGGGGCCGTTCGGGGGATTTTTCATGTTTTCCCCCACTAACGCCATGTTTCTAAGCCTAAGTCTAGAAATATGCAAATTATCATCGTATTCTCTAATCATGGGTCCCGTGATTGCGCAGTCAGTTCGTAGGAGTTACATTGGTCTCGTGCGAGGTGTTGGTGACACTCATGGGGCCGTTCGGGGGCTGTTTCGGGTTTTCACCCACTAACGCTACGTTTTTAAGACTAAGTACAGAAATATACAAATTATCGTCGTATTTTCAAACTGGGGGTCTTGTGAACTCGCGGTCAGTTTGTAAGAGTTACATTGGTCCTGTGCGTGGTGTTGGTGCCACTCACGGGGCCGTTTGGGGGGTGTTTCGGGTTTTCACCCACTAAAGCGATGGTTTTAAGCCTAAGTCTTGAAGTATGCAAATTATCATCGCACTCTTAAATCGGGGGTCTTATGATCATGCAGTCAGTTCGTATGAGTTACATTAGTCCCGTTCGAGGTGTTGGTGCCACTCACGGGGCCGTTCGGGGGCTATTTCGGGTTTTCACCCACTAACGCGATGTTTTTAAGCCTAAGTCTAAAAATATGCAAATTATTGTCGTATTCTCAAACCGAGGGTCCCGTGATCGCGCGGTCAGTTCCTATGAGTTACATTGGTCATGTGCGAGTTGTTGGTGCCACCCATGGGGACGTTCGGGGGCTGTTTCGGCTTTTCACCCACTAACGCCATGTTTTTAAGCCTAAGTCTATAAATATGCAAACTATCATCATATTCTCAAACCAGGGGTACCGTGATCGCGCGATCTGTTCCTACGCGTTACATTGGTCCCGTGCGATGCAGTAAGTTCCCATGAGTTACATTGGTACCATGCGAGTTGTTGGTCCCACTCACGGGTCGTTTGGGGGCTATTTTGGCTTTTCACCCACTAATGCCATATTTTTAAGCTGAAGTTTAAAAATATACAAATTATCATCGTGTTCTCAAACCGAGGTCCTGTGATTGCGCGATCTGTTCATACAAGTTACGTTGGTCCCGTGCGAGGTGTTGTAGCCACTCACGGGGCCGTTCGGGGGTTGTTTTGGGTTTTCATCCACTAACGCCATGTTTTTAAGCCTAAGTATAGAAATATGCAAATTATCATCATACTCTCAAACCGAGGGTCTCGTGATCGCGCGGTTAGTTCTTACGCGTTACATTGGTTCCGTGCGAGGTGTTGGTGCCACTCACGGGGAGTTTGGGGGCGTAAGTCTAAAAATATGCAAATTATCGTCGTATTCTCAAACCAGGGATCCCGTGATCGCGCCATCAGTTCGTATGAGTTATATTGTTCCCATGCGAGGTGTTGGTGCCACTCACGGGGCGATTCGGGGGCTGTTTTGGGTTTTCACCCACTAACGCCATATTTTTAATCCCAATTCTAGAAATATGAAAATTACCATCGTATTGTCAAACTGAGGGTCCTGTGATCTCGCGATCAGCTTGTACGAGTTACATTGGTCACGTTCGAGGTGTTGGTGCCACTCACGATGCTGTTCAGGGGCTGTTTCTGGTTTTCATCCACTTACGCCATGTTTTAAAGCCTAAGTCTAGAAATATGCAAATTATCGTTGTATTCTGAAACTGAGGGTCTGGTGGTTGCACGGTCAGTTCCTATGAGTTACATTGGTCTCGTGGGAGGCGTTGGTGCCACTTACGAGGTCGTTCGGGGGCTATTTCTGGTTTGCACTCACTAACGCGATGTTTTTAAGCCTAAGTCTTGAATATGCAAATTATCGTCGTATTCTCAAATTTGGGGTTCCGTGATTGCGCGGTCGGTTCCTACGAGTTACATTGGTCCCGTGCGATGCGATAAGTTCCTTTGAGTTACATTCGTACCGTGCGAGGTGTTGGTCCCACTCGCGGGGAGTTCCGGGGATGTTTCAGCTTTTCACCCACCAACACCATGTTTTTAAGCTGAAATCTAGAAATATATAAATTATCATCGAATTCTCAAACTGAGGGTTCCAATGGCGCAGTCAGTTCATACGAGTTACGTTGGTCCCGTGCGACGTGTTGGTGCCACTCACGGGGCCGTTCGGGAGCTATTTTGGGTTTTCATCCACTAACGCCATGTTTTTAAGCCTAACTCTAGAAATATGCAAATTATCATCGTATTCTCAAACAGGGGGTCCCCTGATCGCGCAGTTAGTTCCTACGAGTTACATTGGTCCCGTGCGAGGTGTTGGTGCTAATCACAAGGAGTTCGGGGATCTAAGTCTAGAAATATGAAAATTACCATCGTATTCTCAAAGCGGGGGTCCCGTGATCGCGCGGTCAGTTCGTACGAGTTACATTTGTCCCGTGCGAGGTGTTGGTGCGCCTCACAGGGTCGTTCGGGGGCTGTTTCGGGTTTTCATCCACTAACACCATGTTTTTAAGCCCAAGTCTAGAAATATGCAAATTATCGTCGTATTCACAAACTGGGGGCCCTGTGATTGCACGGTCAGCTCGTACGAGTTACATTGGTCCCTTTTGAGGTGTTGGTGCTTCGGGGGCTGTTTTTGGTTTTCAGCCACTAACCCCATGTTTTAAAGCCTAAGTCTAGAAATATGAAAATTATGGTCGTATTCTCAAACCGTGGGTCTCGTGATCGCGCGATCAGATCCGATGAGTTACATTGGTCTCCTTCTAGGTGTTGGTGCAACTCATAGGGCCGTTCGGGGGCTGTTCGGGATTTTCACCCACTAACGCCATGTTTTTAAGCCAAAGTCTAGAAATATGTAAATTATCATCGTATTCTCAAACCGTGGGTCCCGTGATTGCGTGGTCAGATCGTACGAGTTTCATTGGTCCCGTACGAGGTGTTGGTGCCACTCACGGGGCCGTTCGGGAGCGGTTTTCGGTTTTCACCCACTAATGCCATGTTTTTAAGCCTAAGTCTTGAAATATACAAATTATCATTGTATTCTCAAACCGGGGGTCCTGTGAACTCGCGATCAGTTCATACGAGTTACATTGGTCCCGTGCGTGGTGTTGGTGCCACTCACGAGGCCGTTCGAGGGCTATTTCGGGTTTTCACCCACTAACGCGATGTTTTTAAGCCTCAATCTTGAAATATTCAAATTATCATCTATTCTCAAACCGGGGGTCTTGTGATCCCGCGATCAGTTCATATGAGTTACATTAGTCCCGTGCGAGGTGTTGGTGCCACTCACGGGGCCGTTCGGGGTCTATTTCGGCTTTTTAGCCACGAATGCCATGTTTTTAAGCCTAAGTCTTCAAATATGCCAATTATCATCGTATTCTCAAATCGGGAGTCCTGTGATCGCGCTGTCAGTTCCTGCGAGTTACATTGGTCCCGTGCGAGGTGTTGGTGCCACTTACGAGGCCGTTCATGGGCTGTTTCGTCTTTTTGCCCACTAAAGTCATGTTTTTAAGCCTAAGTCTAGAATTATACAAAGTATAGTCGTATTCTCAAATCGAAGGTCCCATAATCACGCGGTCAATTCGTACGAGTTACATTGGTCCCCTGCGAGGTGTATGTGCCACTCACAGGGTCATTCGGATGCTATTTTGGGTTTTCATCCACTAATGCCATATCTTTAAACCTAAGTTTAGAAATATGCAAATTATCATCGTATTCTCAAATCGGGGGTGCCGTGATCGCGAGGTTAGTTCCTACGAGTTACATTGGTCCTGTGCGAGGGGTTGGAGCCACTCATGGGGAGTTCGGGGGCCTAAGTCTAGAAATATGAAAATTATCATCGTATTCTCTAACCAGGGGTCCCGTGATCGCAAGATCAGTTTGTACGAGTTATTTTGGTCCCATGCGAGGTGTTGGTGCCACTCACGGTGCCGTTCGGGGGTTGTTTCGAGTTTTCACCCACTAACGCCATGTTCTTAAGCCTAAGTATAGAATTATGCATATTACCATCATATTCTCAAACCGAGGGTCCTGTGATCGTGCGGTCAGCTCGTACGAGTTACATTAGTCCCGTTCGAGGTGTTGGTGCCACTCACGAGGCCGTTCGGGGGCTGTTTTGAGTTTTCAGCCACTAATGCCATATTTTAAAGACTAAGTCTAGAAATATACAAATTATCATCGTATTCTCAAGCCGAGGGTCTCGTGCTCGCTCGGTCAGTTCCTCCGAGTTACATTGGTCCCGTACGAGGTGTTGGTGCCACTCACGGGTCCGTTTGTGTGCTGTTTCGGGTTTTCACCCACTAACGCTATGTTTTTAAGCCTAAGTCTAAAAAATTGCAAATTATCATCGTATTCTCAAACTGGGGGTCCCGTGAACTCACGGTCAGTTTGTACAAGTTACATTGGTCTCGTGCGAGGTGTTGGTGCTGCTCACGGAGCCGTTCGGGGGCTGTTTCGGGTTTTCACCCACTAACACGATGTTTTTAAGCCTAAGGCTTAAAATATTAAAATTATCATCGTATTCTCAAACCGGGGGTCTTATGATCGCACGGTGAGTTCGTATGACTTACATTGGTCCCATACGAGGTGTTGGTGCCACCCACGGGGCCGTTCAGGGGCTGTTTTGTCTTTTCACTCACTAATGCCATGTTTTTAAGCCTAAGTCTAGAAATATGCAAATTATCATCGTATTCTCAAGCCGGGGAACCCGTGGTCGCGCGGTCAGTTCCTACGAGTTACATTATCTCGTGCGAGCTGTTGGTGCCAGTCACGGGGCCGTTCGGGGGCTGTTTTGACTTTTCACCAACTAACGCCATGTTTTTAAGCCTAAGTCTTAAAAATATGCAAATTATTTCATATTCTAAAACAGGGGGTCCCGTGATCACGCGGTCAGTTACTACGAGTTACATTTGTCCCGTGCGAGGTGTTAGTGCCACTCACGAGGCCGTTTGGGGGCTGTTTCGGCTTTTCATCCACTAACGCCTTGTTTTTAAACCTAATTCTAGAAACATGCAAATTGTCATCGTATTCTCAAACCGGGGGTCTCATGATCGCGCAGTCACTTCCTACGAGTGACATTGGTCCCGTATGATGCGGCAAGTTCCTATGAGTTTCATTGGTACCGTGCGAGGTGTTGGTCCCACTCATGGGGTGTTCAGGGGTTGTTTCGTCTTTTCACCCACTAATGCCATGTTTTTTAGCTGAAGTCTAAAAATATACAAATTATCATCGTATTCTCAAACCGGGAGTCCCGTGATCACACAGTCAGTTCATATAAGGTACATTGGTCCCGTCCGAGGTGTTGGTGCCACTCACGGGGTCGTTTGGGGGCTGTTTTGGGTTTTCATCCCCTAACACCATGCTTTTAAGCCTAAGTCTAGAAAATGAGAATTATCATCTTATTCTTAAACCGAGGGTCCCGTGATTATGCGGTTAGTTCTTACGAGTTACATTGGTCCCGTGCTAGGTGTTGGTGCCACTCACGGGGAGTTTGGGGGCCTAAGTCTAGAAATATGCATATTATCATCCTATTATAAAACCAGGGGTCCCATGATCGCACGATAAGTTCGTACGAGTTACACTGGTCCCGTTCGAGGTGTTGGTGCCACTCACGAGGCTGTTCGGGGGCTATTTCTATTTTTTAGCCACTAACGCCATGTTTTAAAGCCTAAGTCTAGAAATATGCAAATTATCATCGTATTCTCAAACCAGGGGTCTCGTGATCATGCGGTCAGTTCTTATGAGTTACATTGGTCCCGTGGGAGGTGTTGGTGCCACTTACGGGGACGTTCGGGGGCTGTTTTGGGTTTTCATCCAGTAACGCCATGTTTTTAAGCTTAAGTCTAGAAATATGCAAATTATCATCATATTCTCAAACCATGGGTCCCGTGATCACACGCTCAGTACGTATGAGTTACATTGGTCCCTTACGAGATGTTGGTGCCATTCATGGGGTCGTTTGGGGGCTATTTTGAGTTTTCACCCACTAACGCAATGTTTTTAAGACTAAGTCTTAAAATATGCAAATTTTCATCGTATTCTCAAACCGAGGGTCTTATTATCGTGCGGTCAGTTCATCTGAGTTACATTGGTCCCGTGAGAGGTGTTGGTGCCATTCACAGGGCCGTTCGGTGGATGTTTTGGCTTTTCACCCACGAACGCCATGTTTTTAAGCCTAAGTCTAGAAATATGCAAACTATCATCGTATTCTCAAACCGGGGGTCCCGTGATCACGTGATCTATTCCTATGAGTTACGTTCTATCGTGTGATCCGATCAGTTCCGACGAGTTACATTCACACCGTGCGAGGTGTTGGTCCCACTCACGGGGCATTCGAAGGCTATTTCGGCTTTTCACCCACTAATGCTATGTCTTTTAGCCGAAGTCTAGAATATACAAACTATCATCATATTCTCAATCCAGGGGTCCCATGATCGCGCGGTCAGTTCCTTCAAGTTACGTTGGTCCCGTGCGAGGTGTTGGTGCCACTCACGGGGTCATTTGAGGGTTGTTTTGGCTTTTCACCCACTAATGTCATGTTTTTAAGCCTAAGTCTAGAAATATGCAAATTATTATCGTATTCTCAAACTGGGGTCCCGTGAACTCGCGGTCAGTTTGTACGAGTTACGTTAGTCCCGTGCGAGGTGTTGGTGCAACTCATGGGGCTGTTCGGGGGCTGTTTCGGCTTTTCACCCACTAACGCCATGTTTTTAAGCTTAAGTCTAGAAATATGCAAACTATCATGGTATTCTCAAACCGAGGGTCCCATGATCGCGCGGTGATTCTAACGAGTTACATTGGTCCCGTGCGATGTGATTAGTTCCTATGAGTTACATTGGTCCCGTCCGAGGTGTTGGTGCCACTCGCGGGGCCGTTCGGGGGCTGTTTCGGATTTTCATCCACTAAAGCCATGTTTTAAGCCTAAGTTAAGAAATTTGTAAATTATCATCATATTCTCAATTCGGGGGTCCCGTGATCGCTCCATCAGTTCGTACGAGTTATATTGGTCCCATGCGAGGTGTTGGTGCCACTCACGAGGCCGTTCAGTGGTTGTTTCGGGTTTTCACCCACTGACGCCATTTTTTAAGCCCAAGTCTAGAAATATGCAAATTACCATCGTATTCTCAAACCGGGGGTCCTGTGATCGCACGATCAGCTCGTCCGAGTTACATTGGTCCCGTTCGAGGCGTTGGTGCCATTCACGGGGCTGTTTGGGGGCTGATTCTGGTTTTCAGCCACTAACGCCATGTATTAAAGCCTAAGTATAGAAATATGCAAATTATCATCACATTCTCAAACTGGGGGTCTCGTGATCGCACGACCTGTTGCTATGAGTTACATTGGTCCCACGTGAGGTGTTGGTGCCACTCACGGGGCCGTTCGGGGGATTTTTCAGGTTTTCACCCACTAACGCCATATTTTTAAGCCTAAGCCTAAAAATATGAAAATTATCATCGCATTCACGGACCGTGGTATTCATGATCGCGCGGTCTATTTGTGCGAGTTACATTGGTCCCGTGCAAGGTGTTGGTGCCACTGATAGGGCCGCTCGGGGGCTGTTTCGAGTTTTCACCCACTAACGCCATATTTTTAAGCCTAGGTCTAGAAATATGCAAATTATTATCGTATTCTCAAATCGGGGGTCCTGTGAACTCGCGGTCAGTTCGTACGAGTTACATTGGTCCCGTGTGAGGTTTTAGTGCCACTCACGGGGCCGTTCGGTGGCTATTTCGAGTTTTCACCCACTAACCCAATGTTTTTAATCCTAAGTCTTGAAATACACAAATTATCATAGTATTCTCAAATGGGGGTCTTGTGAACTCGCGATCAGTTCGTATGAGTTACATTAGTCCCGTGCGAGGTGTTGGTGCCACTGACGGGGCCGTTCGGGGGCTGTTTCAGCTTTTTACCCACTAACACCATGTTTTTAAGCCTAAGTCTAGAAATATGCAAATTATCGTTGTATTCTCAAACTGGGGGTTCTGTGATCACGCGGTAAGTTCCTATGAGTTACATTGGTCCCGTGCGAGGTGTTGGTGCCACTCACGGGGCTCCTCGGAGGTTGTTTCGACTTTTCACCCACTAATGCCATGTTTTTAAGCCTAAGCCTAGAAATATGCAAATTATCATCGTATTCTCAAAATAGGGTCCCGTGAACTCACGGCCAGTTTGTACGAGTTACATTAGTCCCGTGCGAGGTGTTGGTGCCACTCATGGGGCGTTCGGGGGCTGATTCGACTTTTCACCCACTAACGCCATGTTTTTAAGCTTAAGTCTAGAAATATGCAAACTATCATTGTATTCTCGAACCGGGGGTCCCATGATTGTGTGGTGATTTCCAACGAGTTACATTGGTCCCGTGCGATGCGATTAGTTCCTATGAGTTACATTGGTCCCGTCCGAGGTGTTGGTGCCACTCGCGGGGCCGTTCGGGGGCTGTTTCGGGTTTTCATCCACTAACGCCATGTTTTTAAGCCTAAGTCTAGAAATATGCAAATTATCATCATATTCCCAAACCGGGGGTCTCGTGATCGCTCCATCAGTTCATACGAGTTATATGGGTCCCATGCGAGGTGTTGGTGCCACTCACGAGGCCGTTCGAGGATTGTTTCGAGTTTTCACCCACTGACGCCATTTTTCTAATCTCAAGTCTAGAAATATGCAAATTACCATCGTATTCTCAAACCGAGGGTCCTGTTATCTCACGATCAGCTCGTACGAGTTACATTGGACCCGTTCGAGGTGTTGGTGCCACTCACGGGGCCGTTCGGGGGCTGATTCTGGTTTTCAGCAACTAACGCCATGTATTAAAGCCTAAGTATATAAATATGCAAATTATCATCATATTCTCAAACTGGGGGTCACGTGATCGTGCGGCATGTTGCTATGAGTTACATTGGTCCCACGTGAGGTGTTGGTGCCACTCACGGGGCCGTTCGGGGGCTGTTTTGGGTTTTCGCCCACTAACGCCATATTTTTAAGCCTAAGTCTAAAAATATGAAAATTATCATCGCATTCTCGGATCGTGGGATTCGTGATCGCGCGATCTGTTCGTGCGAGTTACATTGGTCCCGTGCAAGGTGTTGGTGCCACTGATAGGGCCGCTCGGGGGCTGTTTCGAGTTTTCACCCACTAACGCCATATTTTTAAGCCTAGGTCTAGAAATATGCAAATTATTATCGTATTCTCAAATCGAAGGTCCCGTGAACTCGCGATCAGTTCGTACGAGTTACATTGGTCCCGTGCGATGTGTTGGTGCCACTCACGGGGCCATTCGATGGCTATTTCGGGTTTTCACCCACTAACCCGATGTTTTTAAGCCTAAGTCTTGAAATACGCAAATTATCATCGTATTCTCAAACGGGGGTCTTGTGAACTCGCGGTTAGTTCGTATGATTAACATTAGGCTCGTGCGAGGTGTTGGTACTACTCACGGGGCCGTTTGGGGGCTGTTTCATCTTTCCACCCACTAACGCCATGCTTTTAAGCCTAAGTCTAGAAATATGCAAATTATCGTCGTATTCTCAAACTGAGGGTCCTGTGATCATGCGGTCTGTTCGTACAAGTTACATTGGTCCCACTCACGGGGCGTTCGGGGCTGTTTTAACTTTTCACCCACAAACGCCATGTTTTTTAGGCAAAGTCTAGAAATATACAAATTATCATCGTATTCTCAAACTGGAGGTCCCGTGATCGCGCCGTCAGTTCCTACGAGTTACATTGGTCCCGTGCGAGGTGTTGGTGCCACTCACGGTGCCGTTCGAGGGATGTTTTGGGTTTTAATCCACTAACGCTATATTTTTAAGCCTAAGTCTAAAAATATGCAAATTATCATCGTATTCTCAAACCGGGGGTCCCGTGATCGCACGGTTAGTTCCTATGTGTTACATTGGTCCCGTGCGAGGTGTTGTTGCCACTCGCGGGGAGTTCGGGTGCCTAAGTCTAGAAATATACAAATTATCATCGTATTCTCAAACTAGGGGTCCCGTGATCATGCGGTCAGTTCGTATGAGTTACATTGGTCCCATGCAAGGTGTTGGTGCCACTGACGGGGCCGTTCGGGGGCTATTTTGGGTTTTCACCCACTAACGCCATGTTTTTAAGCCCAAGTCTAGAAATATGTAAATTATCGTCATATTCTCAAACCGGGTATCTCGTGATCGCGCGGTCAGTTCTTTTAAGTTACATTGGTCCAGTGAAAGGTGATGGTTCTACTCACGGGGACGTTGGGGGGATGTTTTGGCTTTTCACCCACTAACGCCATATTTTTAAGCCTAAGTCTAGAAATAGGCAAACTATCATCGTACTCTCAAATTGGGGGTCCCGTGATCGCGTGGTCAGTTCCTACGAGTTACATTGGTCCCATTGGATGTGGTAAGTTCCTATGAGTTACATTGGTACCGTGCGAGGTGTTGGTCACAGTCACGGGCGGTTCAGGGGCTATTTCGACTTTTCACCCACTAACGCCTTGTTTTTAAGCCAAAGTGTAGAAATATGCAAATTATTGTCGTATTCTCAAACCGAAGGTCCCGTGATCGTGCGGTTAGTTCGTTCGAGTTACATTGGTCCCATGCGTGGTGTTAGTGCCACTCATGGGCAATTCTGGGGACTAAGTCTAGAAAGATGCAAATTATCGTCGTATTCTTAAACTAGGGGTCCCTTGATCACGAGGTTAGTTCGTACGAGTTATATTGGTCCCATGCGATGTGTTGGTGCCACTCATGGGGCCGTTCGATGGCTGTTTCGAGTTTTCACCCACTAACGCCATGTTTTTAAGCCCAAGTCTAGAAATATGCAAATTATGGTCGTATTCTCAAATTGGGGGTCCCATGATCGCACGGTCAGTTCGTACGAGTTACATTGGTCCCGTTTGAGGTGTGGTAGCACTCACGGGGCCGTTCGGGGGTTTATTTCAGCTTTTCACCCACTAACGCCAAGTTTTTAAGCCTAAGTCTAGAAATATGCAAACTATCATCGTATTCTCAAACCGAGGGTCCCGTGATCGCGCAGTGAGTTCCTGCAAGTTACTTTGGTCCCGTACAAGGAGTTGATGCCACTCACGGGGCCGTTTAGGAGCTGTTTCAGGTTTTCATCCACTAACGCCATGTTTTTAAGCCTAAGTCTATAAATATGCAAGTCATCGTCGTATTCTCAAATCGAGGGTCCCGTGATCGGTTAGTTCCAACGAGATACATTGGTCCCGTGTGAGGTGTTGGTGCCACTCACGGGAGTTCGGTTGCCTATGTCCAGAAATATGCAAATTATCATCGTATTCTCAAACCAGGGGTCACGTGATCTCGCGGTTAGCTCATACGAGTTACATTAGTCCTGTGCGAGGTGTTGTGCCACTCACGGGTCCGTTCGGTGACTGTTTCGGGTTTTCAGCCACTAACACCATGTTTTTAAGCCTTAGTCTAGAACTATGCAAATTATTGTCATATTCTCAAATTGGGGGTCTCATGATCATGTCGTCAGTTCCTACAAGTTACATTGGTCCCGTGCGAGGTGTTGGTGTCACTCACGGGGCCGTTCGAGGGTTACTTCGAGTTTTCGCCCACTAACGCCATATTTTTAAGCTTAAGTCTAGAAATAAGCAAATTATCATCATATTTTTAAACCAGGGGTCTCGTGATTGTGCGGTAAGTTTGTACGAGTTACGTTGGTCCCGTGTGAGGTGTTGGTGCCACTCACGGGTCCGTTCAGGGGGCTATTTCGAGTTTTCACCCACTAACGCCCTGCTTTTAAGCCTAGGTTTAGAAATATGCAAATTTTCATCGTATTCTCGAGCAGGACCCCCAATTGGACTCGTGCGAGGGGTTGCTTCCAGTCACGGGAAGTTTGGGGGCCTAAGTCTAGAAATATGCAAATTATAATCGTATTCTCAAACCAGGGGTCCCATGATCACGCGATCAGTTCGTATGAGATATATTGGTCGCATGCGAGGTGTTAGTTCCACTCACGGGGCCGTTCGGGGGCTATTTCGGGTTTTCACCCACTAACGCCATATTTTTTAGCCTAAGTCTAGAAATATGCAAATTACGATCGTATTCTCAAATTGGGGGTCCCGTGATCGCGCGGTCAGCTCATACGAGTTACATTAGTCCCGTTTGCCACTCACAGGGCCGTTCAGGGGCTGTTTCGAGTTTTCAATCACTAACGCCATGTTTTAAATCCCAAGTCTACAAATATGCAAATTATCATCATATTCTCAAATCGAGGGTCTCGTGATCACGCGGTCAGTTCCTATGAGTTACGTTGGTCCCGTGCAAGGTGTTGGTGCCACTCATGGGGCCCTTCGGGGGTTATTTCGGGTTTTCACCCACTAACGCCATGCTTTTAAGCCTAAGTCTATAAATATATAAGTTATCATCGTATTCACAAACCGGGGGTCCCGTGATCGCGCAGTTAGTTTGTACGAGTTATAATGGTCCCGTGCGAGGTGTTTGTGCCACTCACAGGGCCATTCGGGGGATGTTTATGGTTTTCACCCTCTAACCCCATGTTTTTAAGCCTAAGTCTAGACATATGAAAATTATCATCTTATTCTCTAATCGAGGGTCCCGTGAACTTATGGTCAGTTCGTACGAGTTACATTGCTCCCGTACGAGTTTTGGTGGCACTCACGGGCTCATTCGGGGGCTGTTTTGGCTTTTCACCCACTAACGCCAAGTTTTTAAGCCTAAGTATATAAATATAAAAATTATCATTGTATTCTCAAACCGGGGGCCCCGTAATCACGCGGTCAGTTCCTAGGAGTTATATTTGTCCCGTGAGAGGTGTTGGTGCCATTCACGGGGCCGTTTAGGGGCTGTTTCGGCTTTTCAGCCACTAATGCCATGTTTTTTAGCCTAAGTCTAGAAATACACAAACTATCATCGTATTCTCAAATCGGGGGTCCCATGATCACACGGTCATTTCCTACGAGTTACATTGGTCCCGTGCGATGCGATCAGTACCCACGAGTTACATCGGCACCGTGCGAGGTGTTGGTCCCACTCACGAGGCATTCGGGGGCTATTTCGGCATTTCACCCACTAACGCCATGTTTTTAAGCCAAAGTCTAGAAATATAACAAATATCTTCGTAATCTCAATTTGGGTGTCCCACGATCGTGCGGTCAGTTCCTACAGTTACATTGGGGCCGTGTGAGGTGTTGGTGCCACTGACGGGGCCGTTCGGGAGTTATTTTGGGTTTTCATCCACTAACGCCATGTTTTTAATCCAAGTATAAAAATATGCAAATTGTCATCGTATTATCAAACTGAGGGTCCCCTGATCGCGCAGTTAGTTCCTACGAGTTACATTGGTCCCGTGCGAGGTGTTGGTGCCACTAACGGGGAGTTCGGGTGCCTAAGTCTAGAATTATGCAAATTATCATCGTATTCTCAAACCAGGGGTCCCGTGATCGTGCAGTCAGTTTGTACGAGTTATATTGGTCTCGTGAGAGGTGATGGTGCCACTCACGGGGCCGTTTGGGGGCTATTTCGGCTTTTCACCTACTAACGCCATGTTTTTAAGCCTTAGTCTAGAAATATGCAAATTATCATCGTATTCTCAAACCGAGGGTCCTGTGATCGCGCGATTAGTTCCTACGAGTTACTTCCTATGAGTTACATTGGTACCGTGCGAGGTGTTGGTCCCACTCACGGGGCCGTTCGGGGGCTATTTCGGATTTTCATCCACTAACGCCATGTTTTTAAGCCTAAGTCTAGAAATATGCAAATTATCATCGTATTCTCGTACCAGGGGTCCCTTGATCACGCGCTTAGTTCCTACGAGTAACATTGGTCTCGTGCGAGGTGTTGGTGCCACTCACGGGGAGTTCTGGGGCCTAAGTATAGAAATATGCAAATTATCGTCGTATTCTTAAACTAGGGATTCCGTTATAATGAGGTCAATTCGTACGAGTTGTATTCGTCCCATGCGGGGTGTTGGTGCCACTCACGGGGCCGTTCGGGGGATGTTTCGAGTTTTCTCCCACTAACGCGATGTTTTTAAGCCCAAGTCTAGAAATATGAAAATTACCATCATATTCACAAACTGCGGGTCCCATAATCTTGCGGTCAGTTTGTACGAGTTACATTAGTCCCGTTCGAGGTGTTGGTGCCACTCACGGGGCTGTTCGGGGGCTATTTCGGGTTTTCACCCACAAACACCATGTTTTTAAGAATAAGTCTAAAATTATGCAAATTATCATCGTATTCTCAAATTGGGGGTCCCGTGAACTCGCAGTCAGTTTGTACGAGTTACATTGGTCTTGTGCGAGGTGTTGGTGCCACTCACGAGGCCGTTCGGTGGTTGTTTTGGGTTTTCATCCACTAAAGCGATGTTTTTAAGTCTAAGTCTAGAAATATACAAATTATCATCGTATTCTTAAACTGGGGATCCCGTGATTGCATGGTCAGTTCCTACGAGTTACAGTGGTCCCGTGCGAGGTGTTGGTGCCACTCACGGGGCCGTTCAGGGGCTGTTTCGAGTTTTCAATCACTAACGCCATGTTTTTAATCCCAAGTCTAGAAATATGTAAATTATCGTCGTATTCTCAAACCGGCTGTCCCGTGATCGCACGATCAGTTCTTATGAGTTACATTGGTCCCTTGCGAGGTGTTAGTGCCACTCACGGGGCCATTCGGGAGTTATTTCGGGTTTTCACCCACTAACGCATTGTTTTTAATCCTAAGTCTAGAAATAGGCAAATTATCATCGTATTCTCAAACCGAGGGGTCCTATGATCACGCGGTCAGCTCGTATGAGTTACATTGGTCCTGTGTGATTTGTTGGTGCCTCTCACGGGACCGTTCGGAGGCTGGTTTGGGTTTTCACCCACTAACGCCATGTTTTGAAGCTCGTATTCACAAACTGGGGGTCCCGTAAACTCGCGGTTAGTTTGTACAAGTTACATTAGTCCCGTGCGAGGTGTAGGTGCCACTCACGGGGCCGCTCGGGGGCTATTTCGAGTTTTCACCCACTAACACGATGTTTTTAAGCCTAAGTTTTGAAATATGCAAATTATTGTCGTATTCTCAAATCGGGGGTCTTGTGATCGTACGGTCAGTTCGTATGAGTTACATTGGTCCCGTCCGAGGTGATGGTGCCACTTACGGGCCCGTTCGGGGGCGATTTCAGGTTTTCACCCACTAACGCCTTATTTTTAAGCCTAAGTCAAGAAATATACAAATTGTCGACGTATTCTCAAATAGGGGGTCCCGTGGTCGCGCTGTCAGTTCCTATGAGTTACATTGGTCCCGTGAGATGGGGTCAGTTCCTATGAGTTACATTGGCACCGTGCGACGTGTTGGTCCCAGTCACAGGACCGTTCGGTGGCTATTTCAGCTTTTCACCCACTAACGCCATGTTTTTAAGCCTAAGTCTAGAAATATGCAAAATATCGTAGTATTCTCAAACCAGGGGTCCCATGATCGCGCGGTCAGTTCCTACGAGTTACATTGGTCCCGTGCGATGCAGTCAGTTCCTACGAGTTACATTGGTCCCGTGCGATGCGGTCAGTTCCTATGAGTTACATTGGCACCGTACGAGGTGTTGGTCCCACTCACGGGGCGTTTGGGGGCTGTTTTGTCTTTTCACCCACTAACGCCATATTTTTAAGCCGAAATCTAGAAATATACAAATTATCATCGTATTCTCAAATCGGGGGTCCCATGATCGAACGGTCAGTTCCTATAAGTTACATTGGTCCCGTGCGAGGTGTTGATGACACTCACGGGGACGTTCGTTAGCTATTTTGGGTTTTCATCCGCTAACGCCATGTTTTAAGCCTAAGTCTAGAAATATGCAAATTATCATTGTATTCTCAATCTGAGGGTCCCGTGATTACGCGATCAGTTCCTACAAGTTACATTGACCCCGTGCGAGGTGTTGGTGCCACTCACTGGGCCATTCGAGAGATGTTTTGGGTTTTCATCCACTAACGCCATGTTTTTAAGCCGAAGTCTAGAAATATGCAAATTATCGTCTTATTCTCAAACCATGGGTCTTGTGATCGCACGGTTAGTTCCTACGAGTTACATTGGTCCCGTGCGAGGTGTTAGTGCCACTCATGGGGAGTTCGGGTGCCTACGTCTAGAAATATGCAAATTATGATCATATTCTTAAACCAGGGGACTCGTGATTGCGCGGTCAGTACGTACGAGTTGAATTGGTCCCGTGCGAGGTGTTGGTGCAACTCACGGGACCGTTCGGGGGATGTTTCTGGTTTTCACCCACTAAAGCCATGTTTTTAAGCCCAAGTTTAGAAATATGCAAATTACCGTCGTATTCTCAAACCGGGGGTTCCGTGATCGCACGGTCCGTTTCTACGAGTTACATTGGTCCCGTGCGAGGTGATCATGCCACTCATGAGGTCGTTCGGGGGCTATTTTGATTTTTCACCCACTAACGCCATGTTTTTAAGCCTAAGTCTAGAAATATGCAAACTATCATCGTATTCTCAAATTGGGGGTCTCGTGATCGCGCGGTCAGTTCCTACGAGTTACATTGGTCCTGTGCGATGCGGTAAGTTCCTTTGAGTTACATTGGTACCATACGATGTGTTGGTCCCACTCACAAGGGGTTCGGGGGCTGTTTCTGCTTTTCACCCACTAACGCCATGTTTTTAAGCCGAAGTCAAGAAATATACAAATTATCGTCGTATTCTCAAACTGGGGGTCCCGTGATCGCATGGTCAGTTCTTACGAGTTACATTGGACTCGTGCGAGAGGTTGGTTCCACTCATGGGGAGTTCGGGGGCCTAAGTCTAAAAATATGCAAATTATCATCGTATTCTCAAACTAGGGGTCCCATGATCACGCGATCAGTTTGTACGAGTTATATTGGTCCCATGCGAGGTATTGGTTCCACTCACGGTGCCGTTCGGGGGGAATTTCAGGTTTTCACCCACTAATGCCATGTTTTTAAGACCAAGTCTAGAAATGTGCAAATTACCATCGTATTATAAAGGGGTCCCGTGATCGCATGGTCAGCTCGTACGAGTTACATTGGTCCCGTTCGAGGTATTGGTGCCACTCACGGGGCCGTTCAGGGTCTGTTTCGAGTTTTCAGTCACTAACCCCATGTTTTAAAGCCCAAGTCTACAAATATGCAAATTATCGTTGTATTCTCAAATCGGGGGTCTCGGGATCGCGCGATCAGTTCCTATGAATTACATTGGTCCCGTGTGAGGTGTTGGTGCCACTCATGGGGCCATTCGGGGGCTGTTTCGGGTTTTTACCCACTAACGCATTGTTCTTAAACCTAAGTCTAGAAATATAAAAATTATCATCGTATTCTCAAATCGAGGTGTCCGATGATCTCACGGTCAGCTTGTACGAGTGACATTGGTCCTGTACGATGTGTTAGTGCCTCTCACGAGACCGTTCGGGGGCTGGTTCGGGTTTTCACCCACTAACGCCATGTTTTAAAGCCTAAGTCTAGAAATATGCAAATTATCATCGTATTCTCAAATCGGGGGTCCTGTGAACTCGCACCCAGTTTATACGAGTTACATTGGTCCCGTGCGAGGTGTTGGTACCACTCATAGGGCCGTTCCGGGGCAGTTTTGGGTTTTCACCCACTAACGCGATGTTTTTAAGCCTAAGTATTGAAATACGCAAATTATCATCGTATTCTCAAATCAGGGGTCCCGTGATCGTGCGGTCGGTTCATACCAGTTACATTAGTCCCGTGCGAGGTGATGGTGCCACTTACGGGCCCGTTCGGGGGCTATTTTAGGTTTTCCCCCACTAACGCCTTGTTTTTAAGCCTAAGTCTAAAAATATACAAATTATCGTCGTATTCTCAAACCGGGGTCCCGTGATCGCGTTGTCAGTTCCTACAAGTTACATTGGCCCCGTGCGATGGGGTTAGCTCCTATGAGTTACATTGGCACCGTGTGACGTGTTGGTCCCACTCATAGGGCCGTTCGAAGGCTATTTCGGATTTTCACCCACTAACGCCATGTTTTTAACCCTAAGTCTAGAAATATGCAAACTATTGTCATATTCTCAAACCGGGGGTCCCGTGATCACGCAGTTAGTTCCTACGAGTTACATTGGTCCCGTGCGATGCAGTCAGTTCCTACGAGTTACATTGGCATCGTGCGAGGTGTTGGTTCCACTCACGGGGAGTTTGGGGGCTATTTCAGATTTTCACCCACTAATGCCATGTTTTTAAGCCTAAGTCTAGAAGTATACAAATTATCATTGTATTCTCAAACCAGGGGTCCTGTGATCGCACGGTCAGTTACTACAAGTTACATTGGTCCCGTGCGAGGTGTTAATGCCACTCACGGGGCCGTTCGGGAGATGTTTTGGATTTTCATCCACTAACGCCATATTTTGAGGCCTAAGTCTAGAAATATGCAAATTATCATCGTATTCTCAAATCGAGGGTCCCGTTATTACGCAGTCAGTTCCAACAAGTTACATTGGTCCCGTGCGAGGTGTTGATGCCACTCACGGTGCCGTTCGAGAGCTGTTTTGGGTTTTCATCCACTAACGCCATGTTTTAAGCCTAAGTCTAGAAATATGAAAATTATCATCGTATTCTCAAACTGGGGGTCCCGTTATCACGCGGTTAGTTCCAACGAGTTACATTGGTCCCGTGCGAGGTACTGGTGCCACTCACGGGGAGTTTGGGTGCCTAAGTATAGAAATATACAAATTATCATTGTACTATCAAACCAGGGGTCCCGTGATGGCACAAACAGCTCGTACGAGTTACATTGGTCCCGTGCGAGGTGTTGGTGCCACTCACGGGGCCGTTCGGTGGCTATTTCGGGTTTTAAGCCACTAACGCCATGTTTATAAACCTAAGTCTAGAAATATGCAAATTATTGTCATATTCTCAAACCGGGAGTCTCGTGATCGCGCGATCAGTTCCTACAAGTTACATTAGTCCCGTGCGAGGTGTTGGTGCCATTCACGGGGCCGTTCGGGGGTCGTTTCAGGTTTTCACCCACTAACGCCATGTTTTTAAGCCTAAGTCTAGAAATATGCAAATTCACATCATATTATTCAACCAGGGGTCCCGTGATTGGGTGGTCAGTTTGTACGAGTTACATTTATCCCGTGAGAGGTGTTGGTACCCTCACGGGTTCGTTCGGGGGCTGTTTTAGGTTTTCACCCACTAACGCCATGTTTTTAAGCCTAAGTCTAGAAATATGCAAATTATCATCGTATTATCAAATTGGGGGTCCCGTGATCGCACGGTCAGTTCTTACGAGTTACATTGGTCCCATGCGTGGAGTTAATTCCACTCACGGGACCGTTCGGGGGCTATTTTGGGTTTTCACCCACTAACAATAATGTTTTTAAGCCTAACTCTAGAAATATGCAAATTATCATCGTATTCTCAAATCGGGGGGTCTTATCATCGCGGGGTCAGTTCGTATGAGTTACATTGGTCCCGTGCGAGGTGTTGGTGCCACTCACGGGGCCGTTCGGGGGTTGTTTCGGCTTTTCACCCACTAATGCCATGTTTTGAAGCCTAAGTCTAGTAATATGCAAATTATCATTATATTCTCAAATCGGGGGTCCCGTGATCGTGCAATCTGTTCCTACGAGTTACATTGGTCCCATGCGAGGTGTTGGTGCCACTCACGGGGCCGTTCGGGGGTTGTTTCGGCTTTACACCCACTAACGCCCTGTTCTTAAGCCCAAGTCTAGAAATATTCAAATTATCATCGTATTCTCAAACCGAGGGTCCTGTGATCGTGCGGTCAGTTCTTATGAGTTACATTGGTCCTGTACGAGTTATTGGTGCCACTCACGGGGCCGTTTGGGGGCTATTTTGGCTTTTCACCCACTAACGCCATGTTTTTAAGCCTAAGTCTATAAATATTCAAGTTATCATCGCATTCTCAAACTGGGGATCCCGTGATCGTGCAGTCAGCTCCTACAAGTTACATTGGTCCCGTGCGAGATGTCGGTTCCACTCACGGGCCCGTTCGGGGGCTGTTTTGGCTTTTCACCCACTAACGCCTTACTTTTTAGCTTAATTCTTGAAATATATAAATTATCGTCGTATTCTCAAACTGGGGGTCCCGTGATCGCGTTGTTAGTTCCTACGAGTTACATTGGCCCCGTGCGATGCGGTCAGTTCCTACGAGTAACATTGGCACCATGCGAGGTATTGGTCCCACTCACGGGGCCGTTCGGGGGCTATTTCGGCTTTTCAACCACTAACGCCATGTTTTTAAGCCTAAGTCTAGAAATATGCAAACTATCGTCGTATTCTCAAACTTGGGGTCCCGTGATCGCGCGGTCAGTTTTTACGAGTTACATTGGTCCCGTGCGAGGTATTGGTGCCACTCACGGGGAGTTCGGGTGCCTAATTCTCAAACAAGGGGTCCCGTGATCAATAGGTCAGCTTATAGGAGTTACATTGGCCCCGTGCGAGGTGTTGGTGCCACTCACGGGGCCATTCGGTGGCTGTTTATGGTTTTCAACCACTAACGACATGTTTTTATGCCTATGTCTAGAAATATGCAAATGATCACCATATTCTCAAACCGGGGGTCTCGTGATTGCCATGTTAGTTTCTACAAGATACATTGGTCCCGTGCGAGGTGTTGGTGCCACTCTCGGGGCCGTTCGGGGGCTGTTTCGGGTTTTCACCCTCTAACGCCATGTTTTTAAGCCTAGGTCTAGAAATATGAAATTGTCATCGTATTCTTAAATTGAGGTCCCGTTATTGCACGGTCTGTTCGTATGAGTTACATTGGTCTGTGCGAGGTGTTGGTGCCACTCACGGGTCCGATCGTGGGTTGTTTCGGGTGTGCACCCACTAACGCCATGTTTTTAAGCCTAGAAATATGCTAATTATCATTGTATTATCAAATCAGGGGTCCCGTGATCGCGCGGTCTGTTCTTACGAGTAACATTGGTCCCATGCGTGGGTTAGTTCCAGTCACGGGGCCATTCAGGGGCTGTTTTGGGTGTTCACCTACTAACGCGATGTTTTTAAGCCTGAGTTTAGAAATATGCAAATTATCATCGTATTCTCAAATCGGGGGGGGGGGGGTTGTGATCACATGGTCTGTTCGTATGAGTTACATTGGTCCCGTGCGAGGTGTTGGTGCCACTCACGAGGCAGTTCGGGGGCTGTTTCGACTTTTCACCCACTAATGCCATGTTTTTAAGCCTAAGTCTAGAAATATGCAAATTATCATCGTATTCTCTAACCGGTAGTCCCATGATCGCGCGGTCGATTCATACTAGTTACATTGGACCCGTGCGAGGTGTTGGTGCCACTCACGGGGCCATTCGGGGGCTGTTTCGGCTTTTCACCCCCTAACGCCATGTTTTTAAGCCTAAGTCTAGAAATATTCAAATTATAGTCGTATTCTCAAACCGAGGGAGTCTTGTAATCATGCGGTCAGTTCGTATGAGTTACAATGGTCCCATGCGAGTTATTGGTGCCACTCACGGGTCCGTTCCGGGGTTGTTTCGGCTTTTCACCCACTAACGTCATGTTTTTTTAGCCTAAGTCTAGAAATATGTAAACTATCGTCGTATTCTCAAACCGGGGTCCCGTGATCGTGCGATAAGTTCCTACGAGTTGCATTGGTCATGTGCGATGCGGTCAGTTCCTACGAGTTACATTGGCACCGTGTGAGGTGTTGGTCGCACTCTGGAGGCATTTTGGGGGGTGTCGGCTTTTCACCCACTAACGCCTTGTTTTTAAGCTGAAGTCTAGAAATATACAAATTATCATCGTATTCTCAAACTGGGGGTCTCGTGATCGTATGGTTAGTTCCTACAAGTTACATTGGTCCCGTGCGAGTTGTTAATGCCACCCTTGGGACCGCTCGGGAGCTGTTTCGGGTTTTCATCCACTAACGCCATGTTTTTAAGCCTAAGTCTAGAAATAAGATAATTATCATCGTATTCTCAAACCGGGGGTCCCGTTATCGCGCGGTTAGTTCCAAGGAGTTGCATTGGTCCCGTGCGTGGTATTGGTGCCACTCACGGGGATTTCGGGTGCCTAAGTCTAGAAATAGAAAAATTATCATCGTATTCTCAAATCGAGGGTCTCGTGATCGCACGAGTTACATTGGTACCGTGCGAGTTATTGGTACCACTCATGGGGCCGTTCGGTGGCTGTTTTGGGTTTTCAACCACTAAAGCCATGTTTTTAAGCCTAAGTCTAAAAATATGCAAATTATCATCGTATTCTCGAACCGAGGGTCTCTTCATCACGCGGTTAGTTTCGATAAGTTACATTGGTCCACTACAAGGTGTTTGTGCCACTCGAGGGGCCGTTCGGGGGTTGTTTCGGGTTTTCACCCACTAATGCAATGTTTTTAAGCCTAAGTCTAGAAATATGAAAATTATCATCGTATTCTTAAACCAGGGGTCCCGTAATTGCGCGATTAGATCGTACGAGCTACATTCATCCCGTGCGAGGTGTTGGTGCCACTCACGGGTCCGTTCGAGGGCTTTTTTGGGTTTTCACCCACTAACGCCATGCTTTTAAGCCTAAGTCTAGTAATATGAAAATTATCGTCGTATTATCAAATCAGGGATCCCTTGATCGTGTGGTCAGTTCTAACGAGTTACATTGGTCCCATGCGTGGAGTTAGTGCCACTCATGGGGCCGTTCGGGGGTTGTTTCGGGTTTTCACCCACTAACGCGATGTTTTTATGCCTAAGTCTAGAAATATGAAAATTATCATCTTATTCTCAAACCGAGGGGGTCTTGTGATGACGTGGTCTGTTCGTATGAGTTACATTGGTCCCGTGTGAGGTGTTGGTGCCACTCACGGGGTCGTTCGGGGGCTGTTTCAGCTTTTCACCCACTAATTCCATATTTTTAAGCCAATGTCTTGAAACATGCCAATTATCATCGTATTGTCAAACCGGGGGTCTCGTGATCGCGCGGTCTATTCCTACGAGTTACATTTGTCTCGTGAGAGGTGTTGTTGGCACTCTCGGGGCCGTTCGGGGGCTATTTCGGCTTTTCACCCACTAACGTAATATTTTTAAACCTAAGTCTAGAAGTATGCAAATCATCGATGTATTCTCAAATCGAGGGTCTTGTGATCGCGCGGTAGTTCTTATGAGTTACATTGGTCTCGTGCGAGGTGTTGGTGCCACTCACGGGGCCGTTCAGGGGTTATTTCGTCTTTTCACCCACTGACACCATATTTTTAAGCCTAAGTCTAGAAATATGCAAATTATTGTTATATTATCCAACCGGGGGTCCTGTGATCGCGCGATCAGTTCCTACGAGTTACATTGGTCCCGTGCGAGGTGTTTGATCCACTCACGGGGCCGTTCGGGGCCTGTTTCGAGTTTTCACCCCCTAGTGACATGTTTTACCCAAGTCTAAAAATATGCAAATTATCATCGTATTCTCAAACCGGGGGTCCCGTTGTCGTGCGGTCAGTTCCTACTGGTTACATTAGTCCCGTGCGAGGTGTTGGTGCCACTCACAGGGCCATTTGGCGGCTGTTTTGGCTTTTCACCCACTAACCCCTTATTTTTAAGCTTAAGTCTAAAAATATGCGAATTATCATCATATTCTCAAACCGGGGGATCTGTGATCGCGCGTATAGTTCCTACGAGTTAAATTGGTCCCGTGCGAGGTGGTGGTGCCACTCACGGGGCCATTCGGAATCAGTTTCGAGTTTTCACCCACTAACGCCATGTTTGTAAGCCTAAGTCTAGAAATATGAAAATTATCGTCGTATTTGCAAACTAGGGGTCCCGTTATCATGCGGCCAATTCCTACGAGTTATATTGGTCCCGTGCGAGGTGTTGGTCCCACTCACGGGGCCCTTCGTCGACTGTTTCGGGTTTTCACCCACTAATGCCTTGTTTTTAAGCCTAAGTCTAGAAATATGCAAATTATCCTCATATTCTCAAACCGAGGGGTTCGTGATCGCGCGGTCAGATCCTACGAGTTACATTGGTCCCGTGCGAGTTGTTGGTGCCACTCACGGGGCCGTTCGTGGGCTATTTCGGGTTTTCACCCCCTAACGCCATGTTTTTAAGCCCAAGTCTAGAAATATGCAAATTACAGTCGTATTCTCAAAATCGGGGGTCCCGTGATCGAGCGGTCAGTTCCTATGAGTTAAATTTATCCCGTGCGAGGTGTTGGTTGCCCTCACGGTGCCATTCGGGGGCTGTTTCGGGTTTTCACCCACTAACGTCATGTTTTTAAGCCTAAGCCTAAAAATATCCAAATTATCATCGTATTCTCAAACCGGGGGTCCCTTGATCATGCAGTCAGTTCCTACGAGTTACATTGGTCCCGTGCGAGGTGTTGGTGCCACTCACGAGGCCGTTCGTGGGCTATTTCGGATTTTCACCTGCTAACGCAATGTTTTAAGCCTAAGTCTAGAAATATGAACATTTTCATCGTATTCTCAAATCGTGGGTCTTGTGATCGCGCAGTCTATTTGTATGAGTTACATCGGTCCCATGCGAGGTGTTCGTGCCACTCACGAGGCCGTTCAGGTGCTGCTTCGGCTTTTCACCCACTAACGCCATATTTTTAAGCCTAAGTCTAGAAATATGCAAATTATCATCGTATTCTCCAACCGGGGGTCCTGTGATTGTGCGGTCCGTTCGTTCGAGTTACAATGGTCCCGTGCGAGGTGTTTGGGCTACTCACAGGGCCATTTGGGGGCGATTTTGATTTTTCACCCACTAACGCCATGTTTTGAGGCTTAAGTCGATGAATATGCAAATTAACATCGTATTCTCAAATCGAGGGTCCTGTGATTGCGCTGTCACTTTGTACAAGCTACGTTGGTCCCGTTCGAGGTGTTGGTGCCACTCACGGGCCCGTTCGGGGACTGTTTCGGGTTTTCACCCATTAATGCCATGTTTTTAAGCCTAAGTTTAGAAATACGCAAATTATCATCGTATTATCAAATCAGGGGTCCCGTGATCGTGCGGTCAGTTCTTACGAGTTACATTGGTCCCTGTGCGAGTTGTTATTGCCACTCACATGTCCATTCGGGTTTTCACCCACTAATGCGATCTTTTTAAGCCTAAGTCCAGATATATGCAAATTGTCCTCGTATTCTCAAACCGAGGGTCTTGTGATTGCGCGTTCAGTTCGAAAGAATTACATTGGTCCCGTGCGATGTGTTGGTGCCACTAAGGGGGTCGTTCGGGGGTTGTTTTGGCTTTTCACCCACTAATGCCGTGTTTGTAAGCCTAAGTCTAGAAATATGCAAATTATCTTTGTATTCTCAAATCGGGGGTCCCGTGATCGCGCAGTCAGTTCCTACAAATTATATTGGTCCCTTGCGAGGTGTTGGTGCCACTCACGGGGCCGTTCGGGGGCTGTTTCAAGTTTTCACCCCTAATGCCATGTTTTACCTAAGTCTAGAAATATGCAAATTAGCATCATATTCTCAAACTGAGGATCCTGTTATCGTGCGGTCAGTTCCTATGAGTTATATTGGTCCCGTGCGAGGTGTTGGTGCCACTCACGGGGCCGTTCGGCGGCTGTTTTGGCTTTTCACCCACTAACGCCATGTTTTTAAGCCTAAGTCTAGAAATATGCGAATTATCATCGTATTCTCAAATCGGGGGTTCTGTGATCGCACAGTTAGTTCCTACGAGTTACATTGGTCCCGTGCGAGGTGTTGGTGCCACTCACAGGGCCATTCGGGGGCAGTTTCGAGATTTCACCCACTAATGCCATGTTTTTAAGCCTAAGTCTAGAAATATGCAAATTCTCATCGTATTCTCAAACCAGGGGTCCCGTTATCGTGCGGTCAGTTCCTACGAGTTATATTGGTCCCGTACGAGGTGTTGGTGCTACTCACGGGGCCGTTTGGCGACTGTTTTGAGTTTTCACCCACTAACGCCATGTTTTTAAGCCTAAGTCTAGAAATATGCAAATTATCATCGTATTCTCAAACCGGGGGTTCCGTGGTCGCGCGGCAGATCCTACGCATTGCATTGGTCACGTGCGAGGTGTTGGTGCCACTCACGGGGCCGTTTAGGGGCTGCTTCGAGTTTTCACCCACTAACGCCATGTTTTTAAGCCCAAGTCTGGAAATATACAATTTGCCATCGTATTCTCAAGCCGAGGGTCTCGTGATCGCGCGGTCAGCTCCTACGAGTTAAATTGGTCATGTGCGAAGTGTTGGTACCACTCACGGGGCCGTTCAGGGGCTATTTTTTATTTTCACCCACTAACGCCTTGTTTTTACGCCTAAGCCTAGAAATATTCAAATTATCATCGTGTTCTTAAACCGTGGGTCCCGTGATCGCGCGGTCAGTTTCTACGAGTTAATTGGTCACATGCGAGGTGTTTGTGCCACTCACGGGGCCGTTTGGGGGCTATTTAGGCTTTTAACCCACTAACGTAATGTTTTAAGCCTAAGTCTAAAAATATGCACATTTTCATCTGTATTCTCAAACCGGGGGTCTCGTGATCGCGCGGTCTGTTCGTATGAGTTACATTGGTCCCGTGCGAGGTGTTCGTGCCACTCACGGGGCTATTCGGGTGCTGTTTTGCTTTTCACCCACTAACGCCATGTTTTTATGCCTAAGTCTAGAAATATGCAAATTATCGTCGTATTCTCCAACCGGGGGTCCTGTGAATGCGTGGTCAGTTCGTACAAGTTATATTGGTCCCGTGCGAGGTGTTTGGGCCACTCACGACGCCGTTCGGGGGCAGTTTCATGTTTTCACCCACTAACCCGATGTTTTTAAGCCAAGATCTAGAAATATGAAAATTATCGTCGTATTCTCAAACCGGGGGTCTTATGATCGTATTCAGATCGTATGAATTACATTGGTCCCGTGAGAGGTTTTGATGCCACTCACGGGGCCGTTCGGGGCCGATTTCGGCTTTTCACCCACTAACGCCGTGTTTTTAAGCCTATGTCTTGAAATATGCAAATTATCATCGAATTCTCCAACCGAGGGTCCCGTGATCACACAGTTAGTTCTTACGAGTTACATTGATCCCGTGCGAGGTGTTGGTGTCAATCATGGGGCCGTTCGGGGGCTGTTTTGACTTTTCACCCACTAATACCATGTTTATAAACTTAAGTCTAGAAATATGCAAATTATTGTCTTATTGTCAAACCGGGGGTCCTCTGATCGCGCATTCAGTTCCTACAAGTTACATTGTTCCTGTGCGAGGTGTTGGTGCCACTTACGTGGCCGTTCGAGTGCTGTTTTGAGTTTTCACCCCCTAACGTCATGTTTTACCTAAGTCTAAAAATATGGAAATTATAATTGTATTCTCAAACCAGGGTCCCGTTATCATGCGGTCAGTTCCTACGAGTTACATTGGTCCCGTACGAGGTGTTGGTGCCACTCATGGGGCAGTTCGGCGACTGTTTCGGCTTTTCACCCACTAACGCCATGTTTTTAAGCCTAAGTCTAGAAATATGCAAATTATCATTGTTATCTCAAACTGAGGGTTCCGTGATCGCGCGGTCAGTTCTTACGAGTTTCATTGGTCCCGTGCGAGGTGTTGGTTCCACACGCGGGGCCGTCGGGGGCTGTTTTGAGTTTTCACCCACTAACGCCATGTTTGTAAGCCTAAGTCAAGAAATATAAAAATTATCATCATATTCTCAAACTAGGGGTCCTGTTATCATGCGGTCAGTTCCTACGAGTTACATTGGTCCCGTGCGAGGTGTTAGTGCCACTCACGGGGTCGTTCGGCGACTATTTCAGGTTTTCACCCACTAACGCCATGTTTTTAAGCCTAAGTCTACAAATATGCAAATTATCATCATATTATCAAACTGGGGGTTCCGTGATCGCGCGGTCAGTTGGTACGAGTTACATTGGTCCCTTGCGAGGTGTTGGTGCCACTAACAGGGCCGTTCGGGGGCTGTTTTAAGTTTTCACTCACTAACGCCATGTTTGTAAGCCTAAGTCAAGAAATATGCAAATTATCATCGTATTGTCAAACCCGGGGTCTCATTATCGTGCGGTTAGTTCCTACGAGTTTAATTAGTCCCGTGTGAGGTGTTGGTGCCACTAACGGGGCCGTTCGGCGACTGTTTTGGATTTTCACCCACTAACGCCATGTTTTTAAGCCTAAGTCTTGAAATATACAAATTATCATCGTATTCTCAAACCAGGGGTTCCATGATCGCACGATCAGTGCCTACGAGTTACATTGATCCTGTGCGAGGTGTTGGTGCCACTCACGGGGTCGTTCGGGGGTTGTTTTGAGTTTTCATCCACTAACGCGATGTTTTTAAGCCTAAGTCTAGAAATATGAATATTATCATCGTATTCTCAAATCAAGGGTCCTGTGATCACACGGTCAGTTCATATGAGTTACATTGGTCCCGTACGAGGTGTTGGTGCCACTCACGGGGCCATTCGGGGGTTGTTTTGAGTTTTGACCCACTAACGCCTTGTCTGTAAGCCTAAGTATAGAAATATGCAAATTATCATCGTATTCTGAAACCAGGGGTCTCATTATCATGCGGTCAGTTCCTACGAGTTACATTGGTCCTGTGCCAGGTGTTGGTGCCACTCACAGGGCGTTCGGTGGCTGTTTCGGGTTTTCACCCACTAACGCCATGTTTTTAAGCCTAAGTCTAGAAACATACAAATTATCATCGTATTCTCAAACCGGGGGTTCCATGATCGCGCGGTCAGTTTGTACGAGTTACATTGATCCCGTACGAGGTATTGGTGCCACTCACGGGGCCGTTCGGGGGCTATTTTGGGTTTTCACCTACTAACGCGATGTTTTTAAGCCTAGGTCTGGAAATATGCAAATTATTGTCGTATTTTAAAACCGGGGGTCCCGTGATCGTGCGGTCAGTTCCTATGAGTTACATTGGTCCCGTGCGATGCGGTAAGTTCCTAGGAGTTACATGGGTACCGTGCAAGGTGTTGGTCCCACTCACGGGGCGTTCAGGGGCAATTTCGGCTTTTCACCCACTAACTCCATGTTTTTAAGCTGAAGTCTAGAAATATACAAATTATCATCGTATTCTCAAACCGGGGGTCCCGTGATGGCGCGGTTAGTTCTTATGATTTACATTGGTCCCGTGCGACGTATTGGTCCCACTCACGGGGTCGTTTGGGGACTGTTTTGAGGTTTTAGTCACTAACGCCATGTTTGTAAACAAAAGTCTAGAAATATGCAAATTATCGTCGTATACTCAGACCGGGGGTTCCGTGATCATGCGGTCAGTTCCTACGAGTTACATTGGCCCGTACGAGGTATTGGTGTCACTCACGGGGCCGTTCGGGGGTTGTTTCGAGTTTTCACCCACTAACGCCATGTTTTTAAGCCTAAGTCTAGAAATATGAAAATTATCATTATATTCTCAAACCGAGGGTCCCGTGATCGCGCGATCAGTTCGTACGAGTTACATTGATCTTGTGCGAGGTGTTGGCGCCACTCACGGGGCCGTTCAGGGGTTGTTTCGGGTTTTAACCCACTAAAGCCATGTTTTCCAGCCTAAGTCTAGAAATATGCAAATTATCGTAGAATTCTCAAATCGGGGGTCTCGTGATCGTGTGATCAGTTCCTACGAGTTACATTGGTCCCGTGCGATGCGATAAGTTCCTAGGAGTTACATGGGTACCGTGCGAGGTGTTGGTCCCACTCACGAGGCGTTCGGGGGTTGTTTCGGCTTTTCACCCACTAACGCCATATTTTTAAGCTGAAGTCTAGACATATACAAATTATCATCGTATTCGCAAACCAGGGGTCCCGTGATCGCGCGATCAGTTCCTATGATTTACATTGGTCCCGTGCGACGTATTGGTGCCACTCACGGGGCCGTTTGTGGACTGTTTCGAGGTTTCAGTCACTAATGCCATGTTTGTAAGCATAAGTCTAGAAATATGCAAATTATCATCGTATTCTCTGACCGGGGGTTCCGTGATCGCGCGATTATTTCCTACGAGTTACATTGGTCCCGTGCGATGCGGTAAGTTCCTAGGAGTTACATGGGTACCGTGCGAGGTGTTGGTCCCACTCACGGGGTCGTTCGGGGGCTGTTTCAGTTTTTCACCCACTAACGCCATGTTTTTAAGCTGAAATCTAGAAATATACAAATTATCATCGTGTTCTCAAATCGGGGGTCCTATGATCGGGCGGTCAGTTCCTATGATTTACATTGGTCCCGTGCGACGTATTAGTGCCACTCACGGGGCCGTTTGGGGGCTGTTTTGAGGTTTCAGTCAGTAACGCCATGTTTGTAAGCATAAGTCTAGAATTATGCAAATTATCATCGTATTCCCAGATCGGGGGTTCCGTGATCGTGCGGTCAGTTCCTACGAGTTACATTGGCCCGTACAAGGTATTGGTTCCACTCACGAGGCCGTTCGGGGGTTGTTTCGAGTTTTCACCCACTAACGCCATGTTTTTAAGCCTAAGTATAGAAATATGCAAATTATCATTGTATTCTCAAACCGAGGGTCCCGTGATCGCGCGATCAGTTTGTACGAGTTACATTGATCTTGTGCGAGGTGTTGGTGCCACTCACGGGGCCGTTCAGGGGTTGTTTCGGGTTTTCAACCACTAATGCCATGTTTTTTTACCTAAGTCTAGAAATATGCAAATTATCATCGTATTCTAAAATCGAGGGTCTGGTGAACTCGTGGTCAGTTTGTACGAGTTACATTTGTCCCGTACGAGGTGTTGGTGCCACTCACGGGGCCGTTCGGGGGCTATTTTGGGTTTTCACCCACTAACGCCATATTTTTAAGCCTAAGTCTAGATATATGCAAATTATCATCGTATTCTCAAGCCGGAGGTCCCGTGAACTCACGGTCTGTTTGTAAGAGTTACATTGGTCTCGTGCGATGTGTTGGTTCCACTCATGGGGCCATTCGGGAGATGTTTCGAGTTTTCACTCACTAACGCGATGTTTTTAAGCCTAAGTCTAGAAATATGTAAATTATCATCGTAATCTCAAACCATGGGTCTTGTGATCTTACGGTCAGTTCGTTTGAGTTACATTGGTCCCGTGCAAGGTGTTGGTGCCACTCACGGGGCCGTTCGGGGGATTTTCGGATTTTCACCCACTAACGCCATGTTTTTAAGCCTAAGTCTAGAAATATTCAAATTACCATTGTATTCTCAAATCGGAGGTCCCGTGATTGCGCGGTCACTTCGTACAAGTTACATTGGTCCCGTGCGAGGTGTTGGTGCCACTCACATGGCCATTCGGGGGCTATTTTGGGTTTTCACCCACTAACGCCTTGTTTGTAAGCTTAAGTCTAGAAATATACAAATTATCATCGTATTCTCAAATTGGGGGTTTCGTGATCACGTGGTCAGTTCCTACGAGTTACATTGGTCCTGTACAAGGTGTTGGTGCCACTTACGGGGCCGTTCGGGGGTTGTTTTGGGTTTTCACCCACTAACGCCATGTTTTTTAGTATAAGTCTAGAAATATGCAAATTATCATCATATTCTCAAACTAGGGGTCTTGTGATCGCGCAGTCAGTTCGTATGAGTTACATTGGTCCCGTGCTAGGTGTTGGTGACACTTACGGGGCCGTTCGAGGCTATTTCAGATTTTCACCCACTAACGCATTATTTTTAAGCCCAAGTCTAGAAATATGCAAATTACCATCGTATTCTCAAATCGGGGGTCCCGTGATCGCGCGGTCAGTTCATACGAGTTACATTTGTCCCGTGCGAGGTGTTGGTGCCACTCACATGGCCGTTCGGGGGCTATTTTAGGTTTTCAACCACTAATGCCTTGTTTGTAATCCTAAGTCTAGGAATATGCAAATTATCATTGTAGTCTCCAACTGGGGGTCCTGTGATCACGCGATCAGTTCATACGAGTTACATTGGTACTGTGCGAGGTGTTGGTGCCACTTATGGGGCCGTTCGGGGATTGTTTAGGTTTTTCACCCACTAACGCCATATTTTTAAGCCTAAGTCGATATATATGCAAATTATCATCGTATTCTCAAATTGGGGGTCCTGTGATTGCGTGGTGAGTTCGTACGAGTTACGTTGGTCCCGTGCGAGGTGTTGGTTCCAAGTACGGGTCCGTTTGGGGGCTATTTTGGGTTTTCACCCAGTAATGCCATGTTTTTAAGCCTAATTCTAAAAATATACAAATTATCATCGTATTATCAAATCGGGTGTCCCGTGAACACGTGGTGAGTTCTTACGAGTTACATTGGTCTCGTGCGAGTTGTTAGTGCCACTACGGGGCCATTCGGGGGCTATTTCGGTTTTTCACCCACTAACGGCATGTTTTTAACCTTAAGTCTAGAAATATGAAAATTATCATCGTATTCTAAAACTGGGGGTCCCGTGATCGCGCGGTCAATTCCTACGAGTTACATTGCTCCCGTGCGAGGTATTGGTGACAATCACGGGGCCGTTCGGGGGCTATTTCGACTTTACGACCACTAACGCCATGTTTTTAAGTCTAAGTCTGGAAATATATAAATTATCGTCTTATTATCATACCGGGGGTCTCGTGATCGCGTGGTAAGTTCCTACGAGTAACATTGGTCCCGTGCGAGGTGTTGGTGCCACTCATGGAGCCGTTCGAAGCCTGTTTTGGGTTTTCACCCACTAACGCCGTGTTTTTAAGCCTAAGTCTAGAAATATGCAAATTATCATTATATTCTCAAACCGGCTGTTCCGTGATCGCACGGTCAGTTCCTACGAGTTACATTGGTCCCGTGCGAGGTGTTAGTGCAGCTCACGGGGCCGTTCAGGGCCTGTTTTGAGTTTTCACCCACTAACGCAATGTTTTTAAGCCTAAGATTTGAAATATGCAAATTATCATCGTATTCTCAAACCAGGGCTCTTATGATTGCACGTGCAATTCGTATGAGTTACATTGGTCCCGTGCGAGGTGTTGGTGCCACTCACGGGGCCGTTCGGGGGCTATTTAGTCTTTTCACCCACTAACCCCATGTTTTTAAGCTTAAGTCTAGAAATATGCAAATTATCGTCGTATTCTCAAACCGGGGGTCTCGTGATCGAGCGGTCAATTCCTAGGAGGTACGTTGGTCCCGTGCGAGGTGTAGGTGACATTCACGGGGCCATTCGGGGGCTGTTGCGGCTTTTTGACCTCTAACACCATGTTTTTAAACCTAAGTTTAGAAATATGCAAATTATCATTGTATTGTCAAACTGGGGGTCCCGTGATTGTGCGGTCAATTCCTACGAGTTACATTGGTCCCGTGCGAGGTGTTGGTGCCACTCACAGGGCTGTTCGGGGCTGTTTCGAGTTTCAACCCACTAACGCCATGTTTGTAAGCCTAACTCTAGAAATATGAAAATTATTGTCGTATTCTTAAACCAGGGGTCCCGTTATCATGCGATCAATTCCTACGAGTTATTTTGGTCCCGTGCGAGGTGTTGGTGCCACTCAAGGGGTCGTTCGGTGGCTGTTTCGGCTTTTCACCCACTAACGTCATGTTTTTAAGACTAAGTCTAGAAATATGCCAATTATCATCGTATTCTCAAATTGGGGGTTCCGTGATCACACTGTGAGTTCCTACGAGTTACATTGGTCCCGTGCGAGGTGTTGGTGCCACTCGCGGGGCTGTTCGGGAGCTGTTTCAAGTTTTCACCCACTAACGCCAAGTTTTTAAGCCAAAGTCTAGAGATATGCATGTAATGACCCCACTTTTATATATAGTTTTAAATGTTGTATTATTTCATATGTGATATTAATAATGTTAATTTATTATATTAATTTATACCTACCTTCAGAAATCATGAAATGTCAAATTAATACAAACATAAAATTTTGAAGTTTTCAGTAGGAATATTCATGTTGGAAACTTGTTTTGACTATTGTAATATAATAATTGACTTGAGGAGAAAACAATAAAGTTGTATATATATGAATTAGGTTTTTAACACAGCAAACGGTGTGTTAAACAGAGGTTCGAGCAAGAAGTTATGTCGAAATTACGAAATAAGGGCAAATCTGTTCATCCTTTAAGTTGTATTTTGTCCTATTACTACACCATGTGTAATATTTTGATTGGTTGAAGCGGAGGCTTGTTTGACTGACTTAAACACTTTTAAATAACCTTATTATTTATCAAAATGGATTAAATCAAAGTCTTATAGCATATCCTAAGCTAAATGATAAGTTTTGGGGTAGAAAATATAATTTTATGAAACTTTAGGGACTTGATTTTAAAATAATGAAAGTTTTAGGGACTAAAATGAAAATATAAAAAGGGCCATTTTGTAAATAAAATATGTTTAAGGACCCCTAAGAAATATTGAAATTTAATGGTGTAAAATTATTAAAATACCCTTTTATGTGTAAAATGACCCTTACACCCTTAATAACTTTCCACCTCGTGCTTTCTTTTGGACATATCCACCGCACACATGTCACCTCTATAGGAAAGGATAAAAATCATGTCAATCCTCTAGAAAAAGGGAAAACACGTGTCGCCATTTGGTAAACCAAGACTGCAAGGCTGATCCGTTGCGCGACACGTGAACGACGACTCACCAAAGCGAAAGCCTTATCACCCAGACACGTGTCAGCACCTAAATAACTTTGGGAAACTATAAATAAGACCTTAGGATCAGTTACCATATGAAAATATACCAAAATCTAACCAAGAAATAGTGAGAGAAAGTGCGGGGAAGGTTTAAGAAGAAGTTTCGTCTCAAAAAAATTAACGAGCGATCCAAGACTCTGTTTCTATAGCTTCATACTTCTTTTTTAAGTGAGTACTCTGTGACATTACTTACGTATTTTGATCATATGATATTATGCGAACTATATCAATTTTGTGAAATGTTTGATCCTCAAAATACATCTGATACCGATGATTCCGTCGTTTGTTATATGTGTATATCTCTCGATATATACATCTGATTTGAATTCTGAAATTATTGATTAGGCCTATGGAAACTCTCTTACTATGTTGGCCTTGACTACCGGGTGGAAATATTTGGGTGGTACCTTCCCAGTTGGTTTATCGCCGGTGTGCCCTAAATATGGCGTTGTTTCAGATATCATGATTTTCTGTCTGTGTCGTTTCCGGGTGGAAACATTTGGTAACACTATGTGTTTATCTGGGTATTAGAGTGTACATGGCCAACAAAATAAATTGAATAATTGACATATTGCTCAAATTGTTTTATCTGTTCTGTTCTGAAACTAATTATTCTGAAAACATATGCTGCCAGTTTACTTTATATATTTTATTGCAAATTCCTGTCCATATATCTATATGCCTTCTGTTGAAAATTGAATAGGTATCAATTTTCTGAAAAAACATGGAATGTCTGGAGGTTAATTCTCACTCGGCTTTTAGCTGATGTTGTATAACTAACCATTTTTCAGGAAATAAGTAGGTTCGCATAGGGAATGAAAAAGGACTGTGTTGAAGATTCAGCTTTTAGAGCTCTTTTTGTTATTATGTTTGTGTTATCATTTAGAGCATGTTTGTCTCTCTTGTAATAAGTCTTAAGTTATAATTAATCGTTATTTTTAAAATAAATGAAGTTTCCTTTTAGAAAGCTCTGATGACCTAATTCCTTTACATTCAGTAGTTTACAATTCATAACCATGTGATTATATTTCCGTTGCACTTATTTAAGGAAACAATTTAATTCAGAATATATGTTGCCTTGGTGGCATGTCAAGACACTCGCTCCCTACTACTAATTTTGGACGGGGTCGTGACACTGGAAATTATCATCATATTATCAAACAGGGGGTCCCGTGATTGCGCGGTCAGTTCGTATGAGTTACATTAGTCCCGTGCGAGGTGTTGGTGCCACTCAAGGGGCCGTTCGGGGACTGTTTCAACTTTTCAACCACTAACGCCTTAATTTTAAGTCTAAGTCTAGAAATATGCTAATTATCATCGTATTCTCAAATAGGGGGTTTTGTGATCGCGCAGTCAGTTCGCACGTGTTACATTGGTCATGTGCGAGGTATTGGGGCAACTCACGGGGCCATTCGAGGGTTGTTTCGGCTTTTCACCCACTAACACCATGCTTTTAAGCCTTAGTCTAGAAATATGAAAATTATCATCATATTCTCAAACCGGGGGTCACGTGATCGCGCGATCAGTTCCTACGAGTTACATTGGTCCCATGCGAGGTGTTGGTGCCACTCACGGGGCCGTTCGGGTGCTGTTTCAGCTTTTCTACCACTAACACCATATTTTTAAGCCGAAGTCTAAAACTATGAAAACTATCGTCGTATTCTTAAACCGAGAGTCCCGTGATTGTGCGATCAATTCCTACGAGTTACATTGATCCCATGTGAGGTGTTAGTGACACTTACGGGACCGTTCGGGGGCTGTTTCGGCTCTTCACCCACTAACTCCATGTTTTTAAGCCTAAGTCTAGAAATATTCAAACTATCATCGTATTCTCAAATCGGGGTCCCATGATCGCGCGGTCTGTTCCTACGAGTTACATTGGTCCCGTGCGATGCGGTCAGTTCCTACGAGTTACATTGGCATCGTACGAGGTGTTGGTTCCACTCACGGGGTGTTCGTGGGTTTTTTAGGCTTTTCACCCACTAACGCCATGTTTTTAAGCCGAAGTCTAGAAATATACAAATTATCTTAGTATTCTCAAACCGAGGGTCCCGTGATTGCGCGGTCAATTCCTATGAGTTACATTGGTCTCGTGCGAGGTGTTGGTGCCACTCACGGGGCCGCTCGGGTGTTGTTTCGCATTTTCACCCATTAACGCGAATTTTTTAAGCCTAAGTCTAGAAATATGCAAATTATTGATGTATTCTCAAATCGGGGGTCTGGTGATCGCGCGGTCAGTTCGAATGAGTTACATTGGTCCCATGCGAGGTGTTTTGCCACTCATGGGCCCGTTCGGGGTCTATTTGTCTTTTCACCCACTAACGTCTTGTTTTTAAGCCTAAGTCAAGAAATACTCAAATTGTCGTCATATTCTCAAACCGGGGTCCCATAATCACTCGGTCAGTTCCTACGAGTTACATTGGTCCAGTGCGAGGTGTTGGTGCCACTCACGGGGCCGTTCGGGGGCTATTTCGACTTTTCCCCCACTAACGCCATGTTTTTAAGCCTAAGTCTAGAAATATGCAAACTATTGTCGTATTCTCAAAAAAGGGGTTCCGTGATCATGCAGTCAGTTCGCACGAGTTTATTTGGTCCCGTGCGAGGTGTTGGGGCCACTCAACGGGGCCGTTCGGGGGCTATTTCGGCTTTTCACCCACTAACGCTATGTTTTTAAGCCTAAGTCTAGAAATATGCAAATTATCATCGTATTCTCAAACCGAGGGTTCCGTGATCGCGTAGTCAGTTCCTACGGGTTACATTGGTCCTGTGAGAGGTGTTGTTGCCACTCATGGGGCCGTTCGGGGTCGTTTCGGCTTTCGACCACTAACGCCATGTTTTTCAACCTAAGTCTAGAAATATTCAAACTATAATCGTATTCTCAAACTAGGGAGTCCCGTGATCGCGCAGTCAGTTCCTATGAGTTACGTTGGTCCCGTGCGATGCGGTCAGTTCCTACAAGTTACATTGGCACCATGAGAGGTGTTGGTCCCATTTTCGGGGAGTTGGGGGGAAGTTTTGACTTTTCACCCACTAATGCCATGTTTTTAAGACGAAGTCTAGAAATATATAAATTATCGTCGTATTCTCAAATCGGGGGTCCCGTGATCGCGCGGTCAGTTCTTAGGAGTTACATTGGTCCCGTGCGATGCGATCAGTTCCTATGAGTTACGTTGGCACCGGGCGATCTGTTGGTCCCACTCACGGGGCGTTCGGGGGTTGTTTTGGCTTTTCACCCACTAACGCAATGTTTTTAAGCTGAAGTCCAGAAATATAAAAATTATCGTCGTATTCTCAAACAGGGATTCCCGGGATCACGCGGTCAGTTCCTACGAGTTACATTGGTCCCGTTCGAGGTGTTGGGGCCACTCACGGGGCCGTTCGGGAGCTATTTCGAGTTTTCATCCACTAACACCATGTTTTTAAGCCTAAGTCTAGAAATATGCAAATTATCTTCGTATTCTGACACCGGGGGTCACGTGATCGCGCGGTTAGTTCCTACGAGTTACATTCGTCCTGTGCGTGGTGTTGGTGCCACTCACGTGGAGTTCGAGGGACTAAGTTTAGAAATATGCAAATTATCGTCGTATTCTCAAATGAGGGGTCCCGTGGTTGCTCGATCAGTTCGTACGAGCTATATTCATACAATGCGAGGTGTTGGTGCCACTCAAAGGCTGTTCGGGGTCTCTTTCGAGTTTTAACCCACTAACGCCATGTTTTTAAGCCTAAGTTTAGAAATATGCAAATTATCGTCGTATTCTCAATTCGAGAGTCCCGTGATCCCGCGGTCAGTTCGTACGAGTTACATTGGTCCCGAGCGAGGTGTTGGTGCCACTCACGGTGCCATTCGGGTTTTTACCCACTATAAGACTAAGTCTAGAAATATGAAAATTATCATCGCATTCTCAAATCGAGGGTCCGGTGATCGCGCGATTAGTTCGTACGAGTTATGTTGGTCCCGTGCGAGGTGTTTGTGCCACTCACGAGGCCGTTCTAGTTTTCACCCACTAACACCATGTTTTTAAGCCTAAGTCTAGCAATAAGCAAATTATCATCGTATTCTCAAACCGAGGGTCCTGTGGTCGCGCGGTCAGTTCGTATAAGTTGCATTGGTCCCGTGCGAGGTGTCGGTGCCACTCACGGGGCCGTTCGAGGACTGTTTCGAGTTTTCACCCACTAACGTCATGTTTTGCCTATGTCTTGAAATATGCCAATTATTTTTGTATTCTCAAAATGGGGGTCCCGTAATCGTGCAGTCAATTCCTGCGAGTTACATTGGTCCAATGTGAGGTGTTATTGCCACTCACGGGGCCGTTCAGAGGCTGTTTTGGGTTTTCACCCACTAACGCCATGTTTTTAAGCCTAAGTTTAGGAATATGCAAATTTTCATCGTATTCTAAAACCGAGGGTTCGATGATCGCACGGTCAGTTCCTACGAGTTACATTGGTCCCGTGCGAGGTGTTGGTGCAACTCACGAGGCCGTTCGGGGGCAGTTTTGAGTTTTCACCCACTAACGCCATGTTTTTAAGCCTAAGTCTAGAAATATGAAAATTATCGTCGTATTCTCAAACCGGGGGTCATGTGATTGCGCGGTCAGTTCGTACAAGTTACATTGGTCCCGTGCGAGGTGTTGTTGCCACTCACGGGCCGTTCGGGGGCTGTTTCGAGTTTTCACCCACTAACGCCATGATTTGCCAAAGTCTTGAAATATGTAAATTATCGTCGTATTCTCAAAATGGGGGTCCCATTATCATGGGGTGAATTCCTACGAGTTATATTGGTCCAGTGCGAGGTGTTGGTGCCACTCATAGGGCCGTTCGGAGGCTGTTTCGGGTTTTCACCCACTAATGCCATGTTTTTAAACCTAAGTCTAAAAATATGCAAATTGTCATCGTATTCCAAAACCGAGGGTTTGGTGAACGCACGGTCAGTTCCTACAAGTTACATTGGGCCCGTGCGAGGTGTTGGTGCCACTCACGGGGCCGTTCGGGGGCTGTTTTGGGTTTTCACCCACTAACACCATGGTTCTAAGCCTAAGTCTAGAAATATGAAAATTATCATCGTATTCTCAAATTGGGGGTCCCGTTATCGTGCAGTCAGTTCCTACGAGTTACATTGGTCCCGTGCGAGGTGTTGGTGCCACTCATGGAGCCGTTCGAAGCCTGTTTCGGGTTTTCACCCACTAACGCCGTGTTTTTAAGCCTAAGTGTAGAAATATGCAAATTATCATCGTATTCTCAAACCGGTTGTCCCGTGATCGCACGGTCGGTTCCTACGAGTTACATTGGTCCCGTGCGAGGTGTTGGTGCCACTCATGGGGCCGTTTAGGGGCTGTTTCGAGTTTTCACCCACTAACGCCATGTTTTTAAGCCTAAGTCTACAAATATGAAAATTATCATCTTATTCTCAAATTGAGGATCCTGTGATCGCGCAGTCAGTTCATATGAGTTACATTGGTCCCGTGCGAGGTGTTGGTGCCACACTCACGGGGCCATTCGGGGGCTGTTTTGGGTTTTCACCCACTAACGCCATGTTTTTAAGCCTAAACCAAGAAATATATCAAATTATTGTCATATTCTCAAACCGTGGGTCCCGTAATTTCCTGGTCAGTTCCTACGAGTTGCATTGGTCCCCTGCGAGGTGTAGGTACCACTCACGGGGTCATTCGAGGGCTATTTTGGGTTTTCACCCACTAACTCCATGTTTTAAGCTTAAGTCTAGAAATATGAAAATTATCATCGTATTATCAAATCGGGGTCTCGTGATTACGTGGTCAGTTCATACGAGTTACGTTGGTCCCGTTCGAGGTGTTGGTGCCACTCACGGGGTCATTTGGGGGCTGTTTCGGGTTTTCACCCACTAACGCCATATTTTTAAGCCTAAGTCTAGAAATATACATATTATCATCGTATTCTCAATCCGGGGGCCCCTTGATCGCGCGGTTAGTTCGTATGAGTTACAATGGTCCCGTGCAAAGTGTTGGTGCCACTCACGAGGCCGCTCGGGAGATGTTTCGAGTTTTCACCCACTAACGCCATGTTTTTAAGCATAAGTCTAAAAAAATGCAAACTATCGTCATATTCTTAAACCGGGGGTCCCGTGATTATGTGGTCAGTTCTTACGAGTTACATTCGTCTCGTGCGAGGTGTTGGTGCCACTCACGGAGCCGTTCGGGGGTTGTTTCGGGTTTTCACCCACTAACGCCATGTTTTTAAGCCTAAGTCTAAAAATATGTAAATTATCATCGTATTCTCAAACCCGGGGTCCCGTTATCGCGCAGTTAGTTCATACGAGTTACATTGGACCCGTTCGAGGTATTGGTGCCACTCACGGGGCCGTTCGGGGGCAGTTTTGAGTTTTCGCTCACTAACGCCATGTTTTGCCCAAGTTTAGAAATATGCAAATTATCGTTGTATTCTCAAACTGGGGTCCCGTGATCGCGCGGTCAGTTCCTACGAGTTACATTGATCGCGTGCGAGGTGTTGGTTCCACTCATGGGGCCGTTCGGGGGCTGTTTTGGATTTTCACCCACTAACTCCATGCTTTTAAGCCTAAGTCTAGAAATATGCAAATTATCATCGTATTCTCAAATCGGGGGTCCCGTGATTGTGCGGTCAATTCCTACAAGTTACATTGGTCCCGTGCGAGATGTTGGTGCCACTCACGGGGCGTTCGGGGACCTAAGTATAGAAATATGCAAATTATCATCGTATTCTCAAACTGGGGGTCCCATGATCACGCGGTCTGTGCGTACGAGTTACATTGGTCCCATGCAAGGTGTTGGTGCAACTCACGAGGCCATTAGGGGGCTATTTCGGCTTTTCACCCACTAACACCACATTTTTAAGACTAAGTCTAGAAATATGCAGATTATCGTCTTATTCTCAAATCGAGGGTCTTGTGGTCGTGCGATCAGTTCGTATGAGTTACATTGGTCCCGTGTGAGGTGTTGGTGCCACTCATGGGGCTGTTAGGGGCTGTTTCGGGTTTTCACCCACTAATGCCATGTTTTTAAGCCTAAGCCAAGAAATATGGTCCTTACAGGGTAATTGATGAGGTTGTACCGGGTACCTATTGGCTAGAAAATCTAGATGGGGAGCCTTTCTCAAACCCTTGGAACGTCGACCACTTGAAGAAATATTACTTATGATGTTGCAGTTGTTTTATCTTTTGTTACATTTATCAATTAATACAAAATACATTAAAGAGAATGAATGGGAAATATCAAAACAACTTTTGTTCCAATATATGTGTTTAAACATCATTAGTTTGGTGAAAATATGAGGATATACATCATTATTTGGTGACCTCAAACCTTTAACATCATTAGTTTGGTGAAAATATGAGGATATACATCATAATTTGGTGACCTCAGACCTTTAACATCATTAGTATGGAGAAAATATGAGGATATACATCATAAATTGGGAACTCATATCTTAAGCATCATTAGTTTGGTGAAATTATGAGGATAAACATCATGATTTGGTGACCTTAAACCCTCAACACATAATTTGGTGACCTCGGATCTTAAAAATCATTAGTTTGGTGAAATTATGAGGGTACACATCATGATTTGATGACCTCAAACCTTAAACATCATTAGTTTGGGGAAATTATGAGGATTAGCATCATTAATTTGGTGTCCTCAAACCATTAACATCAATAGTTTGGTGAAAATATCGGGATTAACATCATTAATTTAGTGACCTCAAACCATTAACATCATTAGTTTGGTGAAATTATGAGGATTAACATCATTTATTTGGTGACCTTAAACCATTAACATCACTAGTTTGGTGAAAATATGAGGATATACATCATAATTTGGTGACCTCAGCTCTTAAACCTCATTAGTTTGATGAAATTATGAGGATTAACATCATTAATTTGGTGTCCTCAAGTCATTAACATCATTAGTTTGGTGAAATTATGAGGGTAAACATCATGATTTGGTGACCTCAAACCTTAAACATCATTAGTTTGGTGAAATTATGAGGTTAACATCATTAATTTGGTGACCTCAAACCATTAACATCATTAATTTGGTGAAAATATAATGGTAAACACCATAATTTGGTGAAATTATGATTATAAACATCATAATTACATAACAACAAAATATCATAGAAGAAGCGATAGAAACAAGGAAATGAAATTTCATTGCAATTATAAAAAGATAATGTTGAAGAGTTTGCATTTAGTACAAAAAAAAGAATAAAGAGGTCAGATTGACATTAAAAATAATTTTTTTAATTTTTTTAAAAGAGTTTCACAAAAAAGAGCCAGATAATGAGCAGGAGGAATCCTCGGCATTAGGCTTGTTCCTCTGCAGGAGACGACCCATCGGCAGCTGGATTTGTCTGGTCAACGTTAGTAACTTCAACCTCTTCATCATGCTGAGCACCATCGATAGTCTCTGTGACCTCAAGAGGAGCCATCTCGGTCGAGACAGCATCACTCTCTTCTACTTCCTTTAAAGCTTGGGCAAATCGAGGGTCCTCAAAGTTGAGACCGATAAAATTCTCAGAAGTCAAACTCCCAGACTCATCTTGTTTTATGGTGGACCATCGGCTGCTCACTTTAACACCCCTCTCTAGATACTCAAAGCTGAAGCTGACAAACTTGTCAGAGACTTTATAATCCTCAATGTTTTTCTCTACAACATCGTCCAGGGTAGCTTTGATGGGGGCATTAACCTTTGATTGAAGAACATCATCCTTTGCCTTCAGAGCCTTGCTGTAATCCTCTTTGAGCTTAGAAATTTGGTTGTCCCTCCCCTTGAGGTCTCCTTTCAGCTTTTCAACCTCGGCCTTCAAAGTGGCCTCAGCTCTTTTAGCATCCGAAAAAATTAATACCTGAATCGATCTGTGAAGTTTGAACTCAGCCAATAAAGGGACATCTAAGGCATGAAGAAAATGCATGTCTTCCTCAGTCATTATGGTGCCAATATAGCTTCGGTAACTTTCAAACTATGGTCGATTACGCTATCTCCAATCTTGAGCTGAGATAGACGAGCAGCCAAGGTGTCGTTGATTGAAATGGGTATGGCGCGATTTTTGTCTTGAGACTTACTCAGCCTCATATGAGACGGGTTAATCGTAGCCTTCCTCTTCTTGGTAGCATCATCCTTAGAAGTGCCCAATCTCTTCTTTATGGCGGGAGCGAGTACGTTCTTGTCGCCCCATTTTTTGATGAGCTTTATAAGGATGGGAGCAGACATATCCTAAAGATCATCTGAGATTCTTACTGGTCTCTCTGCAAAAAGACAAGTTTCTATCTTAGGAAGTCAAATAGATAAAAAGTACAAGACATCACTTGGTAGGATAAATGTGGAGACTTACGAAGCTCTTCCAGAGGACCACCCCCCAAACATGTCTGAGAAAGGTAATAGGGGTCATCAGATGTTCGTACTTAACAACACGGCCCTTCTCGCCTTGGTTAGGAAGGTACTCAATGTTCTTAAAATTATCCGGGCTAAGACTAGGGTCAACTTTAGCCGCGAGGGAGACTTTCGCCCATCTCAAAGGAGTCCTTGGAACTGACGTTCAACAATTCTCGTCTAAACCAAACTCCCAGGCCCCAGAAACAAAGAAATACCTAGGTTTCCAATTATGATTGGAGGTCTGAGTAACCAAGAGCATCTTCTTCTCGAATTTCCTGGCTAAGAAGTGGTAGTATCCAGGGTGATTTTTGACAGACGAGGGAATATAGCAACCAGTGAAAACTCTAACTGGAAGGTCTGAATGGTGAACAACTTTTCAAAGGACGATAGACCCAATCATAACCCTCCAAGCATTTGGGTACAATTGGGAAGGGGAAATATTTATGTGTGAGAGTATGGCTCTGATAATTGGGTGGATGGGAAGAAGAAAACCCAACTTGAACATCTACTCATAAACACAGATTTCACCATCTCGGCCATCGAAGGCCCTTTTGTCCTTCAGAGGTTTCCTCAAGATGATCGAAGAGTCAATGGAATATAGATGTATGAAGACTATAAGGTCGTACTAACTTACAATACTCTCATACTCTTCAGCTACATAGGTATCAAGTTTGCTACCTTCATCATCATCACCATCCCCAACAACTTCGGCATGAGCACTCATAGGGGCACCACCAGGAAACCTCTTCGCAAACTCAACATCGGTAGCAGCCGATGTTGGAAACGTAGACCCCCAATTTTAATTTTATAAAATTGAATTTCCTTTAATGCGGAATAAAGATGGTTTAACACACTCAATTGACAAATTTTTATTTCTTAAAAATTTAAAATTAAACACAACAAAGTGAATTAAAGTAAACTCACACACACTTTAAATTCTCTCAAACCAAATTAATTTAATTATCAAGTTCAAATAAATTAGACAAGACTATTAACCAATTAATTTAGTGCCAACTTGAATTAAATTAACTTAAACAAAATTTACCCAAATAATAAGCATGCACCAAAGTGAATTAAACCATATTTTATCTTTTAATCCTAAGCATGCGTTCTAGGTGATTTAAACAAGATAAAGTAAACAATCTCACTACACAGCGATGTATGAGGAAAAACCCACAACGAGAAAAAACCTCGGATGGCCCTGGCCTAACAAATTCACTAAGTACGGTATGAATTTTACAAAGACTCGATAAGAGGACTTACACAACTGACTCGACTCCCTTCAAGTCTTGACGCGCTACTTTGAACTTCAACCTTCGCCTAGCGAATAATCCCGGAGTCCACCGGAACCTTGGAGTCCACCAATTGAGACCAAGCATCCATCAACTACACATGGTGCCTTTCACCATATGAGAATGCCGCAAAAAAACAAAATCTTCTTCTTCTTTGAGGGATATAGAAGAAAACCCAAACTTCTCCTTCTTGTGGTAGAGATGAACCAATGGTGCAAAACAACTCCAAGCAAGATATATATATTTAGAACTTGGAATAAACATAAACTGATTTTATGGGTGAAAACACATGTGTATAAGAGAATTTCTAATTAATTTTGACACATGAAAACGGGGACTTTTTTTTATGAAATATTGCTCTCAAAAAGCTCTCAAGGAGGCTGCAAAACTCTTAGAAAAGGTCTTTCCCGAAGTTTCCTTAAAACTATCATAAGACAGTGGGACAAAGTAGTGGAAAAATGGGTTAAAAATGCCAAAAAATTTCCCGCCCAGAAATCTCGTTCGAACGACCTTCTAACGAGGTTCCAGAGGCCAATTGGTAAAAGTCGTTGGCAAACTCGTTCGAACGACATTCTCGTTCGAACGAAAAACTCGTTCGAATGACAATATCGAACGAAGTGACAGAATGGTCATTTTCAAAATTAAGCCCAAAAACTTTTTATACAAAGTTCTAAAGAAACCTTCTGAAAATAAAATTTATTTTAAAATAAAATTACACCCAATAAAAAATGTTCCAGACTCCTATATATATATGTAATGCATTCATACCTTAGGGGAGATTGGAACTAAATTGATGACGTGAAATGAGGCACATGTAAACCGGTAATGATGTTCTTTAGATAAGTAGGCCACAACGTCTTCAACTTTAACATGTCATAGGCTTGATGGATGGTCAAGAAATCTATCCTATAACTTAAACGTTTTTGTTCGGAATTGAGCCAAGACAATAAAGGACTCAATTAGAAATTTGTGTCCTTACAGCCGACACAGGAATGGCATCAATGGGAGGAGGAAATGCTACGCTAGGACCTAAGATTTCAACGGAAGAAAATCTACGTGAAGTGCTAGCATCTCTGTTGGACGAAGCACGACTCAAAACCTCGACGTCCTCTGAAACCTCACCTTGTTTAGGGGAATAATCCATAGCCTCTTGAAAAGAGTCTACGGACTCAGCAGCCTTAGAGGTAGACATCGGGTCTGAGGCAGCCGACTCAGACATGGGATCAGGATCCTCCGTAGGCTCAAGGTATATGACATCTAATGGTGGAGGAAAGATAGGCCTGAGAAAAAAAGCCTCGACCCTACGAGCCTCTTCCTAGGCTAACTCTATTTACCTAATCTTTTCAAAGGACTTCTCACATAGAGTTGGTAACTCTTTAATAAGCTTATACAAAGGTCTGAGCATTCAGCAGCGACACTACACTTGGGGAGAGAGATCAAAAGTCAAACATGTAAATAACTTATACAACTAAAACTAAAGATCAAACTGGGAATCCAAAGGGTTTACACCAAGAACACCAAGAACAGGTGCAAAGCAGCTCACCGGAGAAGGTAAGTGATGATCAGTTAAAAAATCCTATAACACAAACTCCGACCTAAACTAACCCCAAAATGACTAAGTGAGCTTGAAATAGTCCCTATAGCCCACTGTCTCTCATGAAAAACCACCAAACATGGGTGGTTTTCCTCGCCGAAGAATAGAAGAACCCACTGGAAAAAATGGAAGTTGCAAATAAAGCTAGAAATTAAAGAAGCGAAGAGCAAGATAGTTACCTGGGCATCGAAGAATGGAAGGTGAGGAGTTAAAAACTCAAAACGGCTTGAGAACCAGAGAGAGTGGAGCTTTCACTATGGAAGATTTGGGAAAAATCTCAGCAGTGAGACGAACTCTATGGTGGGAAAATTGAGATAAGAAAGAGAATGAAAGAAGGGAAAAAGTATTTAAACAAACCCTAATGATGGGGCATAATTTTCAAGGCACCCATCATTGCCCTAGAGAACCTAAAAGGTGTCATCAGAGCTCTTATACCTTGGGGAATACGTTGGCCCCTTCAAAAAGTGACATGTGTTGGAATCACTCCACACCCCAAGGCACCAAAAATGACTCATCATTAGCCTAACTTCAATACCCCTCAACCACCTACTCACATAGGAGACTAAGGGGCTAGGGGGTGATTGATATGCCCAATATTTTCCCTCATACTCGGAGTCGATAACCTCGGCTGACATAGTAGCCAACAAGAAGCCCACAGTACCCATATGAAAGGTCGTCCTTTGGAAGGTCGGCACCCTAATAATAACTAATCTCGGTTGGCCATCAGTCGAGGTCATTAGTACCTCATGGGATCAATCAACTATTACTGTCATACTCTGCTTCAGCCGACACCTGCAACTACGCTTAATATCTAACCTCGGCTGGTCAATCAGGCCGAGGTCAGACTTATGATTGACAGATCATGACAATTATCGAACTTTCAAGTATCGTACTCGGTTGGGATGAGGTTCAAATTTGGAAATTGATTCAATTATGAAATAAAATATCACGACGTGTGTATCTAGGGAATGGTCGCTTCCAAGTGAATTCTCTCAAGATACATTTGTTCAATTAAATTCTGGATCTATTCTAATTCCGAATAGATGGATTGTGCTAAAAAATCAAAACCTATTTTCAGTTTTTTATAGAAAAAAGCTGAAAGAAATCCAATTTTAAAACTTATTTTTCGGTAAATCACTTGCGAAATGCTTTTCTAGAATGCACGTAAGCACATGGAAAGACTTGGAACAAATGGACTAAATCGTTATAACCAACTTATTCCCCTCGTGTGAGGGAATATTTGGTCATCATTGCCTGCATGTGACACAGCCAGGTTCCCATATGAGATTGGTTTGATCTTTACACACATGCTCATGGAATGCTTGGGGAGTACACTACACCACCCAAGCACTATATATACATGCCTTATTCTACCTATAAGAGGGACCAGAATTGTACCCACTAGCGAAAGCTCTACAGAGATATTGTAACATAGACCATTAGTTCCCCTTTGTTCTAAGTGCAATTCACTCATACATTCACAATGGACGTAGGCCAAATTGGCTGAACCACTTTTATACTAGTTTATCTCCTCTTCTCCTCATCACCTTATATTAGATGCTTACTCATGCGTTGCCATTGTTATTGCTAGCTTGAGCTTATTAACACCTCATACTGGTGGTGGTGTTTACAGAATCATCATATAGAAAAACACAACTTTCATTAAAGTAAGAGATAGAATATTATATAGCTTCTTTTTTAGAGATAATACAATGAAACATAAAGAAAATACATATACGAAAATTCAAGTCCACAAAATCTTAATAGGAAGGATCGAGGGCATTGGGATCGCAAGCGTATGGATCCAAAAAGTAGTAAAGGAATTTGTCTCCCGGAGCCAAGCTTATCCGATATAGGTTGGCTTGGATCCGCATCATCATTTGAGTATCTCGACGATAATTGTCCCTATCATTGCAGCACTCTGAGATAAAATCATCGTGACAGGCTGACGCGACTAAGAATGTGTCTCAGAAATGTGTACTCTCTAGGATCAAGTCCAAGCCTATCACTCAAGTAATAATCCGATAAGTCGGGTTTCGATCCTCAGGGAAATAGGACAACAGAGTTGTAACGACTTTGGAAGAAGAAGGAATCATAACTCTGACTCTGAAGAAAAAGGAAAAGATGATCTGTTTTGGGAAATGACTACAACTAAATGCAATTTTGAAAATATTTATTTAATGCACCAAAGTATGAATGGAATTAAACTATTCTAAATTACCTAAATTACTGATGATGATTGAACTGAAACTTGAATTATATGATGAAGAAAACAGGACGGGAATACAATCCCACAACCCTAGTGTATTGATGGTATAAAACTAATCGTAAATTGAAGTGATTAATTAGACCCAGAATTTAGTACTCCCAAGCATTACGTATATGAGGCTCAAGCCAGCACCATATTTAATCAAAGGACGAGTAAATCGGTATTGTGTTAGTTACACTCAAATTGCATTCTGAAGCATCTTGGTTACCCTAAAGAAAATGAGATCCAAAGATCTACAATTGTCGTATTTCTACGCAATATGGTCATAATCAAATCATTAATTTTAGAGGATTAATTTTATACATATGCAACTACCACATCAGGTTGAGTTCATGAATCCCGACCATGAAGAATTTAGCTAGACATATTGAACCTAACTATGCATGAATTAACTACGTCACATGAATTCATAATTTCATGTAAAGGGAGATTAAACATGAGAAATAATAATAAAAGTGATGAAAATAAAAGTTGCCAAGATTGAAGAACAAGACCATGCAAGAAGAAATCAAAGACTAAAGAAAAACTCGAAAAACTCTTGAATTAAAGGTGCAAAATATATAAATTCTTCTCCTAGATGTTCCTACTTGTTATGGAGCTTTTACATCAATGAAATCTAAATAAAAAGAGTCATAATGACTAAATATATAGGCTAGAGGTCGTTTAGAAGAGTCCCCAAAATATAAAACTCTTTGGCTAAAAGATAAGGACAAAATAAAAATCCCGTATCTGGCAATTTGTCACACTTAGAAAGCATGACTAATTTTGTAATGGATCTGGTGCGTGACAAATGGGCGAACCGGATCTTTTTTCTCTACTTCGGTGCGTGACAAATGACTAATTAGGATTCCTTCTTGTAAATGTTCTTTTAGGTTTGGTCTTCCTCTTTCTATAGTTAGAGTTTTTCTGGCTGTCTAGGAAGTATGTAATTGTTTCGACTCCTCCTAGAATAGTTAAAGTTCTTGTAGGCATGAGGTTTATAGATAGGTTTAATCAGTCTCCTAGCATAGCAACCGTCAAAAGAGTGTCCGTATATGTCACAGTAAGAGCAATAAAGGTTGCTCAGGATGGGGGTCTCCTTAGGAAAGTCTCTAAACAAAGGTTTTGAGGCTGAACTTTGTTCCTAGGTAGCACAGGTTTGAATGTAGGATCACACTTTCTGATAAAGGGGCAGACGTATTTAGCCTTAGGTTAACTTTCAAGCTTAGAGCAACTTGCTTCCTCAATGTTAGTACTTTCATGTTTTGAATCAAACTCAGTTTTTAATGAATGAAAGTCTGGGCAAGTTTCAACCGGTCTTTTGCCTCCTGACACAAATTTGATCGGTTCAAAAGATTTTGTTTGTGTCTTCAAATTGGGGCAAAACCCTATACCAGTTCGATCATCAGAATTGGTTTTAGATTCAGCAACAAAATCATCAAAACACTTAGAATTATTTTCAAATTTAGTAAATTTTTTTTAAAACAGTTGCTGCCTTTTCTTTGGTTTGTTCCAATTCTAACAATGTCCCTTTGTACTTTTTCTCCATAATTTCATTAGTTTCAGTCAAATTTTTTAGTTTTTCATCAAAAACTTTAATTTCATTTTCATGAGATAAACATTGGGTAGTATACTATTCAGCATTCAGTTTCACCATCAGGCTTAGATCTTCCAGCTTTTTGGTAAGATCTTTCACAATTCTTTCTAGTCTAGCGCTTTTCTTGAGAGTCTTAGTGTAAAGTGTGTGAATGTCTGGAAGGTCTTCATTGTCCGAGTCACTAAGTTCAGTGTGTGAAGTGACCCCTAAGACTTCATTCTTAGAACTCACACACCCATTGACATCGTCATTATCGCGTTCCCTTTGACTCACACACCCCGAGGTAATACATGCAACATTCTCAGTAATCAAAGCATCTAAACCAGTAATAACCACATTCGAAGTATCAGTCATAGAACTAATTGGTTCATCCTCATTAACAAACATAGGCATGTCATCATTATAAATAATCTTTGCAAAGAAAGACATACAAGGATCAAAAACCTCTGATGACTCAGGTTCCTCATTTTCAGAGTCACTTGAATCATCCCAAGTTTTGCAAATATTAGCCCTATTATGTTTGTTTTGAGTGTTCAAGTTAACTCTACAGCCTTGAGCAATGTGTCCCATTTTACCACATCTATAGCATTCAGTCTTCTTAAGATCTCTATTAGGTCTGACATGAGAGTCCTTATGATTTTTGTCATGATTTTTCTCATGAGGTCTGTGACTTGAGAGAATTGGATAATTTGACTTGCCTTGTTTATTTGCCACCTTGTTTCTAAACTTAATGATTTTCTTAAACTGTTTTGACATTAAGGCAATCTGATTGTCCAAACTCTCTATATCGCAATCCTCATCAGATTCAACAATGGAAGTATTAAACTCAGGTTTAATCAATTTAGAAGAGAAGCTTAGATTGGAACTAGTCTGTTTCCTATGGGATTGAGTTAATTGTTTCTTAAATTCCAGTTCCATTTCCACAGTTCTTAACTTACTACTGAGTAGTTCAGGAGTGAGATTAACGTCACACATTTCCTCAATAGCATATCTTTTGTTATCAAATTTCTGTGGTAATGATCTCAGAATTTTAGATACAATTTCTTGTCTATCATAGGTTATCCCATTAGCATGCAATTTGGTCACGATATCAGTCAGGTTCATATAGAAGTCATCAAATGATTCAGTTTCAGACATAATTAAGGAGTTATACTACTGAATAAGCATTTGGGTTTTAGCAGCCTTAACTCTAGTGTCTCCTTCATGAGCAGTAACCAGGGTGTCCCAAGCTTCCTTAGAAGTGGTACAAGATGAGATTCTTTTGAACTCATGTTCATTTATGGACATAAATATGGCATTCTTTCCTTTGTTATTATTTCGAGAAACTTGTTTCTCTTCTTGAGTGAACTCACTTAAAGCTTTCTTAACCCTCTCATTACTTCCTTCGTTGGCTGGTTTAGTAGGAAAAGTGTAACCATTTTCAACAATATCCCAGACATCATCTCCCAGAGTTCCTTGAATGAAAGCAATCATCCTTACTTTCCAGTAACCATAATTGGTTCCATCAAAGATTGGAGGTCTGGTCAAGTTACCACATCTTTCATTTTTCTCGTCCATATTTGATTTTCAGAAAACAATTTCAGAAACACAAGATCTTTTAAAAGCAGTTTAACCAAGCTCTGATACCAATTGAAAAAGTCGTTACTAAAGCCGTTTATGAAAATAAACTATTTAAGTAACTCCGAGTTGTTTTTTGAAGAAACTCTTTTCTTAAATCAAAATATTTGAACACAAGATGTGTTTAACAAAACAGTATGTACGAGATCTGTTCAAGATTTGAGCAACAAGTTTAAAAGAAAATTTAAACAAGTTTTTAAACACAGCACAACCAAGACAGGGATGAGGAGATGTAGAAAGATTCTATTCACAATTTTTTACGTGGTAAAACCTCACCAATTGAGGAAACATCCACGACTCCCTCTACGGAGTAAAAAGAAAAATTCACTAAAACAAATTTATGAGTTACAAGCTATTTAACTAACATGCAAACAATCCAGACCTATATAAGTTTAGGAATGTACCCTCTGGCGTCCTTATAACTTTTCTGCAGTTCTGATTGTAGATGTAGTTCTCTCAGTTTGTCAACTCCTTATTTGTTCCAGCACTTTACGTCGACTTATGTTCACAAGATCTTATGACCAACACTTTATGTGTTGTAGGGTGAAAGTGTTTGTGGAGGTGCTCTCTAACACATGCATGCACACACGCACACTTATTAAGTACAAACAGTCCTAACAAATTACAGTTACACTATATGCTGTGATATTTTCTTTTCTTTCCTTCTTACAAAACTTAGAACCTTTTTGACCTTTTAATCTATCCCAGAATCCACGGATATCTTTCTTCGAAATCAGTCAAGATCTTAATCAATCTCAGTTTTGAAAAGATTTTCGAGATTGAAAACCTCCAAGTGAAATTCCAACTAGGTCAAGGTTTAGTTTCACAAGAACAAGAAACATAAAACATTTATTGTTGATCTCAAAGTAAGAAAACGTTTTAGATAAAATGATCAACAAAATATTTCTCAAGATGAGAAATAAAACGAAACTATGTGTAATGTAACATGAAAAACTCTAGATCTGAGATTTCTATTGAAACAGAAACTAGATCTGAGTACAAGTCTAAGTTGGAAACAAGATCTCAAGAACACAAGGTTACAGCAACCAGAATAACTCAACTTAAACTCTCAAACACTCGAGAAACACTCAGGATGGTGCTTTTGGTTATGGTGTTTGGATTAGGGTTTGAAGAGGATTTGGACGAAGTTAGGGTTTATAACTTTTTCTCTCTCTGGTTTCTCTCTTTTCTCACTTCTCTCTCTAAACTCAGAAGAATGCAAAAATGGCAAAACTCTTCGAAGTCTGAGGGAAGGCCTCTTTTTATAGTGAGTGGATAAGGTTCGAGATAGCTGATCAAAACCAATGGTCAGGATTAAGTCAATTCAAATTGACTTGAATCTAAGGGCTCACACAAGGCGGTGGTTAAACAGACGTTGATTGGTTTAAATAATTACACAGGGATTCACCAAGGTGACATGCAGGCCATTGATAAGATATGATCCAAGGGCTGATAGCTCATGCGAGTTTTGTCTCTGTAAAGAAACACACTTGCAACCAATCAGAGGGCAACAGGTGTTGGCAAAAGAGGGGATGTAAAACGCGCGTCAAACCATTTACAAAGTGAACCCTGAAGTCTCTGGCGCTTTTGGTTCCTACCCAGAGTAACATTAGGCCATAAATCACAACAACTAATATTTAAAGAATGACCCCAAAACTTTTAAATCAAGTTTTAATTATTAAAACAATTGTTTTTAAAATGTTTAAAAAAATCCCAAAAAATTATTAAAAATCAAATTTAGGGATATAAACACACTCAACACATTTTCACACAAAATAATGCAATATGACAAGTATGCAATGATTTCTAAGTGTGTGAGTGTTGGCAATAGTCTTGATCATTACAAGATGGAGAGAAGAATAGGCAATGCAATTTCTGAGGCTCTTTGGATTCTAGGTTGGACTCAATTTTGTCACAATTTCCAAATTAGATGAGCACTTATACAGTATAGACTCAAGTGAGTCAAAGGTATAAGGGCTTCAGATCTCATCATATGAATACGGCCATTGGGAAACGGGAACATCGCCTCTTTTTCACACATTTAATCTCTTTTATTATCTTTTGGTGTCTTAGCTCTCCACGCGATAATTAATTTATCAATCCGGACTCGGTTATGACTTTTTCGGGCTATAGGTGTATTGGGTAACATGGAAATGGTTGGGAAATTCGGAACTAAAGTTTTTTTCTTTTGATGTCCCTTAGTGCGTTTTCGGGCTTTTTCTCATTTTCTATTCCTTTTATCTATTTTTCTATTTTTCACTTCTTTTCTTTTCTTGCTATTTTTGTTGAGCATTTCTATTCTTTTTCTTGCCCCTTCTTATGCACTTTTCGGACTTTAATGAATATTCCATTTTCGTAATTCTGTGCTACTTGGGTTTTTCGGGTTTCCGCACGAAAAGGATGAATTTTATTCGACTCAATTGGGTTATCAAATGGATAAATTTTCACATCTTTTTATGGCTAATGCTTTTGGGTAACAAATGATGGCCTACTTCATTGTCCGAATTACTTATTAATTTTCCATATGCGTCTCGAGATTAATTTAATTTAGAGATTTGTAGCATGCTTTTTGAGGCAACATTCCATTTCCCATAACCGATCAAAATAATAAAATAGAGATCATCAACGACTTTTTAAAATGCTGAAATGAACTTTGAGTTAATCACTGACTCGGATTGATTTAAAAACTCAAAAAGATCGTTAGGCTCGAAATCTCACCGGGTTTTGTTAATCTCCACACTTATTCGTTAAGTCGTCAATTTTCGTACAATTTCCATCTTTGGTCAATTTCGGCTTAGTGCATTGGGTTTTTACAATTTGAGACTTTAAATCGATTTTTAATGATATTTTCAAAAAATTTGAATTCCAATTTTTATTTATTTTGAACAAGAAATATTTTTGTATTTTTCAAGATTTTATGATTTTTTTTAAAGTTTTGGGCATTTTTGAAAATTTGTGAAGTTTTAGAAATACACACTTGTGACCCCCCTCTAACTTAGACTTTTGCATTGTCCTCAAGCAAAAAGACTAAAATCTAAAGAAGAAAAAGAACAAGTGCAACATATAAAATAAGAAAATTATTAAAATGCAACACGACACTATATAACACTCATACATGACTCAAAAATACAACAAAAATCACCCCATACACGTCGGGGGTGCGACGACCATCTCTTTCTCCTACCAACTCAACCGATCCCACTCACGGGATCCGATGCTCTGCTTATTTCTCCTGTCCTAGGATTATAAACCAACAATCGGAACAAGTTGGGACCTCGCCAATAGATAAAGGAAAGACTGGGAGGCTCGTCGTGACTAATCGAAAAGGGATCCTCATGATAGTGACTCAAAGTGTGGCCTACGTGAACTGACTCGGAAGGAACACCTAGGTTTCTTTCAATTTTTAGGATGCATGGGTCGGGCTCTAAATCGGACGAAACACAACTTTTCTCGTCAATCGGTTCAGGGACCTCAAGTGGTATGGGTGGATGGTCACAAAGAAGGAATTCATCAATATTTTCTTTCCATTCACTTTCATCTAAGTGACTACAAGATTCCAATGGGGATTGGACTTCAACAGTAAGGCTTTCATCCACCTGTCCAAACTCTTTCTCAAAATCTTCCATGCTCATGTCCCCTAGCTCTCTCTCTCGATTAGTGCCTACGTCCTCCTTTACTTGCTCGATCTCTAACTCCACTATTTTTCTCTCTTCTAACCCCCTTTCTCTCTCTCAATTGCGGTCACTACACACATCTCCCCCATTTTTCTCTCATCGTCATAACTACCTATATTACTTGATGAAATAAGGCACACCCCTAACGGCTCTCTCTTGTGGGACCCCTCATTCTCGTTGCTCGACACTAAGCAGGATCCCAGGGCATCTCCACAACAATTTTCCTCAAAGTACTCCTCTACGATCTCGTCGATTAGGCTCACCGCGTGAAGATCATCTTCTTCCCCTGTATGTTGGGCTATATGGAAGATGTTAGTCTCTAAGGTCATGTTCCCAAAAGTGAGTTGCATCTGCCCGTTTCAAGTATTGATAATTGCATTAGCCGTGGCTAAGAATGGGCGCCCAAGAATGATGGGAACATGATTGCTCGAGGCAAAGGAGGGCTCCGTGTCCCAAATGACAAAATCTATTGGGAAGTAGAAAATGTCAACCTGAACGATCACGTCCTTGACTATACCTCTTGGGATCTTCACGATTTGATTCGCTAATTGGAGTGTGATCTTTGTGGGAATAAGGTTGCCCAGATCAAGTTGCCTATAGATGGCGTAAGGGAGGATATTGACACTTGCTCCCAAGTCAAGTAAGGCTTTTTCAATTTTATTTTCTTCAATGATGCAGAAAATGGTGGGTGCAACGGGATCTTTGAATTTTGGTGGGAGATCATTAAGTAGAATGGAGCTCACTTTCTGTGCTAGAAATACATTTTTCTTTACCTTCATCTTCCTCTTCATTGTCAACAAGTATTTGATGACTTTTGCATAAGCTGGAATTTGCTTAATGGCATTGAGGAAAGGTAAATTTAGCTTTACTTGTTTTAGCACGTCTAGCACTTCATCACGGGGGTTCCCCTTGTGGGAAGGAACCAGCCTTTGAGGAAACGGTGCCGCGGTGGGTGGTTTCACAACTACCTCGGGTTCACTAGTGTCTTCTTTATCACTCTTTTTCAAGGAGACATCTTCGGCCTCTCTCGTGCCGGGCAAAATCTCCTTATCTTTAGTTGCGTCGTGTGGGGGAGGTGATAAATCAATGACTCTCCCACTACGAAGAGTGGTCACAGCTTGACATTTCTCCTGATGTTTTGTTGAGGTGGAGATAACACTAGTTTAACCTTGGGGAGGTCTTTGGCCCTGGGCAGGAAACTTTCCCTTCTCTTGGACACTCAACGATGATTTTATCTTTGAAATATTTGCATTTATGTCGCTGATCATGCGATCATACCTAGCATTGGCTACATTTTGGGTATTGATAAATTGGTTCATCGTATCCTCGAGATTTCTCCGCGGTGGGGTAATATAGGCCCCTTGAGGTTGTGGTGCTTGCACATGTCCTTGAATGTGTGGAGCTTGCTGAAAGTGAGATAGTGGAGGAGGGGAAACATGTGAATTAGGATTCATCGCAGCATGTTGTTGCCCATAGCTAAAATCGGGGTGGTTTTTCAATGAAGGGTTATAAGAATTCCCGTGCGGTGAACCTAAATTGCCCTTGAATCCTCCTATACCACTTACTAGTTCTTGAAGCATCACTTTGTAGGCGGGTATTATCAGGCATTCCTTTGTTGAATGACCCACCTCACAAATCGCACACTCCTTCTCAACGGGGTTTTGTATGGATCCAGTTGGTCCTCTTCCACATACCTCCAGTAGTTATCGCATTCCCTTCTCAAGTAGATCGAGTCGGCTGTCCATTATAGCATTCATGTCCACGTGAAATAGGCCGAACGCCGATGGAGTGGTGGTCGCTTGGAGAGTTCGATTTTGAGCACTAGGGTCAGATGTATCCCAAGATTGGGTAGTCTTGGAGACATACCTCAGGTGAAGCTCAACATCGTTGGCGTCTAATTCGACAAAGGGAGAATCACTCATAGTCTCAACAAGTTGCTTGGAATTAATGTTCAGCCCATTATGGATGAAGGAAATGATTTGCAGTTTATCAAACTCATGATGGGGGCACGAAGTAATTAACTCATTGAAATGCTCTTAGCATCGATCAAACGACTCATTTTCTAATTGTCGAAAAGTTTGAATTTGAGCCTTGATGGAGTTCGTTCGATGTGGAGGAAATAATTTCTTGAGAAATTTATATTGCAACTCATTCCAGGATGCAATCGAGCTTGGAGATAAAGACCATAGTCAGGTCTTAGACTTATCTTTTAGAGAGAATGGGAAAAGTTTGAGGTTGATCACCTCTTGTGTGCAAGTTTGATCATTGAGGGTTTCACACACATCCTCAAATTCCCGGATGTGGAGATATGTCTTTTCAGATTCCATCCCATGGTAGTGGGGAAGCATCTGGATCATCCCATTTTTAAAATGAAATTGCCTTGCACTACATGGGATTACAATGCATCCCGAAGTGACAGTGCGCTCGGGATATAATATTTCTCTCAAAGGGAGGTACGGGGCCTCTTTCTCACCGACGGCTGCCTTACCGTGTTGTGACATGGCTCTCTCACTAAATGACTATGTGTCCTCACTGGGTATACTCGGAGCATTCTCTGAAGTGTGTCCTAAGAGGGAAAACAGAGTGTTATTTGCGATTGAGTGTGACGGTGAGGAAGATGGAACCCAGAATTGTGGAGCATTAGGAGTGTGAGGGCTATCAGGATCGTACTCAAGTATTGGATTTTCATGAATGTGGGTTGGAGTATTATGGGGAGTTGGAGTGTGTTTAGAATTTTTCATTAACTAGCTTATGAGAGATGATGAGGAATATTTTTGTCTATTTTCAAAAACAATTATGTTTTTGGATTTTTGTAAATTTTTGGTCAAAGTTTGAGATTGACTTGATCTAATCCTAAGTCTACCTAGATTCCCGGTAATGGCGCCAAAAACTTGACGCGACTAAGAATGTGTCTCAGAAATGCGTACTCTTTAGGCTCAAGTGCAAGCCTGTCACTCAAGTAATAATCCGATAAGTCGGGTATCGATCCTCAGGGAAATAGGACAATAGAGTTGTAACGACGTGGGAAGACGAAGGAATCCTAACTCTGACTCTAAAGAAAAAGGAAAAGATGATCTGTTTTGGGAATTGACTACAACTAAATGCAATTTTGAAAATATTTATTTAATGCACCAAAGTAAGAATGGAATGCAAATATTCTAAATTACCTAAATTACTGATGATGATTGAACTGAAACTTGAATTATATGATGAAGAAAACAGGACGGGAATACAATCCCGCAACCCTAGTGTACTGATGGTATAAAGCTAATCATAAATTTAAGTGATTAATTAGACCCAGAATTTAGTACTCCCAAGCATTACTTATATGAGGTTCAAGCCCGCACCAGAGGACGAGTAAATCGGTATTGCGTTAGTTACACTCAAATTGCATTCTGAAGCATCCCGGTCACCCTAAAGCAAACGAGATCCAAAGAACTACAATTATCGTATTTCTATGCAATACGATCATTATCAAATCATTAATTTTAGAGGATTAATTTTATACACATGCAACTACCACATCAGGTTGAGTTCATGAATCCCGACCATGAAGAATTTAGCTAGACATATTGAACCTAACTATGCATGAATTAACTACGTCTCATGAATTCATAATTGCGTGTGAAGGGAGATTAAACATGAGAAATAATAATAAAAGTGCTGAAAATAAAAGTTACCAAGATTGAAGAACAAGACCATGCAAGAAGAAATCAAAGACTAAAGAAAAACTCGAAAAACTCTTGAATTAAAGGTTCAAAATATATAGATTCTTCTCCTAGATGTTCCTACTTGGTATGGAGCTTTTACATAAATGAAATATGAATAAAAGGAGTCCTAATGACTAAATACATAGGCTAGAGGTCGTTTAGAAGAGTCCACAAAACATAAAACTCTTTTGGCTAAAAGATAAGGACAAAATAAAAATCTCGTATCTGCCAATTTGCCACACTTAGAAAGCATGACTAATTTTGTAACGGATCTGGTGCGTGACAAATGAGCGAACCGATTCTTTTTTCTCAGCTTCGGTTCGATTCGTCCTTAACAGTTTCTTCTTGAATTTCTTTCTCAACTTCAAATGGGCATAACTTCTTCACTGTAGCTCGGATTGAGGTGCCATTTTTTCTAGTGTTCTTGTAATGGAAAGCTCTTCAACTTTCCTATTGGCCCCACCTCCATACTAAGGCTGAAAAATTATGAAAATGCCCTTTAACTCCACATTTCTTGGTTTCTTTCACTATTTTGAGTTCTCTTTGGCACTAACTTGCATGAAGTACCTGTAAAACACATAAAAAATGCACAAAATATGAAATAATTTCCAAAAAGGGTTAGTAGCATAAATATGAGACAAATCCAAGCTATTTACACAGCACGGGATCATAAAAATACGGAAATTAAGGGGATAAATGTGAAGAATTTATGCCTAATCACAGGCCTTGATTTGATCCATGTACTATTAATCACCATCGTGTTTTAAGCGTGATCATTAGAGTCACCTTCAAAATTTGGGTCCGTCGGATTGTCATCTCCTTGCTCCCCCTCATCGAAATTCCCCTTCACCTCTTCATAGTCACTTTCTTATTTTTGGCTTCTCCCTCATCTTCACATCCCTACCCCTTTTTGACATTGTCAAAAATTGGATCAGGAGGAGGTGGTGCATTGCAAGCTTCCTTATTACTATGGTTTATCGATATGATGTTAATGGGCTTTGAAACTTGGGATCTGTCACCCCACAAAACGAATCCTGCTTCGAGGAATAATGAGGTGATGAAGCGGCCATAAAGGGAGAGAAGTCGTCCTGATTGGACAATAGGCCTTGGTGGGGATCTCGCTATATATATATATATAAGGATTATTTTTTATTCCATCTCAAATAAGAAATAAAAGGATGTTCCATTCCTCAAACGGATTGCGGAATCATTTTTGGTTGGGAGGATAGTGCCCCAAGTAATCAAGTTTGCCAATTGGGTGCGGGCTAGAAGTTTTTGAGAGGGGAAGGTCTCGATAGTCCATGGAGGATCCAAGCCCCACTGGCTTGAAAGTTCAAGATGAGAGATATTTTTACGGGCGTATGGGTAGTTGTAGGATTTGAAATACTTTACCCCCGTAACTTTCATTTTGCATTTTATAATTTGGATAGAGAAATAAATTTTGACCCCATCAATAAAGGCCTCGTATTTTTTGGGAGAAGTGAAAACAAAGGGCCCATAAAATTATTTGACAATGGGATCCGAGTCCTTGGCATACCAATCTTCCACCTGAACCAATAGAAATGAGAGACTATGTTGTTAGGCAAGTGGTCCCACACTATTTTGCGTTCGATGAACAGCGTGTGTTGAGCACTGAAATATTCTCAACACCAATTTCGTTCTTGTGTGGAACGAAATGTTTTTCGATCGTCAACTTCTTTAACTTCGATAGATTTGTATTTTTTTAAATAAATCTTGGGGACCATTAGGAGATATGGGAAATTTAGGGAGATCTTATAAAGAATTCTAGGATAAGAGAGAAGTTTGAAGGTGTGAGGAAGAATGATAAGGGGTGGTGTATTTATAGGCGGGAATTGGTGGGAAAATAAAAGGGTGTTTAGGTGGGAAATGGTTGGATTTGGAAAAATGAATGGGTTTGAAGGCGGGGGGAATATTTTGGGGAAAATGTTCATGGTTGAAGGGAAGATGGTGAATCTATGAGGAGGGAAGGTGAAAGTATGGGAGGGAAAGGTGGAAAATGAATCAAAATTCTAGTTGCACACTCAGAAAAGCAAACCAATTTGCCCTGGGGGCGGAATAGATTTGGTCAGCGGACCAATTCACCCCTAGGACCAAATCGATTCAATTTGGATCTCTGCCAAGCCTAAACCCTCAACTCTCAGGGTTCATTTTTGGGACCAAACCCCTTCACTGAGGGTTTGATTTTCTGAACATAATTTTTTTACACTTCCACTCTTTGCTTGCAAAATTCATGCTCCTTCGGGTAGGGGTGTTGGATTTCTTAAAAGTCTCACTAAGTTCAACCGAAATTAATCATTTTTTATCAAAAAAACATCAATCTCACCGCACACTAACTTTTCATTCTCGGGGTGGGTCTCGAAATATAGAAAAAATTACACTCTTGCTAAAATGCACACTATTCATTCCTAAACACACGATGCACTCAAAATGAATGGTTTAGACCATCTAGACCATAACTTTTTAGGAAACAAACATAAACAAGAGTTGAAAATGAGCACTTTTTTACCCGAATGAAACTCTGTTCGATTTATATTACAATAATGGGCAAGTTTCATTCGTTCTTTTGCAATACGGGAGCTCTCATACACATCGTTGCGTATTTCTTCCAACTCATTCAAATGAAGTTTTTGTGTCTCACTGGCTTTATCTAAGTCGAAGTTCAACCTCTTAATCGCCCAATACGCCTTGTGTTCTAACTCAACGGGGACATGGAAAGGCTTGCCATACAAAAATAAGGATGGGGGCATCTCGAGAGGGTTCTTATACGCGGTTCAATAAGCCCATAGCGCATCGAGTAATCGGTTAGACCAATCTCAACGATTGGAATCAATAGTATTTTTGAGAATATTTTTTATCTCTCGATTTGCTAACTTGGCTTTCCCATTATTTTGCGGGTGGTTAGTTGACCCAACCTTGTGTAAAACTCCGTACTTTCTCATTAACTTTTCAAATGGCTTATTGTAAAAATGCTTGTCGTTCTCACTAACAACGACTTTCGAGGCACCAAAACGAGAAAAATGTGTTCTTATATGAACTTTACCACCACTTTACTATCATTCGTGCATGTAGCCATCTCCTCTACCAATTTCGACGTGTCATCAACCACAACAAGGATGTATAAAAAAACAAAAGATGAAGGGAAGGGTCCAATGAAGTCGATGCCCCAAAAATTGAACATCTATATGGTGAGAATAGGAGTCGACGTCATCATATCATGTCTATTAATCGCACCCATCTTTTGGCATCTATCGTAAGATTGACAATACACATTCATATCCTGGAAGATAGTGGGCCAATGGAGACCGCATTGAATAATACTTATGACCATCTTTTTTATGGAAAAGTGGCCTCCACAAGCTTTCAAATGACAAAATTGGATGACATTTTGAATCTTATCGTCCAGTACACATTTTTGGATTATTGGGTCTACGCAATACTTAAATAGATAAGTATCGTAGTAAAAGAACATGCACGGCCAAGTGAAAAACTTCCTCTTCTCTTGCCGGGTCCAATCGGAGGGAACGACCCCCATCACTAGATAGTTCATGATATCCGTAAACCAGGGTAGGGAGGAAGTAAAAAAAAGTTGATCATCAAAAAAATACTCATCTATGGGTATAGAATCTTGAGGTACGTCAGACAAGAACCAAGATAATTGATTGGCTATGAAGTTTTCTACTCCTTTCTTGTCTTTAATGGAAAGGTTAAATTCTTGGAGTAGTAAGATCCACCTAATGAGGTGCCTCCTTCTTGGAAAGGAGATATTTGAGCTCCATGTGGTCAGTAAAGCATATGAAACATGGCGCGATAAGATATGAACAAAACTTGTCAAGGGCGAACACAACCTCTACTAACTCTTTCTTTGTGGTAGAGTAGTTTATTTAAGTTCTGATTAAAGTCTGACTAGTCCAGTATTTGACATAGGCCTTCTTATTTCTCCTTTTTCATAAAATATCCCCTACCGTGTAGTCACTCACATCACACATTAGCTCGAATGGATGGGCCAATTCAAAGCTTGCATGATGGGAGCAGAGATGAGCATGCTCTTAAATTTCTCAAAAGCCACTTGGCATGCTTCGATCCACTCAAATGGGGCATCCTTAACAAGAAAGTTACTTAAGAACCTAGCTATGTAGCTAAAGTCCATAATAAAACTATTATAGAACCTCGTATGTCCCAAAAATGAGCGCACATCTTTCAATGACTTGGGTGGGGGAAATTTGGAAATTATGTCAATTTTTCCCGATCAACTTCTATCCCCTTAGATGACACTATCTGGCCTAGAACTACTCCTTCAGTAACCATGAAATGGCATACTAGGTTCTTTCCCACACACCGGGTGAGCACCTTCTTGAGATTAGCTAGACATTAGTCAAAAGAGGGGCCGAAGATGCTAAAATCATCCATGAACACCTTAAGCCCTCTCTCAACTATGTCGCTAAAAAGACTTATCATGCACCGTTGAAAGGTCGTGGGTGCGTTACATAATCCAAATGGTATCCTTTTGTATGCAAAAAGTGACAAAGGTTCATGTGAAGGTAGTCTTCTCTTTATCTAGTATGTCAACCTCAATTTGGTTATACCTGGAATAACTGTCTAAAAAATAGTAAAATGGGTGGTTATAAACTCTCTTGAGAATTTGGTCCATGAATGACAAAGGGAAGTGGTCTTTCTTAGTACCGACATTGATTTTCTGATAATCAATGCAAATGCGTCACCCAGTGGTGGTACATTTTGGGATAACTTTCCCCTTTTCATTCTCAACCATGGTCATTCCCAACTTCTTGGGAATGATTTGGATTAGACTAAACCATTAACTATTTGAGATGGGGTAGATGATGCCTGAATCCAATAACTTAATAATCTCCGTTCTAAAAATGTCCTTCATAATTGGGTTTAATCTTCTTTGCATTTCACTAGAGGGCTTCTCTTCTCGGTGGATTTTGTGGGTACAAATCAAGGGACTTATACCTTGAAAATTCGCAATAGACCAACTAAAAGAACATTTGTGCTCCTTCAAAATAGCCATAAGCTTCCATTCTTGCTCTTTATCTAAAATAAAGGAGACAGCAACATGATATGTCTCATCCTCTCCCAAATAAGCATATTTAATATTTTTAGGTAGCTTCTTTAATTCAAGTTTAGGAAATTTAACATTGGACGAAACCTCGTAAGATTCCCTTAGGAGTAATTCGTCGAATCGAGAGACCTAACTTACATCTCTCACATCGTCCTCACTCTCGCCCTTGTCTAATAACTTCCTCATCCTACTTACCTCTCAATCGAACACGAAGTACTCTTTCTTTTGCCCTAGCCATCACTAAACACACCTTAGTGGATGCCTAACACAATTACCCTCAAAGTGTTCGTGTACTACCTACTAAATAAGATCTGTGTCATGTAACTCGTCCTCATCACCCATTTTCTTAGTGATATTGTTTCAAGTGTCATATTCCTGAATGTGAGTTTCATTTTCCCATTACGCATATTAATCAATGCATTGGCCTTGACTGGGAAAGGGCGGCCAAGGATAATGGGAACATGATGGCTCGATGGGGAGGAGGGCTTCGTGTCCCAAATGAAAAATTATACCGAGAAATAGAAAATGTCGACTTGGATGATCACATCCTCAACTACCCTATGGGGTACCTTCACGAATTGATCCGTAAGTTTTGTAGAGTAATTTTAATGGGCTTAAGATCTCCCAAAACAAGCTTCCTATAGATTGAATAGGGTAGAATGTTGACACTCGACCCTAAGCCTAATCAATCTCTCTCGATGTTATTATCTCCAATAATCAACAAAATGGTAGAGTAACCCGAATATTTATACTTCAATGGGGGGTTGATAAAAATTATCGAACTCACATTTTGTGTGAGGAAAACCATCTTCTTTACCTTTAATTTATGTTTCACCATGAGCAAGTCGTTTAAGAACTTAGCATACAGGGGAATTTGCTTTATAGACTCAAGAAAAGGTAGGTTTAGTTTCACTTGCATAAGCACCTCTAAAATGTCATCACGGGAGGCCCCTTTAGGAGGATGGACCAATCATTGAGAGTATGGTGTGGATATCAAGGACTTTACTACCACTTCAGGTCAAATTGTATCTTCTTTTTCACTCTCCTTCAAGGGCACATCTTCAGCCTCTTGCATGCTGGGAAAAACCTCGTTGTCTTTTTCTACGTCTTGTGGAGGAGGTGACAAGTCAACAACTCTTCCATTACATATAGTGGTTACCACTTTACATTGCTCTTGATTTTCATCGAGTAGATCTCTTACAGTATTAACCTTGAGGGGTCGTTGGCCTTGGGTGGGAAATTTCCCCTTCTCTTGGTCCCTCAAAGATTATTACAATTTAGAAATATATTGAACTCGGCAAAATTTTAAGCATTTTGGGCATTGATCGCGGACTGATTTTACATAAAGTGGGCAAGAGTGTCCTTGTGACTTTTTTGTTATGGGATCACATAAGGCCCGGAAGGAGGCGCTTGCATTTGTGGTAGTTATTGGAAAGGTGAGAGTGGTGGAAGTTGTTGGTCACTGTGTTGGTTTGGGTTCAATGATATGTTTTGTTTCCCATGATTTAAATTGGTATGGTTTCATCACGAGGTATTATAAGAGTTTCGGTGAGAGGCGTTAAACTTCCTGTTATAAATTCCCAACGCATCAACTTACTCTTGAAGCATAATTTTATAGGCGGGGATAGTTTCGCATTATTTTGTTAAATGTCCCACCTCACAAATAATGCAAATCTACACCTTTAAAGCTCGAGATGGCCAGGCTGTATCTCTCCCCCTAGCTTCTACGACGTCTTCTATTCGCTTGGCTAATTGATTAATTTAAAGCTTCAACTCGACTTCCTTGTCCGAATGGAAGAATCCAAACACGGAAGTAACTATGGACATGATTATAGCTTTGAGTTGGATGTTCAGATCCGATGTGTCCCAGATTTGAGTAGTCTTGGCAGCATACTTAAAATGGGACTCCGTATTGTCTGCATCTAACTCAAAGAACGAGTTGCTTTGAGCTAAGTGTAAGCCCATGATGGAAGTAGGAAATGAGTCTCAAAACCGTGGTGTGGGAGTGTTAACCAACTCCTTGAAACTACACCAATAATTATCAAATGGTTCATTATCGTTTTTCTTAAAAGTTTGAATTTGAGCCCTAATAGAGTTGGTATTATGAGAAGGAAAGAACTTTTGAAGAAATTTAACTTGCATGTCTCTTCACGTACTGATAGAGTTTGGTGGTAATATCTAAATCCAAGTCTTGTCCTTATCCTTAAGGGAGAAGAGGAAAGCTTGAGACGTACAATGTCTTGAGTGCAAGATTGATCATTAAACATTCCTCACGCCTCCTTAAACTCTCAAATGTGGAGATAAGTATTCTCCCAACCCATACCACGAAAAGTTGGAAGAATTTGGATCATCTCATTCCTAAAATTAAATTTTCCCACAATATACGAGAATATAATACATCCTAGAGCGTAAGTTCACTCTGGGTATAAAAGGTTTCTTATAGGGCGGTACGGCATTACACCCTCTCGCGTTCTAAAACTACCATTGTCTAAAATTGCAGTCACACTTAAACAATCACTATTCTCACCGCAGTTCCTAGATGCTCTACTCGTAGTGTGACTACTCGGTGCAGGAGGTGGTACCCAAAAATTTGGAGTGTTTGTAGTGTTATTTATAAAAGGATGGAGTTGTAATATTGGTTAGGGGTGTGTAGTGGGCGGAGTATTTTGCATTTAAGGGTTTGAGAGAAATATTTTTCTGATTTTTTTGGATATATTGATTTTCTTTTTTCTTTTTTGAATTTTTGGGATTTAAGATTTTTTTTGGATTTTTTAGGAATTAGAGAAATAATTAAGATCAATTCAACCTAATCTAAAATCTACCTACTCCCCGACAACGGTGCTAAAAACTTGACGTAACGCAAAATGTGTGTGCTATGTATGTACCTACAGTTACAGTGCAAGCCGATCGCTCAAGTGATAACCTGATAAGTCGTAGTCGAATCCTTTGGGAATAGGTCATAAAATAATGACAAATGCAAGGTTAGATTCCAGGATCTAGGCTTTGACTCGACAAAGAAAGAAAAAGATGATTTTTATATTTCGAGAAATTTCTATTTATCTACTCGAATTAAACTAAGAAAGTGAAAATTGAACTACTTGAAAGCAAAAACTTAAACTTTGGTTTTGAAAACACTTTTGGGAAAATGGGTTGGAATCAAATCCCCAAAATCGTAGAGGATCTCCGCTAAATATAGAGTTCTAAAAAATTATATAATTAATTGATAGAAGAGCACAAACTAACTTTAAGCACCAAATATTTTTGGGGCGACTTACCATAATATTAGAAAGGTTTTTGTATGTTTCCATATTTGAAGGATGGTTATAATTTATTGTATTGTCAATGTTGGAGTTACAACTAGTTGATTAGCCTAAAAATATTTCAAAGATACATGAAGAAGATTTATGTAAGGACAGATTTCCTAATCGAGTCAATTTATATGCATTGACTTTATTAAGTGTTTGGACAAAACTTGTTTAAGTCATAGGTTAGGACTTGAGTTGTGTATCCTTAAAGCCTATGGTGTTTAACTAAAGACCATGAGGCAAAGCTAAAACTAAATCAAGAATACCTTATATTTTGTGCTGAGTTTTTCTTTTCAACATTAAGGATCTCAGTGAAGGTATGAATGTATATTAGTGTTTTATTCCTATATATCGTTGGTTGCTGTTTTATAATCTTGTTTAAGGCCTTTTTCATAAAATAATTCTTGAAAGAATATTTTTTGTTTAGTTCGTTCGTTCGAAAGAGTTTAAGTGTTCATTAGACCGAGATATGAAAATCATTAAAACGACCTTCAAACAAACATAAAATGAGGTACTTCTATTGGACAGAGGTATATTCGTTCAAAATTGGTTCGAACGAGATCACGTGTTCATTCGAATAAGGTTTTGGTTCATTTGAATGAGATAAGGTTTTTGTTCAAATGAATCCTATGTTTTCGTTCGAATGAACTACCTCAAAAAATGTACCACCTTAAAATTCATGTTTTCTATAAATACTCAAGTGTGACACTAATTTTCTCAGAGGACTTTGGAAAAAATGATTTTCCAAATTTTATTTAGTGCCTCCCAAACCGTTATTTGCACCCAAGTTTAAAATCCAAGAATCCTGCATATATATGTCTATTTGATATCTCTTTATGTGTTTCACCTTACATATTTTCTCTTCATACTATGAGCGTTTCGATTGGTGGATACCGTGTTTATGTTGAGCAGTAACTAGACTAGTCACGAGACAAGTATGATCGTTGGGATATCGATAAGTGGGAACATGGATGCATTGTGTGGATGTTAGAAGGTGTCCAATAATGATTACATAGAAGTTTAAAAAGATTAAGAAAGAGCATCAAGACTTAAACCCACCGAGTCTATAAGTCTAAATTGATCTTGTAAATACTGCTTATATTGTAGTGAACTTCTGTAGCTAGGTCGTCCGAGGTTTTCCTCATTATGGATTTTTCTCGTACATCGTCGTGTTATGGTTTGATTATTTTATCCTTTCTTATACTCACCTAGATGCATGCTTAGGTCATAACTAAAATTGGTAGAAAAATTTAACACAACACTTGTGGTTTTATTCAATGCAATGTTTATTAAAATTTTGAAAAATTAAAAAGTGGTTTTTGTTTACAAACCCTGGATACATAAGCTTTCTCAAATTGGTATCAGAGCGGGTTACACTAGCTTACTATGTTAGAACCATATTTAGTGTTTGTTTATTATGTCTATGGATTTAAACCGAGAGGATAGTTACATTTATCTACCTCCATTATTTGACAGGTCAAACTATCCCTATTAGAAGGCTTAAATGCAATTATTTCTTAAATCGATCAATAAGAATGTTTGGAACACGATTGAGTTTGGGTGGCATTTTTACTCTGAAGGTGGTGCTTCTAAAGCATATGCCTCCTGGACAACAGATGAAAAGAATGCCTCAACTTTTAATTCCAAGGGCCTGAATGTTATTTTCTGCGTTGTGACCGTTGAAGAGTTTAGGCACATTATGACTTGCGAAGTGCTAAGGATGCTTGGGATATTTTACGATCCACACATGAGGGAACGGATATTGTTAGGGTTTCCAAGTTACAAAATCTGATGACTAAGTTTGATATATTAAGATGTTATAGAATGCGTCTTTTGATGCGTTCTATGTTAAGTTGTTGAATATTATCAACTCCTCGAGTAACTTGGGTAAGTGATGAGGCATAAACTCCGTATGTAAAATATGTATCGGTGGGTGTTTACGCCCCATACAAAAGAAATACCAAAACTTGGCATGCAATATAAGAAAGTGCAGTGGCAAGTAGGGATCGAATCCAGATGGAATTATATTTAGGATTAAATTGATTTAACACTTAGAAATGGGGAAAATTAAAAGATGATAGGGTGATGTTAAAACAATATAGAATTTAACTACACAAATAAAAACTAATTAACCAAAATTAATGAAAATGGGATTAGGATCACATCCCCACCATGGGTAAACATAACTGATTAAGGAATTTGGTTTGAAAATGCTATTAATCGAACATTTTCAAATAATTTTAAATAACAAACATGAAGAAATTTAATTCAATAATGAAAGATTAAGCTTTCGCTCGAATATGGTCACGAATGAAGTCGCAATATCACTATAAATACTACTGTTTCAAGACAAATGAAGTTAAATGCCTAATATTTTGATTTCAATACACAATGTTTCAATTAAAAGTCAATCAAACCAAACCCTAGATTTTAAAGCTCAATGCATATTAATGGTGGAAAAATGATCCCAACCTTAAAACTAGATACTACACATGCTAAGAACAATAAATAAAACTACTTAACAAATTAAACAACAAATTAACTAACATCAGCTAAATAACAAAGCAACAAAAAAAATTAAACAAAGCTTGAAATTAGAAATGGAACTATATTAATGGATAAGATAACAAAAAGTGTACCTACAAACAAAGGGGATGAAACCCTAAGAGAGAGAGAAGGATCTTCGAAACCTACATCGTACTCAAAACTATAAAATTTTATATATCCAAGACATATGAGATGAAAAATATTTAAACAAAAACCTAGGGAAAACTTGTAAATAAAAAAATCAAAATATGCCGGGATGAATCGATTCGAGCCAAGAGCCGAATCGATTCTGGTGTAGGGGAAATTCGATTATAGTCTAATCTGATTGCATTCAAGTCAAGGGCCAAATTAATTCTTGTCACTCGAATTGATTCTCCCAGATTATGAATCGATTCTCTCCTTCAGGTTTGGATTCTTCTTCTTGGATCAATATACAAAAAATGTCGTACCTTCTTTATTTTAAGTTGGAATTAGGCACGATCAGAAGCTAAGAGAATCTAGATCAAAGGGATACACTTTCATATAGATTTCGGGCTACAACCCAAATTTATAATGACTAAAATGCCCTTGAATGTGCACTTTATGAAGGAACTTTCTCAGAATATGAACAAACTTCACGCTAGTTACTTTAATTCCTACAAAAGCTTAATTATACCTCGCAAACCATATAAACATAGAGGTCTGATTAACGAGCATAAAAATAGGTATTAAGGTACCCAAGGGGGATAAAATACAAAACTATAAAGGGTAAATAAAGAGAATATTCGATACGAATGACCCCGCCTAACTTATACATTTCTAGTCCCTAGAAATTAAATGCAAAAAAAGAAGAACTACAAGTAGCACCATAAGAGGGGAGATAAATACAAAGAAGATAAAAGTCACTTTCCTGGGTAAAGGATTGCATTTAACGTATGCAATAAACCATTTAATCCCTAGATTATCCTAGTGGACGAATATTGTCTCGTGAGGGTTTTCAGGGATGAAACCCACAAACATCAAAGTTTCCTCAAAATATTCCCAATCAATCAAAAATACATGTTCAATAATAACGAAAAGGATTTCAAATATGTTATTAGTATATAGTGAATGAATTCACTCAAAATTTAGTAGTTATTAACATTAGAACAACTTCAATCACAATTGAAAATTTAAAAAGTTAGAGGAAGAGAAAGCACGTGAAAATATATTGATTTGGCAAAACGTTTATAAACTGGATAAGCATTAAAGCGTAGCATGATATCAATTCTCTCGGGATACAAGAGACTTCAGGGTTTGCTTAAGGCAAGTAGCAGACTCTAGTTTTAGTGCACATGTGGAAGGCAACTTTGTTTAGCCAGCAAACATATAAAAGAAATCCCCATATTACACTCAATAAATGAAATCACTAAGAATGGAAGGTAATACACGGGACACCTGGGCATAAAGTGTACACGTAAATGGAATCTAGGTCGCACACATGTCATCAATTGAAGAACACTATATATAAAATGCAAAATATGTAATTTCAATGGAAGGAAATCATCATTAAAGAGGTAAAATGCATTTTATGCAACTATTTAAACTTTTTTTTATGCATGGACCTTAATATCACATAGCACTTGTATGGGCTATAATGTAGGCTAGGCTCGAGTTATGAAATGAAGGGAATATGTATGGATTCAAAGGCGTTTGGGGATGAAACACTTGGGATAATAGAAAATTGCAGACAATTTCAAAATTGAAATATTATTTCCATAACAAGCATTAGATATAACAATGGAAAGAGTAAACAAATCTTATTAAACACTATGTATATTAATGAAATAATTTCTCTTTCTTTTGTTTTCTATTTTTTTCCTCATCTTTTTCTTTTGTTTTTCACTTCTTTCTTTTCTCTCACACTCTCATATTCTTAATTTCACCCACATAACAAGGAGATCGTTCAATCCCAAGTATCAGTCTGAACAAAGGTATGGAAGGTAATATGTATGGTTTATAACTTCAATTTGGAGTTGGTTATGAGATTTTGGGTTGTGAAACGATAAGCAATATTTAGGCTCAAAGGATTTGATGAGGGGAAACATTTAAGCTAAGGTTAGGGTCAAAATGGGTTAAATAACAAAGATGGCCAACAATCCTTTCCTAAAGTTTATGCAATTCTCGAGTCAAAGAAACTTTGAAAATCATGCTCAAGTAACATATTTCACAATATGAACTCAATCAATGAATGATCAAATGAAAGAATAGTGAGATTACCAATGAATTTAATGTTTTTAATGAGGAAAGAGTAATGTATAAATAATCGCAAATGAAGAAAAAATCAGCGCTCACTTGGTGTAAGTATACACAATGCAATAAAAGATTACCGACTTATAAACACCTTAAACCAAATCATTTAAATTAGCAAAGTGCATATGCTCATGGGTTTCAAAGTTTAATTAAAGAAGTTGCTCATAATGTTATCATTTGAGGACTAAAGTCCAATAACTTCAAAATTGAGAACATGCATTGTTGAATTATCTATTGGATTAGGCATTTATTGAAATTTATCAATGAAAAAAATGGCAAAATGCCCACTAAAGGTGAAAAAGGAATGAAAATATTTTTGAATTTTTTTAATTTTTCAACAATGGCATGCTTGGAATGAACATGTTTTTGAGTCAACAAAACTAAATAATTAATGGAAAAAATATATCACACCCTCAACATAAATGTTGCATTGTCCTTGATGTAACTCAAGAACACAACATAAAGAGAGGAAAAGAAAGATATTGCCCAAAATGGAGCGATCTTCGGTAAGTAAAAGTCCAAGATTATGCAAAGCATGTTTGTACCAAACATAACAAAAAATAAAGATAGAAAACTTTAACTAATTACACTAGACAATAAGTAAAAAGAAAAAAATTAACCTAATATGTACAAACTACAATTTTAACTTCTAGCTAACTATACACTAGAAGATGAAATTTTTAAGGGGCCACCCAAAATACGATTTGACTTTCAGGAATCAAATGTGGTCCCTCATTTTTTAGCATACCTTTCAAAAAATGGTAATACCATTTGAACAACGAAAGGTATGTATAAGGCAGAAGAAAGGAACCATCATCAGTTAAAAGCTTTAGGCTGATGATGGGGGGTTTAGATAAAATGGAGGACAAGACAAAATCAATCCCAAGAAAATAAAAATCACCTCCTAGTGATTTTCAATTGGAATGGGAGGTGAGGCAAGTGCAAGTGAATAGCCCATAAGATGAAGCATCTCAAAGTAACATTCTCGTTCAAGAATCGGGTTGATTCTTGCAATATATTTAATGGTTTGATAGTGTTGGGGAACTAAGGAAATGAAGGAACTACAATCTCAATAAAATTTAAAATATTTATAAGATGTTGAAATTCAAAAAAATGGGATCTCTATCAATGATTTTCTCTTTAAAAAATGGCGGAGGTGAAACACAAGTTTCAACCTCAATCGAGCTTTTTGAAGAAGAAATGTTCTCATTGAGTTGGGCATTTATTTCTAACAACCAAGCATTAGAATTCTCTACTTGGTCATTCAATTCCTTTTTTGCTAACTCCTGATGAAACCATCAAGAAGTTATAACATCTTCTTATGGGGTTTGCTCACTGTTAGAGGATTCTCCATTTTGAAAAGTTTCCAAAGACGATGAATGATTACGTAAAAATTCTTGAATTTCACGTTCTTTATTAAGATTTTGTTGGCATTCATGCATCGTCGTAGCAGTGAAACTTTGAGAAAAATTATCACAACAATTAAAACCATCTAAAGAGTTAGAATGAAACATTTCAAAGTGGTGAATTCAATTACATGACGAGCACCAAAATTTCAAGTTTATTAAAATAATTTAGTACAAGTCAAAAAGCAAGTAAAGTGAATATACAATATATACACAAATGTAACACCATGTCTTTTGGGGAATATTTAAATTACATGTGTACTCGTAATTTCATTAATTTGAGAAATAAAGTGAATTGAATAAATATTAATTAGAGAATATTGGATTGATATTTATGTGTTATTATATTTACTTATGTGATAAGTAAATGAAATTGTATTATTTTATATTACGACGTATATGTGTAAAAGAGAGGGGTTGACAAGATCTTATTTAGGATGCGCGTGTGGGGTCGTGTTGAGAATAAAATGATAAATTGATGATATGTGAATCGAATGGAGATTTTGAGTGCATGAATGACTCAGGGTGGGTCGAGATAGTTAGAATTAGGTACTCAAGGGTTGTAAATGGGTTTCGGGGACTTTTTAAGCTATACCAAACTCGTACAGGGGTATTCGGGTCACTTTAATGTTATTATTTAACCTAATTTCGGTATTGGGGAAAGATAAAAGGGTTTTAGAGAATGGAGATAGCAATATATCGTTCTAAGTCGTCTTGGCTTGAGGAAGAGGCAAGACGATAGGGAGAATTTAAGAGAAAATTCAATAACACCATGCCAGGGAAGAATAAACAATTTCAGGGTTTGGATCATTGTGGGTTGAGGACCTCAAGGAGAAAAATCAAATTTTTATAATTAGAGGCAAGTGTTTAACTTGCTTTAATATTATATGTTATGCTTTAGCGGTTCATATCATGATTGGTGAAAAATTAATTTGAACTTTTGGTGGGATTTACCTATCAAAATGGGTTTTTGGAAAAAGCATACTATGGATAGTGATTGATAATTACTCCATATGAAATAGAAGAAATATATCCTATAGAATAGATAGATTCTTAATAAAGAATTATGATATTTATTTAATTAAAGATATGTTCTTAAATTAAATTTGGTTGATAAACATATTGAAGTAAACGTTGGATTAATTTTTAATAATTTAATAGTAAACTCTATGATTTGGATGAACGTTTGGTGAATTGAATTAATGAAACATATATCCTTATGGTGGATGTTTATATGGTAGAATTAAATTATGCTGGGATGAATTTTGGGATTGTTCTAGGTTGAGAAATTGGGTAAAACTTCGTACAAAATGTAATAACCTTGACAAGACCAATTCCCAGGGGCGAACCAATTTGCCCCCTAGCGAACTGGTTTGGTTGCTCTGTTTGGACAAGCTTGTTTATTTAAATGGTTTTTTGAGGATCATGTTGGGTTCGATTTGTTTTGGGAGGTTCACAAATAATATTAGGACTTCTGAAAAAATGTAAAAATATTTATAGTTATCTTGGGACAGTAGGGATACTCCGAGGTGAAAAATTAAGGGTATTTGGGACAAACGACACTCAAAAATATATTAATGGATCTGAATGGGAATTTTAGATGGAATTGGGATACGGGATGGATTGAGATAGGCTTAGTGTCCATAATAATTTTAATCGTGATATATAAATAATTAGGTGACTACTTATAGACTTGGGAGTGAGATTTAGACTCAAAAAAGTTAGGCTAGTGCTATGAGTGACATGCACAATTAGCCAGTTTTATTTTTTAAACATATGGGTATATATATATATATATGTGTGTGTGTGTGTGTGTGTGTGTGTGTGTGTATGATTAATACATGTGAAACATACCAATCTAGTGGGTTGTTATCGGTAGAGGTTGCACGCCGTGAGCGATCTCTCTTGGCGAATCTCAGCAGGTGTAGTATCGGTCCCTAGGGTCATAGGTATGTGCATTCCCACTTTATGTGAGGTTGGAGTTCCGATGGAGTAAAGTTTTATGGTTATGACCCACTGACTTAAGACTATGACTGCCTCCAGTTACGTTTACGATTTGGGTTTGGTGGCAAGATTTTTAACCCGGTGGCCCAGGTCGAGGTCTTATCACTGGAGCCTGATAGCATGATACAAATTGCATCAACGAGGTAATGCTCTAGAGATTATGATTATATGTATATGGAGAGCGATATATATGTATGTGTATGTGATGTGATATGTTTTTATGTATATATATCTGTGTGTAAATATATATACGAGCAAATAAAAGGATACTATGAACAGTAAATTTATATGCATCCATGAGGATAGCTCGGGGATGCTATGTGTAAATACATATATAAGTGTGATAACAATATATGGGTATATGATACTAAGGTGTGGATATGAATTAATAACTAACATGAAGTTATATGAAATGAATTGGCAAAATTAAAATGAGATTTATAAGGAATAAACAGGTGCAAAAGCTTAATGTGAATTCCAAGTTAAAAAAAAGTATACATGGGGAATACGACAATGTGTGGGGTAAAGATTACCATAGGTACTAGTTATGTTTGGTAGCATAACTAGGGTGTTTAAAATACATGCGGTAGGTGCGCACTATAGATGCGGGGTGAGGGGTATCTCATGGGAGAGCGACAGCGATTTAAATATGAAAGACTGCATTACATATATATTAATGTATTTTAAACACTTAAAAAATATTTTTAAAATGTTTTGGGCTTTGACCCGTACCAAAATATTTTCAAAACTTTTAGGAACTCGGATGCAGGAACGCGTGGCTTAACCATCCTTGTAGTTAGATGATGTTGCAGCATCTGTTGATGCCTACAAGGATTAATTATAGACTTGTATCCTTGATATCTAGATAGGAGGTACTTCAAATTTATTTTGGGCATGTCTCCCAGTTAGTTGGTATTTATTTTACTTAGGTTCTTTCCTTTCAGTTAGTTGGATTATTGTATTGTGATTTTTACTCAGAGTTTTCAGTTAATTAATTTATGCTAGTGAGTGTAAGTTTTATTATTTTCATGGTTAGTTATGTGAATGGGAAGTTTGTGTAAATAAGTTAATTAGTTTTAGAATTTGACACCGACCCTAATTGGTTATTAGTATTTAAAATGTTTTCGATGGAGATGTTAAGCATGAACCAGATGGGATTAATGTTTTATTTTAGTAGAGTACTGATCAACCGTTATTAAAATAAGCGAGGTGTCACAGATGGTATCAGAGAAATAATTTATAGTGTCCTTAGCATCTGTGTGGACTTACTATGTTCTCAGCATTACTTTTATTTTCTATATATCCCTATGCTTAGGACTGTTGATTCATATTGCGATTTTTGTCCTCTTTCTATTATGTATAAATAAAGTGAATCTTATACGAATTCGGTTGAGTTTCATATGATGAATAGCAGAGGACGAACAATGAGGGCCATTAGGAAGAATGCAGGAGGAGAGGGGAGGTCGCAGACTATTCAAGGGATGGTAACCGTAATAGGAGTCGCTACTATTGTTTCTCAGGCAGTTAATACTACGGTGGTTGTTAGGGAGCAATAGTAACCCCAAGAACCACCACAGCATATGATAGCACTAATTCAGACTCACCCAACACTGTCAAAATAGGAGAGTCAGAGCGGTCTTTCAGAAGGGCCATCCACTGGAGTTTCTGGGAAATACATACATTGTATTAGTTAGCCAATGAAAGGAGGACATCCAAAGGCTTTTGAGTATGGTGGTGTGCAGTGACACTCGAAAATAAATGTTGGCGACTTTTAATCTCATAAGATTAGCGTTGCAATGGTGATATTCACTCACTAGATCTAAGGAGAGAGATACTATAAATATCGATGGATTTTTGGTGCAGTTTGACCGTAAATTCGTTCATCCACAGTTCAAACAGAGATGCGAAAAAAGAATTGGGGCTTATCAATGGAGGGTCGAATAGTGACCAAGTACGAGAAAGAGTTTACTTGTTTAGCAAACTTCATGCCCAACGAGGCTGATATGAAGGAGAAAAAAGGTCCATAAGTTTGTTTATGGACACACATGGAGAATTTAGCCAGTAGAGTATGGTTAGGTGTATCGGTGCTAGTAGGGCACCACAGTGAAAGTTCCCAAAAAGGTAACTCATGTAGATGATTAAGATCAAGAGAATTTTGAGCGGCTGATAATGGATTCAAACAGGGTCAACAACATGTTCCACGGGGCCAGTAGAGCCAAAGGAACAATGAGGGTAGCCATTAGGGCTGAAACTACCAGGGACCAAGAGTAGGGCAACCCTGACATAGCTAGTGGGGCCAAAGACTTTGGAATTACACAGGGAGGTGTTTTATATGTAGAGAGTAGAAGCACATGCATTGATCTTAACCACAACTAGTTAAGAGACAAGAACAGGGTGCCCAGCAGGCGCGACAGTTATTGCAGTTTTGGTTTAGTTTAGATGAGAGTATTATGTGGAGAAACCATTTGAATGGTCAATGATATTGGCAATTGAAAGTATGAGTTTTATCCATAGGTAAATGGGGTAAGTTTTATGTGACACGAGTACGTCGTGGTATTTTTTAGCACAACATTTTAGTGGATGTATCATTAGCATTACTATTGTGTGTGTATAATTACTGTTGGGTAGTGGGGCTTTCTTTAGTTTCATCTGTAGGAAGCAGGTGTGGACACTGGGAGGATATGTTTTTATAGATCTACTCATTTTGGAGAGATATGATATGCGAGTATGATATTATCCTGTGTATAGACTGGTTAGCGATGGTTTGTGCGATGATGGAATCTAAAAACAAGACTATCGTGTTTGATGTTTCAAAGCAGGATATGTTATTTTGATGATGTCTCACCTGAAAGAGAATCAAGCCTATGCATAGATATTATAATGAAGATGAGACTTTCGAGATTATAGTTGTCTCATTACATTAGATCCCGGTGCGTAAGGCCTGTACTAATGTGCTTCAGGGGATATCAGATTTATCGCCAAGCGGAGAGATTGAACTCGATATTGATTTGACAATGGGGACTTAGTGTTAGTACGAGCGTTGTATGGTATGAATACTTTAGAGATATGGGAGAAGATAATTAGACTTATACGTTTGGGGACATGATTTTAATTGTCCCGATTATATGCTTTGGGCCCGAGGATCACGATGATCGATGATGTTAGGTGATAGTTCATCGGGGAAGTTATCCTAAAGCAAAAACTTTCAACTGAGAGATTCTTTATAATATGAGGGCCAGTGGAGCTAGGTTGTGCTATGTGGAAAGCTCTAGGGAGCATTAGCACCACTAGTTGATTGATGGGACAATATTGAGGATAATTAAGTTGCAATTAATAGGTTAGCTAAGAATATATTTACAGTATAGCCACATGGAGTATGCGAGGATGAGATAGATATGTTACGTATGTAATGTTTGTGCATATATGCACGGGATATAGGTTGTATGGGCACCCTAGTTAGTTCGAATTTCGAAATTATTTGGATAAGGGGATGTGGTGATAAATGTGTTGAACTGCATGCTTATGGGACAGTATAAGCAGATTCAAAAAAGTAAGAAGGACTGAACCTCATTGAGGAGGAAGATAGTCTAAATATGGGTACATCAAGGGGAACTATCACACTCGATAAGGGTTGAAAGACTGTGGAAACACAGGTGAAGGATATCTCTTGCCAAGGGAGGATCTAACAATTTTGACAAAGTAGCACAGAGTCATACTCAGTTAAATTCTAAGGGTGGCTTTACATAAATATGACGTTAATTCTACCAGGCGAAAAGGGCCCAGGAAGTGCACAGTTTTAGGGTAGACGCATGGGTCTCGATATTTGGTGTACCCCAAGAAGGGGAGTAAGATGTACAACATGACTTGGGATATAGAGCGTGTGGATAAGTGTAGAGCGAGACATAGCAAAGTTGTCTTTAGGTGCACCACTAATAGAGGGGAAAAGGGTTGGTCAGAGGTGATCAATAAGAATTTTACAATATTTGGGAACTACAGGGATGGAATGAATAGGAAGACTGATTGAGTTCCATGTTAGGTTACCTACAACGCGAAAAGGTCTAGATTTCCTTTGAGTTTATGGAATTAGGTTGACAGATATGGTGCAGTTATTATTAATTTAGGTGAGTTACACTATTGGGCAGTGTTCCCAACATTCCATTAAAGTGAGGGAATGAACTGGCACAAGGTGCTTCCCTATATTATTTTGGATAAGGATGAGATCCTTGGGTCCCACCTCTAATAGGGGTTATCAGGAGGTAATGGGGACAAATTTACATTTTGATCAAGGCATATCACCCATAGATGAGGAGTAGACAGGAGGGGTGACTAAGATGTTGAAGAACGCGAGGGATGTGTATTCTAGATTTTAGGGTAATTGTGAAGTGTAATACCCATTGGTAGGGTTGCGTATAATAACTCCTACAAAGCTATTATTGACGAGGTTCCTTTTAAGGATTTTTTCGAAAAACCTTATTGTTTGCTCTCTGGATGGTTAGAGGTGGGTGGATAAAAAGTTTCGTAAGTTGGGCGTAATTTAGAGTACATTCGCATGCATTGTGCTTATTAGAAATTATTTCGTGTAGTTTAGGAACGTCGTAAGAGTTACATCATCACGAATCGAGGTTTTCAAAATCTAACATTAGTGGTCAGATGTTATTATGGATGTCTCAAATGAAGGGAGTTATATGATTTGGCTAGAGGGAAGTTGGCACCTAGGTAAGTGGGCATTGAGATGATAGAGCCAATGGCGTATAGGCTCGTCTTATTGGAGCATTTTTGTAGGTTCACGATAGTTTTCATACCATCATCAAGGTGAGACCTTAATAAATGATGAAGTGTATTAGTATAAAATTATTTGAATAGACTTGTCGCAGGTCTAGGGCGGTAGTGAATAGGCCTTCGGTCATATACGTACCGCTAGGGGGTGTATAGTGGAAGCACCATAATATCATCATAAGTGGATGTCGGGTACGTAAATATGCCATATAGGTAAGTATTCAAAGTTTTAATACCAGGCATATTCGAATTTCGGGGATGAAATTCCTTTGTAAGGGTGAAGTGTGTAACACCCCGTATTTTTGAGAATATTTAAATTTCAGGTGTACTCATAATATAATTAATTTGAGAAATAAAGTGAGTTGAATAAATATTAAATAGAGAATATTGGAATGATATCTATGTGTTATTATATTAACTTGTGTGATGAGTAAATGAAATTGTATTATTTTATATACGTCATGTGTGGGTAAAAGCGACGGGTTGAGACGATTTTATGAAATTGATGAATTCCTATAAAATAGATAGATTCTTGATAGAGAATTCTGAAATTTATTTAATTATAGAGATGTTCTTGAATTACAAACCTGGAAATTTGGGTGATAAATATTGAACTAAGGGGTGGATAATTCAGAATAATTTGATATTAAACCCTATGATTTGGATGGACGTTTGATGAATTGAATCAAGGAAACATAAACCCTTATGGTGGATATTTATAGGGTAGGAATTAATTATGTTGGGATGAATTTTGGGACAATTCTGAGTTGAGAAATTGGATAAAACTACGTCCAAAATGTAGTAGCCCCGACATAACCAATTCCGAGGGGCAAACCGATTCGCCCCCTAGTCGAATCGTTGGCTGCTCTATTTGACCAAGCATGTTTATTTTTAAAAAAAATTGGATAAGTTTGGGTCCGTTTTGTTTTGGGAGGTCTGTAAATAAGATTAGGACTTTTGGAAAAATGTAAAAATATTTATAATTATCTTGGGATAGTCGGGATACTCCAAGGTGGGAAATTAAGGGCGTTTGGAATGAAAGACACTCGAAAATACATTAATGGATTTATTAGTGTCCATAACAAATTATAATCGTGATATATAAATAAGTAAGCGACTACTTATGGACTTAGGAGTCATATTTAGACTCAGAAAAGTTAGGCTAGTGCTACTAGTGACATGCACGGTTAGTCGGTTTTATTTTACACACACACACACACACACATATATATATATATATATATATATATATATATATATATATATATATATATATATATATATATATATATATATATATATATGTGTGTGTGTGTGTGTGTGTGTGTGTGTGTGTGATTGATATATATGAAACATGCCATTATAGTGGGAAGTTATCGGTGGAGGTTGAGCGCCGTGAGCGATCTCTCGTGGCCAATCTTAGCAGGTGTAGTACCGGTGCCCATGGTCATAGGTCTGTGCATGCCCACTTTATGTGATATTGGAGTTCAAGTGGAGTAATATGGTATAGTTATAACCCGTTGACTTAAGACTATGACCGACTCCAATTACGTTTACAATTCGGGTTTGATGGTAAGATCTTCGACCCGATGATAGCCTACTAGAAATTGCATCCACGAGGTTATGCTCTGGGGATTACGGTTATACGTATATAGAGAGCGATATATATGTATGTGTATGTGATGTGATATGTTTTTAGATACATACATACATACATATATATATATATATATATATATATGTGTGTGTGTGTGTGTATGAAAATATATATACGGGCAAATAAAAGGATATTACGAACAGTAAATTTATATGCATCCGGAAGGACAGCTCGGGGATGCTAGTGTAAATACGTATAAGTGTGATAACAATATATGGGTATATGACATTAATGTGTGAATATGGAATTAATAACTAGCATGAAGTTATATGAAATGATTTGGCAAAATTAAAATGAGACTTATAAGGAATAAGGAGGTGCGAAAGCTTAATGAGAATCCAAGTTAAATAAAAGTATACGTGGGGCATAAGACAACGTATGGGGCTAAGATTAGCAGAGGTACTAGTTACGCTGGGTAGCATAACTAGGGAGTTTAAAATACATGCATTAGGTGCGCACTATAGATGAGGGGCGAGGGGTATCTCATGGGAGTGCGATAATGGTTTAAATATGAAAGACTGAATTATATATATATATATATATATATATATATATATATATATATTAATGTATTTTGAAAATTATTTTCAAAAAGATTTTGGACTCTGACCCTTATCAAAATATTTTCAAAACTTTTAAGTGCTCTGCTACAGGACGCCTGGCTTAACCATCCTTCTAGTCAGGTGATGATGCAGAAGTTGTGGATGCCTGCAGGGATTGTTTGGATGCTTATATCCTTGAGATCTAAATAGGAGGTACTTAAGAGTTATTCCAGACATATTAGCCATTTAGTTGGTATTTTATTTATTCAAATAATTTTCGTTCAATTAGTTGGATTATTGTATTGTGATTTTTATTTAGAATTATCAAGTAATTAATTTATGCCAGTGAGTGTGAGTTTTATTATTTTCATGGTTGGTTATGTGAATGGAAAGTATGTTTAAGTAAGTAAACAAGTTTTAAAATTTGACATTAGGCTTAATAGGTTATTTGTAATTAAAATGTTTTCGATAGTGATGCTAAGAATGAACTAGATGAGATTCATATTTTATTTTAGCAGAGGACTGATTACCACTTATCAAAATATGCAGGTGTCATAACAAAGTACTAAAACACTCTAGAATGAACCAGACCTCGACAACGGCACCATTTTTTATGAAGGGTAAAATTCGTATGTAAAATATGTGTTGTTAGGAGTTTATGCCCAATGCAAAACAAACACCTCAACTTGTCATGCTATATATGAAAGTGTAATGGCAAGTAGTTGAATCCACAGGGAACGGAATTTAGGATTGAATTGACTTGACTCTTTGAAAATGGGAAAATGTAAAAGATGCTTGTGTGAGATTAAAATGAAAAATAATTTAACTATTGAAATAAAAGCTAATTAACCAAAACTAATGAAAAGGGGATCACATATCCACCATGAATAAACATAATATATAAGGAATGTGGTTCAAAAATTCTATTAACCGAGCATATTCAATTAATTATAAATATCAAACATGAAGAAATTTATTTCAATAATGAAAGATTAAACATTCACTCGAATATGGTCACGAATAGACTGAATTCCCAATATCTCTATTAATACTACTATTTTATGACAAAGTTAATAACATAATATTTCGATTTAAATACACAAAGCTTCAATTGAAAGTAAATCAAACCAAACCTTAGCTTTTAAATCTCAATACCTATTAATAGTGAAAAAATGATCCCAAGTTTAAAACTAGCTACTACACATGCTAAGAACAATATATACAACTACTTAACAATTGAAAACAATAAATTAACCAACATGAACTAAATAATAAAGCAAAGAAAACAAATTAAATAAAGCTAGAAATAGTAAACGAAACTATATTAATGGAGAAGATAATAAAAAGCATACTTATAAACAAAGGGGATAAAACCCTAAGAGGGAGAAAAAAATGATCTACCAAACCCACATCCTACCCTAAACTACAAAATTTTATATATCCAAGACAAACAATATGAAAAACAATTTAAACAAAACTCTAAGGGCAAACTTGTAAATCAAATCTATAGGGACAGATTGATTCTGGCCAAGGGTCGAATCAATTCTGGTGCATGGGAAATTCGATTATGGTCTAATCCGAATCTGTTTTGGTCAAGAACTGAATCGATTCTAGTCACATGAATCGATTCTCCCAGATTCCGAATCAATTTTTCCCTTTAAGTCTAGATTCTTCTTCTTAGATCAATATAGGAAAAATGTCATAACTTCTTCATTATAAATCAGAATAAGGAGCGATCGGAGGCTTCATAAATTTAGCTCAGAGGGATACACTTCCATAAAGACTTCGGCCATAAACTCCAATGTTAAAATGACTAAAATGCCCTTGAATGTGCTCTTTATAATGGCACTTTCTTAGAATGCGATCAAACTTTACGCTAAGCACTTTAATGCCTACAAAAGCTCAATTATACCTTACAAACCGTGTAAATGTACATCAATAAGTTCTCTTGTTAATTGGAAAAAAATAGTTATTAAGGTACCATAGGAAGCTAAAATGAATAAGTATAAAGAGTAAATAAAGGCAATATTCGATAAGAATTAATGAGCCAAAACCTGAATCTAGAGTGGTGCAAAAAATATTAAGGTCATTTCTTGAAAGAATTAATGCCAAAGTCATTATCCTAGATTCCTGATGAAATCTAACAAAAAAACTACTTCACTGATTTCTTGGTTCTTTGTATTACCCAGCAGTATTCTACCCAAATCTTTGTAAACAATGCAAACCCCTATTCAAATGGTTACAAACTAACCCACAACCTTAGACTTTAGAACATACTATAGTTTTTCGAAATGTCAAAAAACAAGTAAAAACGTCTCCTTCTCGTAGTCTTCCTACATCAAATTTATTTAAAATTATTGAAACTAGTGCATAAAAAATCTCATGACTTGATTGTTCATTTCCATATTAAGTCTGGAACAAAGCGCAAAGTAATTATAACACTATTAAAACAAAAAGTTTACTTGTTGTTTTATACATTTCAAATTTTAGGATGATAGTTTTTAGTTAGAGGCGATTGTAAAAGTGAAAAATATTTTTAGAAAGAACAGTCGAAATATTTCTTCCAAAAAGATTTTTGCCACATGGACTACCAGATTAAGTATTTTCGATTTTGATATTGAATACATCAAAGGAAGCCATAATTTTATTCTTGGCCTTCTCACCTATGAGTTTCTACAAAACAACAATGGTGAAGCATAACTTGATGAATCCAACTCAAACCAGTAAAGATCTAGCCCTACCTTCAAGTCAAATTGAATCACCCTTGAGGTGACAACCCGATACCATGTCATTGAGAATGTCCCAATGCCAAATTTAGTTGTGGTTCCACTCTTGTAGTACCTGGAGGAGCTTCTCCATCATCTAGTCAATACTTAGTTAACGAACCATGTTCTTCACAACCAAAAGCAAAGCCCAAATATGATAATTATCCTAGTAAAACACATAATATTATCAAATAAAAATTCTTCAATTTATTTATTATTGAACCGCATCACAGTCACTTGAAAACCCCCACTAAATTAGTGAAAAACTACTTTTCCTTGCTTAGAATTTTAATCCTCACCATCTATCCAAACATTTAAAATTTTATAAAGACATTCTTTATTAGATTTAGTCAGTACCTATCAAGACAACTAATTATTGTAATGATCCAACTACGATTATTTACCACTACATCCAGAAATTACTCTCTATTCAAGAATGAGAATCCCACCTTTCAGTTTTCAAGGATCTTTCAAACCACTAAATTCAGTACAATTACTACGATTATATCGACTCAGTTCAAAATCATCATTTACCAAAATGAATCATTCATAAAAAAATATTTTTCTTCTCTTATCTTAATCTTAATAAAATATTAAAAAAATAATATGTCACTTGAAAAATTAATATTGTCAAAGTTAAACACTTGAAAATTATAGAATTTACACATGAAAAAATGTGCATGGTAAAATTGGTTACGATGTTCATAGATTCATTGATTGAAAATAAAGGAGGACCCACATTGGAAGACAAAAGTTCATTCGTCAAAAAATAACATATGGTTAAAATAATGTCATAATTGTTATAAATATTTGTATTTACATATTTAAGTGAATGTCCACTCATATTACGAATCTACCAACCTGTACTAAATGTCCACTCCTGTTACGAATATACCAACGTGTACTAAAAATAAGGGGTGACCACCCATTATTGACATACCAATTAATGAGAAATTATTCTTCTCTAAAAAATTCTCTAAGTGCGCAATTTCTCTTAGCACGTTATTACCACACATAATATAATCGTTGAGCGATTACATGTGGTTAAAATCCATCTCCTCTCAGAGGATCCAAGCCATAGTACACCTCTCCAAAATTTCTATCATAATCTGTAGTGGTAAATCATCTCCACACCAAGGAAAGATTTGTTTATTAAATGTGCAATCCCAAAGCAAGCACCCACACCATTGGATGCACGCGGTGATTCCTTAATTGATATTATTTCAATTGTTTTAGGAGAATAAAATTTTTAATTATTGTGAGCTACTCCGCTCTCTATATAATATTTTCTCTTCATTCTATCAACCACTAACAGATTGAATACAATCCATGTGCTAATTTTGCTTTTAATGGCTTAATTGTACATTACATCATATATCGAAAATATTTACAAACCAGGGAATATGAGCATGATATAATATATATATATATATATATATATAAAGAGAGAGAGAGAGAGAGAGAGAGAGAGAGAGAGAGAAAGGAAGGCTTTCCTACATCACACATAGTTCTAGGCCCTAAGAAACCTTTTTTCCAAATTTTTTTATTTTTCGCTTGAAATTAACCTTTCAATCAGAATATATTAAAAACAATTAGGTCAAAATACACTTTTCAGCTATTTTTAACAAATTCACAAAATTCTGCAGGTGCAGACCCTTATTAATTAGAAATTTTCAACATTTTTTATTGGATTTTTAAAAACTAGCTAAAAATTGTATTTTGACCTAATATTTTGAACATGTGTTGATTGAAAGGTTTCCATGAGTAAAATAAAAAATGAAAAAAAAAGTTTTTTTAGGGCCTAGAACTACGTGTGATGTATGGGTAATGTAAGAAGCATGATGTATAGTAGTTTTGATCTCTTCTCTCTCTCTCTCTCTCTCTCTCTCTCTCTATATATATATATATATATATATATATATATATATAGTCATGTTTATTTGATTTAAACTTTAACCAACTATATTCATTACATGGACAAGCAGAATAAAACTATGAGATGATTAGTTCAAATCTTTTTTTTTCTCTCTTTGTCATGAAACCAATACTACTCATCTTAAATAATTACTAATTTATTTATGACTTACAATGATCTAATTATTAAAACTCATAGGTAATTAAAGGAACATATTTTTTTAATATCTATTTTATAAGTGGGATCCAAAGTTTCGTAATTATTATATGTGCTTTAAGTTCCAAATGCTATTTAAAATTTAGGGCCTTATATTCTCAATTACAATAAAAAAAAAGGACTTAAGTTCACAATTGCTATTTAAATTTTGGAGATGAACTTCAAAATAAAATTTGCCCTTAATCGAAATCTAATGTTAAGATTATTTATATATTAGGGTAAGGGACATTAAATATTCGTAAATAATTTGTAATTTGGACCAGAAGTTTCAAATTATTTTTTTAGATCAAACCTGATGTTTTGACACAATGGGATGCTAATTATAAAATCTCAAGATATTACTAAAATTGAACACGATGCTAAAATATTTTGTATATTGAACTTGAAGTTCTCACATATAAAATCTCAAGATAACCTCCAGATTTAAACCTCTTAGCTGGATCCCCCTGCTGGGAGTCTTACTCATGTCGTTGTTGTGCCCTACTGGCACTGTCCTCGTCTACCTTCTCAGCCTGACTAGATCAACTCATCCTTTTTTTATACCTTATATGCAAGCGTTGATCCTGACAATGAAGTAGCGCTTCAGTGACAATATATGTCTATGTCTCTAATGTCATATTACCCAACAGGTGTTATCGGATCCCCTAGGAAAGTCCATTCATGATCTTACGCATTCTCTTTTGTTCACTATTTACCTCATCTTTGACGAAGTTTGCTAACCGATTAAACTCCTCCTTGTATTCTACCACGGTCCTATCTCCTTGAGAAACATTTAGAAATTATTGCTGCATCTCGGTCTGAACAGCTGACCAAAAATACTTGCGGTCAAACCGCACCCAAAACTCCCCAGTGGTCATCGTATCTCTCTCCTTTACGGTGATTACAGACTCCCACCACTGCAAAGTTGCGCTTACTATATTTAACGTCTCCAAGAACTATTTTTGAGTGTCACTTCGCTCAATTATATGAAGGTGGCGCTGCATGTCTTTCTTTCACTGACTGGTCACTACTACATCTGAATTGCCCTGAAACTCCGATGGGTGACCCTTATGAAATACTTTCCTCTCTCTCCCAGTCGGATGGCCCTGGGTGGGCCTACCCCTTTGGTGCCACTGGTGGCTGTGGATGGGCCTCCGGGAAATGAACGGTCATGGCTTGCACAGCTGCATTGACTGTATGGGCCACTATCTCAGCCACCTATGAAGTCGTCGTCATCCCTGGTGGTGGCTGTGGCTGCAGAACCACTGGTTCCTGATGAGCCTCTCTTTACTCATCTCTCATTGCTTCTCTAAACCATTTACCTCTCGTAGGTGGCATCTGAAATTTAAAATGAGTTGTATGAGTTCATAGTCAATATAAATTTAATAACATAAGTACGATATCTTCAAACACATAAAGATGAGTACAACAGTCCTAATACTAGGGCTCTATATCAAAGGAATGCTAAGTTCAAACATAATAAGCCGTACAGATCCTATGGACTCTAGAACCTGATGCTCTGATACCATCTGTAATACCCCTCTTCTAATTAAATATCAGGTGATGAGTCCTTTATTAAATTAAAATCGGTTTCTCATTTGGTTCATTCTTAGCATCACTGTCGAAAACCATATTAATTACTAACCACCTCTGAGTTAAGTCGGTGCCAAATTTTATCTTCCATTAAATAGATAACAACATGCTGAATAAACAAACGAAACCACACACAATCACTGAGTCTAAAAGAATACATAATAAATAAACAAATGACTTGTCGAATAAACCATCGGCTACAAATCCCAAATCCAAATAATAATCCAACAGATAAATAAACAATCCAAATACTGAGTTTGAAAGTAAATGGGCAACTCGCCCTAAATAAAACTACTACTGAGATAAGATCCCCAATCTAGAAATAAAGAAATGATTCGTCTAATCCAACTCCTGCATGCATTCACATATGCTGCAACTGCGTATATTTAGAATAGATAATCAAATCTGGCATCCCTGTGACTCAACATCTAAAAGGTTTGGAAAATATTTTCATCAACAGTTTGAACCCAAAATAGGTTTAAAACATTTAGCGTGTGATTAAGTTTGCATTAGTGAAATTGCATGAATACTTCATATTTAAACTAGCATCGCACTCCCTTGATTAAATACTCACCCTTCATCTAAAGTGAACACCTAACGCTTTCTTTCAAACCCTCCTAGTTGTACTACCCCGTCTGACTAGCCTTGTTATGAATACTACCCGACACATGACCCTAGTCCGAGTAATCTTACTAATAATTCACAAGTTATTTATCACATTAGCTTAATTAATCATTTTTAACAAAACTATATAACAGTCTCACTAGTTATATACAAACAATACCCTTTTACTTTATGTAATTCACCTGTATATAAATATCTACACTATTATATATGTACAATAATTAATACAATTCCACTTCATATATTTCACCTGTATATAAATATCTACACTATTATATACGTACAATAATTAATACAATTCCACTTCCTGTATTTCACCCATATATAAATACCTACACTATAATATACGCACAATTACACTACAACATTCACACACATGTCATATGTATATCCATACTCCCGAGTAATACCTCGTCGGATGCTTTCTTTACAACATTATCATATCCCCGGTATGCTCACTCTAACCCGATTACCATAAGTCAGATTAGATCATATCGAACGGTGGTAAAAAAATATCGCAAACGTAGTGGAGGCGTTCATATTTTCTCGAAAATGAGACGGAATCATACCCAAAATGTCTCACTTCGAAAATAAATCACACAATAAAATAATGGACGATATGACCTGGAGACTATATCGCCTTGGATTCACTAGCCAGGGGATTCACTCACATCGCTCAACCTCCTATAGTAGCACTAAAGGGCCATGTATTCCAATAAATATCATTCACACCTATATTTATAAATCACACAAATATATATATATATATATATATATATATATATATATATATATATATATATATATATATATATACTATCACACTAACCGTATATATATAATTTAATTAACGCCTGGCTAACTTGTGCCTAACTCCCGTAGAACTAGCCGCAAAATACCCAAGTCTAAATCCCCGACCCCTAATTTAAATAATATCACATTCATTAAGTTTATTAAAGTAGTGTCACTCAACTACAATGCCCGGATACATTCCCTCGGCTCGTAATTTAACATTTAAAAATTTTATTACTCAAAATTCTTTTAACAAATTCCACTCCCTTATTTCACATTTCGATTTTCTAATACCCATCTCCTACTATCCTAGGTATTACTCTTCCATTCAATGTTCCCATCATTTCAATCCCTTTAAGAAATTTAACATAAGGATATTTGGCCACAAAAAAATGTAGTGGAACTGTTAACTTTTCTGGGCCATTGATCGATCGATGGCCTTTGATCGATCGATCCATCAGGTCATGGCATCTCTTCTTCCCCACGTTGATTTCGCCATTTACGGTAACCCAAGCTTATTATTTTCTCCCCAAAATACCCCAAATGATTTTTAACCTAACTAATAATCTAAGATATAATCTCATCATCTTAATAACCTTTACACAAGTTTGATTCTTATCACAAGATAAATATCCCCAATTGGGTTTCACGGGTTTTGTTCAATCGATTTTATACAATTTAATTCTATCATCCATGTTACACAAAATTGATTACGGGTTTTTCTTCACAGATAGGTATCAACCACAATTCATCATATTCATCGTCACTTAACTCTTAATCTTTAGTAATTGATAGATACCTCGAAAATCATTTTTTCGTGATAACACTCCCCAAAAATGAATTTTTCATCACACCCATTATGATATGAACTGAAATACTGGACTTTAAATTAAAATAAAGTTAACCACTTGCCTGTATTGATTTGTAGGGTCCGATTTCCTTTGGGGTAGACGAAGATTGACAAAGAACACGCCCAATTCCTTTTTATTTGGCTCCCAAAATCTCCCATAATTTCTCCATTCTTTCTTCTCTGCAGATCTAGGGTTTTTCTATTTGAGTTAAGGCTGACCTTAACTCTTTAATTTATGTTTATAAATGTTAAATACGAAATTAGCGTAGTTGGCCAAGCCCATTGACCCGAACAGCCCGTGTGAGCCCGGTTATGCTTAAAAATGCCCCAAGACCCAATTACTACCCATGTGTACTCTTTTTCGATTATTTTAACCTATCAAAAATCAACCGTTCACTCAGAATCATCATACAAGTTACTTTATAAAATTCTTTAAAATCGACCTCAATATACGACACATTTGAAATTTAAAAATATCCCAAATTAATTAAATCTTAATTCACTAAATTAATTAAATCCACCAATTTAATAAAATCCTATATCACCAAAATAATTAAATTCTATGTCCTTGGAAATACGGGGTATTACAATGAATTTCTCAAAATTTTAGACCTCAAGATCCCATATACTTATCTCCAAAATTAAAAGATTTTTTTTTAATTATTTAGGGAAATGACCTTCACATCCCATGAATGTCAATGTTGAACCTTTGTAAATCAAATTAAACTAAAAGTTCAATAATATTATGTGTGAGACCAGAAGTTTTTGCAAATAAAGGAGAGGACTTAAAGTTCATAAATAAATTTATTTTGAACCCGAAGATTCATACTTAATCTAAAATAGATCCCAAAGTTCTATATTGGATAAATTAATAAATATTAAGCATTAATAGAACGTGAAGTTCTAAATACTAAATTAAGATTAGTATGGTAACATGAATAGTTTGGCATTATCTTTATGTTTTAATTTGAATATGTATTACTTAATGGATTAATTTACATTTTTTACACTACTTATATCATTGATGGATTGAAATTCAATTTATATATACTCATGTTAAAGTATATATCCCAAAGTAATAGCAAAGACGACATTTGTCTAGCAGATAATGAAACAACCCACACTATTCTGAGAAACTAGAAGTTTTTTTTCCAAACTTGGTATGTAATATAGGTTTCAACCATTGTTGAACCTAAGGATCGAGAAGACCCTATGTGATGTTGTGTAATACCAGACCATTCATATGTGATGATTTATATGAAAGAAACTCTTGAAGAAAATTGCTTCGTTTTATAGGCATGAGAATACACGGATACCATATTAATAAAAAAGATAAATTTGCATTACTTCTAGTGTTGGAAACCAGAAGCTTACACTAGAAAACAATCATTTCTTTTTCATGAGATTTATACTATGCAACATTTATTATTGTAGAATTTCACTTTGTAATGAGCCTAAAGATCCATGTTTCAAACATTTGATATTATACGATGATCAATCTTTGATAACTATTGTTATCACAAAGTATGTATATATGGTGCTTATGATTAATTCTCTATTAAAACATTAAAAAATACAGTATTCACATATATCTTACTAAAAATTATTTTGATGAGACACTTTTCCCACTTTTAGGGGAAGGGAAGAACATACCTAAAGTACAAATTGTTCTTGAAGAATGGTATGTTCCTAAACAATGATAAGAACTACCGTGGAATACTTCCACTTTGTCTCGCCAATTCTCCCTTATGTCTCAATACCAAAATAAAGTGAACACTGATATTACAACATTAAATGATTACAAAAGTTAAAAGGTTATATGTAGTCGCATGTACTAGTTGCAAATGTGCTTACCAAAATTATTGTCCAAAAAGGACAAAATAAATTCAGTAGTAAATAAGTTTAGTGCAAGACAGAAGCGTGAAAAATCTATAGCTCCCAAGTACTTGACCCCCTAGTAATGAAGGTTAAATAAAATCATTCCCAAATAACGCTCTAGGAGATGTTATACATAACACTCAAGAAGAGGTTATGAATAAAAGAACCACTTTCTCTAAAAACCCCAAAGATATTATTGTCTATAAAAAGACACAACTATAAAGCCCCTGAAATGGTCAAAGGTACCTAATATTAAATGAGATATATGTGTTTTATACATATATATGAGAAATGTGGGATTGTAAAAGATGATCATAAATGACATAATTATATATGATGTAGCTAAACAAAACTCAAAGGGTAATGATATAAATCCACGTACTATAAATGATCTTACCAAAGAATATATTGACTAAGAAAATGCAAAAATGCCAAGATGGCATAATTTGAGTCTCAAAATAAATGTGGTTTATTCAGATTTATAGTACAAATATCAAGGTACATTAACCCAGAAGGTTAAGAATGGGTGTTTATAAGAAGGCAAAGTGATAAGCTCGCTAAAAAGTGCATGACCTATGGCACAAGGTTTCCTAAAAAAATTAAAAATTGACTATATACGAATATCCAATCCCATTATGGCTGTGAAAATATTACTGATATTTGACTAGCTTAGAAATTTTAAAATATATTATATATAAGACTCACGAATATTATAATTGCCCATTCATACATGGACTAGATACAAAAAATATTTATAAAAGTACCAAAAGAATTTTATTTGCCTGAAGCAAAGTTAAGGGGTACGTATTCAATTAGAATAAAATGTTCATTGTCTAACATAAAGTAATCTGAAAGGATATAGGTACATTTGTCTGAACAAATACTTGTCTAAAGAAAGGTATGAAAATAATTATATATGCCAATGTGCCATTATACAAATATCCTTAAAATGATGTGCTCCTGAATAGATCAATTGAAATTCAAAATACTCAATTGTAAGGAATTCAAAAATTATTGAACTTTGGTTAAATAATATTGGTTAAACATTGATTCTTCAATTAATTGGATTGAAAAATCCTATAATTCTTTAGCATATATTAAGCACACCATTTTTGTATTCCCGTGATGTTTGGTTTTTGGATATTAAAATATTCATATCATCCTAACGAGAATGACAAATATAGATTTGGTCCAGAAGTACCACATTTCCTATTTTTATATCATTATTAAGCTTGGTCTAGAAGTGCCATACATATACGTTATTAGTATATTTCTACACATAGCACATTGTATGAGATCAGACATAGTATTCGCAATCAAACTCTTAGAAATAAATAAAAAACCATTGAATTGCAAGCATGGAACTAATATCGCTCATATTATGTGATAAGTTTAAGGAATTATTAGTGTGATGCTCTCCACGTATATCTAGATATAGTTCTGAACCAACCAAAAGACATTGGTTTGGTGTCAAGCATCTCCTAAGATATGTGTAACCACTAACATGGGTTTATTTTATTCTTATATTATAATAGTTCCAAGTTATTTGGTTATGCAAATTCTTGATATCTCACTGATCCTTATAGGGTCAATCTCAGACAGGTTATATATTTCTTAGTGGTAATACTACTATTTTTAGGCATTTTACTAAACAAAATTTAGTAAATATTTCTTCTAACCACTCTGAAATTTTATCTCTTTGTGTAGCTAGCCATGAATTTGTACGGTCGAGATCTTTAATTCAGCATACCCATAGTTCTAGTCAATTTCCTTCCATTGCAGTTATTCCAAGTGGTATACATGAAGACAATGCAAATAACATAAATTAAATAAGGAATCATCAAAATATAAAGAACCAAGCATATTTCACCAAAGTTTTCCTTCACTCACGAGATTCAAAAGAAAAATGAGATTGAAGTCATGAAAGTATGACACCCCACCTAATAAAATATCGGGCGATCACTCCTATATCAAATTAAAACAGGAGTCTCATATGGTTCATTCTTAGCATCACTGTCGAAAACCAATTTAATTACTAACATCCTATTAGGCCGGCGTTAAATTTTTAATTAACTAATCTTTTTAACCAAACCATTCAAATAAAATAATTACAACAGTTTACATGCACCAACTGAAATGAAATAAAATAAAATAACCGAACACTCGGTACAATAATACAACCAAATCGAATGTCGCACTAAAGGCGATAAAAGAATAAATTAGTACAGTTGGGCCATAAGCCCGAATGTTTCTACAATACCTCCTATCTAGATCTCAATGATGGAAGCGTCTAATATAAACCTGCTTGCATCCACAGCTACTGCAGTAAACGTCTGACTCGAAAGAATCATCATCCAGGCATCCCTGTGTCTGGACACCTATATATATAGATATAGCAAGAGGGAAAATAGATAAACGGGTCAGAGCCCGATTTTTGAAAACATTTTAGCAAGTGCTTAAAATCCATATTTTAAAATATGTTATTTCTCATATTTAAACTGGTATCGCTCTCACATGAGATACACCTCACCCCTCTTCTAACAGTGCACAACTAGCGCATACCATTTTAAACAACCTAGTTAAGCTACCCTGCCTAACTAATGTAATTACCCATCTTCTAATAAACCTCATCAATTCGGGTACTAAGGACTAAACTTCTCCCCATTCCCAACATTACGTTACGTTCGTGCGTGGGGTGTCTCGCGAAGCGAAATCCAAACAAGGAACCCCCCCGATACACTACTACGTGACAATGTTGATCATCGGAATCCATTAGGCCTTCAGTACATAACATATTTATACCATCCCGTATTTATTAATTGTTCTCATTACAACCTATGATTCACATTCATATAAATCCGGATATAAATCTACCGGAAGGAGTATATCACTTTATTCATTCTTCTCCTTTTTATACAGGGTTAGGTTATATGATATCTCATCTCATATCTATACAATATACTTTTTGCAACAAGTATATTAGTTATCCATATAGGACACCAAACAAGATTTCGGTATGCGCACGTTATTCTCTTTATGCATACACATCAATTTTTATAACAATAGAAAGTTCCTATATGAATACAGATATATATATTAGTCACACATATAATATATATACTAACGGCACCCCACATAAGATCTATGGTGATGGCATACTCTGCTATCAAGTCCCCGCATCACACAAACTACGGGAAATACTAGTTCGGAATCACTCTCGAACTGTATTAACACAAAATAAATACAAATGGAGGCGAAGCATAGTTCCAAGTCACTAAGAGGTCAACACATACCCTCACGTCTCTTAGGACCGTCCGACTATCAATCAGATAGCCTGTACCAAGGAGTCCTATGTTATAGGGCACAAGTCAATATCCCCCATAAAGGTCCCATCGAGATAAGACTGTCCCGGCGCGGTAACCTCCGTGATAGCAAGTAGCGCGGGCATGATTTTTACACCTATATAATATAAGAGCATACTCATAGCCCATATAATACATCCCATACGTAGTATATTTATATCTTGGATATCCTACGCATTTATCAATTTTATCAATTTTCAATATATTATTTTCTGAGATTTTCTCGCCGCACAATGATTATATCAACAACATCGATATATATTATTTATCTCTTCTCAATCTTTTATGGCTATAATCTCCAAACTCTTATAGCGATAGACAATAGCCTCGAATATTCTCATTCGCAATAATATAAGCCATCACACAATTAAAATACCCCAATACGTATTCCCTTATTAAATATTCAAATCACACCTAAATATCTCTTTAAGTATTATTCCTCACGAACACCCCTATTTGGGTAAATCTTGGATTTTACTTTCAACTAATCCAAAATACACGCCTTACTAAAAATAATATTTAGAAGTCCCACACTATTTTTAGGAACCCCAAATAATTATCTCCAAACAATTTTAGCCTTTTATTTTTCCAATTTACGAGTTGGTGATTTCACCCCGGATCTGTCATCTTATAAAAATCATAACAATTCGCAAAAAAATAAGAAAAATACGCGGTTAGTGTCCACGTGACCGTATAGAAAAGATATACAACTTTCATGTTTTGACTAAGAGCTAAATCGTCTGTCTTCCTGTCCAAAACAGTTCTAAAGTGACGCTGGTCACTATTCACCTTCTTCTCCAAAAATCCAAGCCTCCATTAAAACACCTCCAAGCTTTTTATCTCCTCTCTCATCATCAACCAACCTTAAAAAATCATAAATACACATATATAAAGGGTTTTAATCATCCTAGAACGCATATTCAACAATTAATTTCAATAAATTCCAAGTTTCTCAAATTGGGTATTAATCAAGTTATATCCGTTTTAATCTTCCAAAAACCCGTTTGATCCAGGAAATTTCAACCCAAAAATCTTTAGTTTTATGCCTACTACAATATGAGAAATTAAAACACTAAATCATAAAGCAAGTTAAACACTTGCCTCGTGGATTAAATCCGACGACCACGAGTCGAATCCCGCAAATTTTGGTCGGAAATCTCTTCTTTTGTTCTCTTTTCTTTATTCTTCTTTCTATCTTATCTCTCTCCTCTCTCTCTCTCTTTCTCTCTCTCTTAGGGTTGATATTTGGGGAAAATGAGGGCTGCCACCTCTTTAAATCCGAATTGGGTATATACCCAATTGTTAAATGACTCGTGTACTCATTTACGAGTCCCTACTAGTCCAAAAATGCCCGGAACCCAAATACTATCCCCGGGTACTCTATTTTGACTATCTCGGCCATTACGAACCCAATGGAAGAGTCATAATCTCCATCCGAGTCACTTAACTAAAATTCACTATTTTGACCCAACACGTTCAATATGCGTGTTTTCCAATTTAAAATATTTTTCTTTGTCGCTTTACCCAACTGTAACATGTAATAAAAATAATTTTCTCATATACTTAGTCTCGAAATATAATCCACGTAAATATTAATCTGTCACTCGAAAACTAAGATTTACTATTCACTTTATAATATTAAAATTATTTAATTTCACTCATTAATCCCAAAATTATTATTCACAATAATTCCTAAAAATTGCCAAATTACATCCACCGTGCAATTTAAATACCTTTAAAAGTACGGGGTATTACAGAAAGTTTGTTCAAGTGATAACCTAGATGATACCTTCACAAAGTTACTACAAAAGACAACATTTCAAAATTGTATGTACGAGATTGGAATGTGTCGACTCCACCGACAGACAAATTGAATATATTAAACAGGGAGAACAACTTATCAAGGGAGGATACAAGAACATATTTGGGATATATGTGCATTGTGCTATTTTTTCTTTGACTAGGTTGTGTCCTGTTGGGTATTCCTAGTAAAGGTTTTAACGAGGCAACGTTAAGCATGTCCAACATCGATTCAATGATCATAGAAGTTGTACCCTTTTTCCTTAATTTTTCTCTTTTTTCAATGGATTTTACTTAGTGAGGTTTAAATGAGGCAACGGTCTTTGAATAGTTAAAATGATGTGCATCCAAGGGGGATGTTATAAATATTTGTATTTATAATATTTAAGTGGATGTTGACTCTGATCAGGAATCCACCAAATTATATTACAAATAAAGGGTGACCCCCATACTTGACATACCAATTAATAAGAAATTATTCCTCTCTTTAAAATTCTCTCTCTACATTATTTCTCTTAACAATAATGACCAACATTTCATACACACTAGTGTACCCTTTTGGATCTTACTAGTTAGGTTATTGATTCTTTACTTGTTCTTCTTTTTATCTCCCTTCCTTAAAACTCTATTCCTACTTACATTTTATTGAATGACTAAAGTGAACAAGCATATGCACGCGGTTCACTATGATTGCTATGGGGGAGGTCCTATTAGTTTGAAGGTTATTTCATTCCTATTTAGTTTTCTCAATCACCATATGAATGCTAATATCAAATCATTAAAGGATAGTCTCTTAAATTATATTAGGGTTTAATCCCTTGAACAAATTCTATACCTTGAATGAATTTATACAAAAAACCTACTTTTAGGATTTAATTTGTTATAATTTATAGTCACATTTCCTTAAGGTCAGGGTAGACCCTAAAAATTAAAATTTTCTTATAAGGGTCCTTTTAAGTAACACATTTTGAAAATTATATTTTCTTTTGACTATGTAACAAATAAGAGTTAGAAGTTGTGAATGCACAAAAACAAACTATAAGAATTGTTGGAATAATAGTTGCACCATATTTTGTAAATTATAGTATATCCTTACATATTCGACTATCTTATCCCCTCAACACGATGCTTTAGAATGCGCGAATGACAATATTCAAGGATATAAGGATCTTCTTCTTACCGTTGCAGCACTATTTCCAACAATAGCAGCACCCTCTCTTGTAATTGAATTTGAAGGAATATGAGAAAAATGAAGAAATATAATTGACAGGACAATGGGAATTAATATGACTGAACAGATGTAAGAGCAAGATTTTACAATGGCTCATAGCTTAGGCTTTTTAGTGTATCCTTTTACAAATCGTAGTTTCAAACCGAACACCTTATCTGCATTACCTCCACAATCAATTGAAGATATGTTAGTGACCGAGCACTGTTTTTATGTGTCACCGAGTCTTTAGGGAGGTATACGACTTGGGGTTTTAATTTCTCAATTAAATTATATTCTGGGATGTCTATTTTTTAAATCAAGGCTATTTGATAAAATGGATTTTAAAAATATATAATCTTGTTCGAACGAGATTAAGATCCCATTTGAACAAAATCTTATTTTTGTTATAATGACAATCGAATGGGAATCCTTTGTTTAATAGGTGCATTTTCGTTTGGAGGTCATTAGAATTATGTTCGAATGAAAATGAGTTCTTGTTCGACTAAGACCTAATCACGTTAGAAAGAAACTATGCTTCGTTTGAACGAGACTCCCGTCTCAAAATTTGTGTTTTTCTATTAAAACCAGCTTTGCTCATATATATATATATATATGTTTTCTAAAACTGTTAAGAAAAAGCTACTAGGGATGGCTTTATAGGCCCAATCGAAAAAGAAACAAGAAATATTTTGTGATTCTGCATCTGAATTTGATATTGAGATGGATGATTTAACCCTTTTTGCATAAAATTTCAAAAAAAAATCTCAAATTTAACAAAGAATATTCTTCTAAAGAAAAGAATTTTGAGAAAAATAAAAAATGGGAATGAGGGCAAGAATGTTTGTGAAAAAGATAAGGTGAGATGTTATGAGTGTGAGTGCAAGGGACATAAAGCCCATGACTGTGCCAATAGGCTAAAGACAAAGTCCACTCTTAGCAATAGTGACATTAACTCGGTGGATTTCGAGAATGAAGCACAACATGAACCTAATTTATGTGCGTTTATGGAAAGGCACGTGAGTAATTCTAGTTTATCTTACGCTAATGAGGACATTTATAAACATGAGAACCTTGATGATGTTTTGAATCATTCTAGAAAAAGTGAGCATGATGAAGATAATTTGAGTATGGGAGAAGGTGGACTCTAATAAGCCTTTCGTGGACTTTACATCGAGACTTTAAAAATAAAAATTCATAATAAATAATTATCTCTTAGGGTGTTTGATTTAGAGAAGTAGGTGAACGTTTTGAGAGAGTGTAAGGCATTGGTGAATCAACTCGAGAAGGTGAAGGTTTATTTGTGTGAGAAGTCGATTATTATCGGTAGGGAGAAGACCGATTTGACCAACACCGTGGGTAGTCTTACGAGAGATCTTCCAGCTTCACTTGAGACTCGTGAGAAACTTTAAGCCTATGTATCCCAACTTGAGATTGATCTCTAATGTTCTCGTGATGTTAAGGTCACTTTAGAGGGCATGTCTAAGAAGGTTGGAAAGAAACTCCTCGATTCCACATTAGGTAACATTGAGAGGTAAATAATAGGTTATGACAGAGCATCCATTTCAAAACTCGCACCCGAACTAGTTCAAGAGTTTGTGATGGATCCTTATGAGCCTCGACCTAACCCACTAATAAGACCTAACCTACCAAGGAGAGATCTTCCTAGGAATTTTGATCAAGACAGATTCAAGCTCATTTATGTTTGTTCCCATTGTAAACAAAAAGGTCACCATCAGGAATTTTATTTTAAGCTAGGGAGAGTTTCTCACACGTGTGTTCCTCGATATGTTCCCACATGATTTCCTACACATGTTACCACACGCACTCCTACACAGGTTGCTCCACATGCTCCCGCACATCACTATAGAGATTTTAAATTTTTTTTAGAGCAAGTAGAGTATTTAGTCAAGACTTCATAATGTTAATTGGAGAATTTCATATGATCTCTTCTCCTTTTGAGAGCTCCTCCGAGCCTAATGATTGAAGTCAAGTCGTATTTCTTGAATAGTGTGATTCTTGTGTTCATATCTTATGTCCCTATTGCTAGATTGTATTTTTTTTCTTTCAATGTGCCTTTTTTATACTTTTTTTGAAAAAATCGATAAAGATTTTTTATTTTTAAGAAAAAGTTTAAAATTTTGAAAAAGAGTTATTTTTTATAAAAAATTCGAAAAGGACAAAAGGTTTTTATATTTTCATTTTTTACCATGTATGGATGAACATTTAAAATATTCAGATACCCCTACAATCCATTCATTCACATGACTTTTTCATTGTGTTTTGAGACATGAGTTTGTTTCGTTAGAGTGCTTACCAATGTGAGGATAACATTTTGTTGTCCATTGATGATTACTCTCTTTAGGTAAACTCTTTATCTCCTTTTATTGCACACGTGTATAGACCTTTTGAACATTGTACTTGCTTATCATGTGTTGAATACAGTGTTCTCATCTCAGTCCTGCTCAATAATGAATAAAATGTAAAAAGATAAAAGTTGTGCTTGTAAGAACCATTGCCCGAATTTTTTTTTCTAGAAAAGGTTGTTATATATTAAGCAATGGAAAGGGGATACGAAAGAGCAAAATTATCTTTGCGCTAAAAGCCACAATTTGTAAAAAGAGACTAAAAAGATTGACGACACACCAAAATAGAACTTCCAAGGCCATTTATTTTATATTCATTGATGCTTCGCTACATATGAGCATTATGGTATCTTGAAAACATTTGAGAGTGAATTCATATATATATATATATATATATATATATATATATATATATATATATATATATGTGTGTGTGTGTGTGTGTGTGTGTGATTTTAAGGATGTTATAAAGTACAAGATCGATGGGTTTGCACAACGGACTCACTTGAAAAGTATGAAATAGTTTGACATTATTTGAGAATCATTTAAATTCATGCCATATTATATAAGTCGATTCAATTTCATTTGAGTTCAAAATTTTACACCTATCGTTGAAATTGAATTCTTTCTTTATAAGTATCTCATGACTCCGTGCACCTATGTTATGAATGCTTGTGTTGATTTTTCAATGGAAAATGTTCACGCAATTACATTATGTTTTCACTATTCGGGTATTTTAGTGTTATTCCATGATGACTATGTGCTTTTGTACCTATATGTACTTTTTATACATGTTCCTTATTCTTGAAAAATGAAAATTTATAGAAATTTCCAAAAGGCATACCAACATCGGGTTCCTACGTTTGCATATCTCTTTGTACCTCTTGGATTACCATTTCATGTGCTTTATCGATTATCTTTGTAATGATATGATGCTTATTGTTCATGCTTAGATTCTAACCATTTGTCTATTACGGACAAAAAGAGGGAGAACAAATTGAGGGAAACTTTATTTTACTTTAAACTTGTGCGAATCAAGGTACTTTCTTGTTTCATGCGTGCAGGTATCTTTCGCTTTAATGATAATCTAATGGAGTACACAAGATGAAGATAAAGTTGTTCAAGGGGAGAACAAATCCAATTGAAGACAAAGTTTCAAATGTCATTTCATTTTTGGGTTTAGGAGGACATTAGAATACATTATCTTAGGGGTTTTATTATAATTTGATTTTTGATTTATTATTTTATATAAGAATATCCAAAGGGGGAGATTTCTAAGAGCAAGAAATTATAATTGGTTATAGCTTAGGCTTTTTATTTTTTTGGAATATCCCATTACAAATCGGAGTTTCAAATCGAAAACCTCATCCGCGTTGCCTCCACGATCATTAGAAGATATGTTAGTGATCGAGCACTGTTTTAGAATATGTCACTAACACTTTATGAAGGTATATGACTTATTGTTTTAATTTCCTAATTAAATTATATTCTGGGATGTCAATTTTTTTATACAAAGGTTGTTTGATAAAAATGAATTTAAAAATAATTTATTTATTTTTAATCTCGTCCAAACGAGATAAAGATCTCATTTGAAGGAAACCTGATTTTTGTTAGAATGAGCTTCTAATGACCATCGAACAAGAATCCTTTGTTTAATAGGTGCACTTTCATTGAAAGTTCGTTAGAAGTCAGTTTGGACAAAAATGAGTTGTCATTCGAACGAGACCTAATCTCCTTAGAGCGAAACTGTATTTTTGTTCAAACGAGATAACATTTTCGTTCAAAGGAGTCTGCCACCTTAAAATTCAGGTTTTTTTCTATAAAAATCTATTTTATTCAGATTTTCTCAAGATTTTTGGCAAAAATGAATTCTTAATATTTGAACAAAAAATTTCATCTTTATGTTCTATAAAAATACTTTATTTTTCCAAATCATACATCCTATATATAATTTATTGAGTTTATGAAAAACCTAGTTTCCATACCTACATCAAACCCTTGTAGATATTTTATATACGATTGATTTTTTGGAGTTACTACTCTACGACCATCCTAAGACTGATCGGTGGATACTGAGGGAAGACCGCTTCCTATGGGTGGTACTGGACTTCATCACATTCTATAGAAGATTTGAATACCTTATGCGTTATGCTTAGTGGAGCTAAGTAGTCTGTAAATCAATTAGTTTTTTTCAAACTCTTTACAGTGTTCAAAACTAGGTTTTTCCCGAAAGGGATTTTCCTCATCTTCTTTTCATATTTGGTTTTCTTGTGCGATTGAAAATTTTAATTTGGAAATTATATTGCATGCACACCTAATTTCTAATTAAGATAAAATTTGAATTTGTGTGTGCATGGACTAATATATGGACTATCCATATGAACTCACATTCTCAACAGAGTATTTACGTTTTCTTAAAAAAATATCCTCTCTGACCACAATGAATTTTTAAAATGTTTTTAAGTCCATAAACTCTAACGTCTTTAAGAATTAACATAAAATTAAGGTTCCATTTAACCAAACAAAATTGGCTAAAATGAGTACAACTTGTGAGCCAAGCATGCGCCCCACTAAGGAAATCAAGTTCGGGTTGGGTAAGGACAGGCGGGCGAGGAGCGATGGTGTGCAGGTGCTCAAGAACACGTGCACCTAAGTTTTCTCCATTCCAAAAAATTAGGTTACCCTAAGCCCAACCCAAAAGTGAAGTCGAAGCATATTACTCTCTTTACATTCTTAAAAATCTTCCTAGGCCAGGAAAATATTTCCAATACCACTTTGAACCTACTTTATCATATTAAGGAGGTTAATATGTACACAAGTTTTGATTTACCCAACAATATGTTTAATTAAGTAAATAGATATGTTAATATCCTTACGGAGGAGATTTCCTTCCAATAGGATCCCATCTCAAAAGATTATGGGGTCCATTTTATTACTTGTCAAAGTTAGTTACAAATGGTTACAAACTCATTTTATCAAAAAATCCTCCACATGAATGATAATTGGTTGATTATCACTCAACATAATTATGTGAATATATAAGAGAGAGTTATATGCAACTTTGTATTGTTAAATTTACTTATTTAATAAGTGGAAATGATGTATTTGAACTATTAGTTTTTTCCATAAAGCTTCAATAGAATTTACCAAGGATAAACTAACCGCATGGTCAGACACTTAGAGATACAAGCAGAGTGGATCCCTGGGGTTAGGAATTTTAAGTAAGGGTGGTTGATTAAGATAACACTTGATTTCCTCAAGTTCTTTAGAAATTCGTTGTTCTAAACTCTGTTCTTCTCCTTTATTAATAGCTTAAAGAAAGTTAGTACCGCTAACAAGACTTAAAGATGAACCATTTATAAGCATCCCGATTATCTTTTGAACATTTCTAGTGGCCTTGGGGGTTGAATGATCCTTATTGTCACAATATTATTCGGATTGACTTTGATTCATCTCTGTATGACCAGATAGCCAAGGAATTTATCGGACTGTATAACAAAAGATAATTTAGCGAGATTACAACTCATCTTATAAAATCAAAGGACCTCTCATGTATTTTTTAGGTCCGAGAGGTGGAATTCTTTCTTCTTACTCTTTATAAGCATGTCGTTGAGGTACACCTCCATGGTATTGCTCAATTATTGCTTAAATATTTATGTGACCAACCACCGGTAGTTTGCTCCTACATTATTGAGTCCAAAATACATACTTGTGTAATAGTAGAGGCCAAGCGTGGTGACGAAAGACATATTTTCTTGATCGGTACTAAACAAAGGGATTGATGTAGCTAGAATGACTGTCTAAAAATCTTATTCTTCATGGTAGGTTGTGGCATCGACTAGAGGGTAAATCTTTGGCAAAGGGACACTACCCTTGGGACATGCTTTATTTTGTTCCGTAAAGTTAACGCCGACTTTCCATTTTACAATGTTCTTATTAACCACGACTGAATTTGACACCTGCTTGGAGAATTTAACTTGTTTGATGGACCTTGCCTCCAAAAGTTTCTCGATCTCTTCTTTAACTACTTTTGCCTTTACAAAGGTATTTCGCCATTCCTTCTTCTTTATTTGCGACAATGTAGGGTTAATGTGTAGCTTATGACACATTACCTTTGGATCTATGTCAATCATATCATATGGTTGCCAAGCAAACACGTCTTTATTCTCCTTAAGGAACGATACCAATTCTTCCTTCTTGTTGTCAGAAAGAGAATTGCTAATAAAACATATCTTGTGGGTGAGAGTCATTAAATGCAACTTCTAGCAGTGGTTCCATGACTCCGTCGATGGGGGACACCTTTATCTCTTCTACCCCCGACTAACCATACTTTAGAACTTATTTGGAAGGGTTCGCCCTGTGGATTTTTCATCACCTTTTCCTTTTTCTTCTCTTATTTAGGATTGATGGCTACGATAAATTATTATCGAGCAGAAGCTTGATTTCCATGTATCTCCATCACCCCCTCGATCGCTAATATGTTTGAGATTTTTATGGTAGGTTAGTAGGATCGCCTTCATTGTATGGAGACATCCTCGTTCAAGGATCTCATTGTATAATGATTCAATATATACGACTAGGAATTCAATTAACTTTGATATACTTCCAGTTCGTACTAGAAATATAACGTTTCCTAGAGGCATTGTCATTCTTCTCACAAATCCAACTAAAGGGATGGTCACCTCTTTTAGATCTTCCAATCGCAACTTAGGGTTGGTTAAATAGTTTAAAAGGTATATTTCCCAGTCCACTAGTAACTTATCCACATCCTAGTTAGCGATCCTGAGTGTAATTACTAGTGCGTGATGATATAGAGTCCTGAATGTGACCACCTCTTTAGTAAAAATGATCTACTTGGCATAGTCTGATTCCTCTTATAGGTGATCCTTGCTAAAAGTGGTCTTGGTTAGATCAATTTGGAAGGCCTCCGCTACTTCACTGATTTTCTTTTCTCACAACATTCCTTTTTATATGGTTAAGGTTTGAGGCCCCGTGGATAACTGCAAACTCATGTCCTAATTCATTACCTTCTAAGACATTACTCGACTTTTAGTTGTGCTTTGTAGGACTTTTAAAAATTTCTTCTAGACCAAGCCATCCAGGTGCCCTGCTTGGGATAACTATTCTAAATGAGAATTAATCTCCCCCCATTCTTTATCTTGTGCTCGTTCTCCTCGTGCTAGAATCATCTCAAGGTTATGTTTCTCTTGGAGGGATCTTCTTCCATCTTTGTCGACACTTGAAATATTATTGATCTTTGATCTTGGACAAGATCTTGTATATTAGTTCCTTAAAAATTATGTTGAAGTCACAATGCGATTTTTTAGGATCTGATTTCTCATCTCCCTTTGGTTCATCATTCTACTTCTTTCCCCCTTTTTTTGGAACAACCTCATCATCTTCATTTTTGTTTATTTTTAGTCGACCATTATCTTAGTTTGTGAATGTGACCACATATTCGACTTTGTCATACTTTTTAATTCTGGAAATCAGGTCATCAATAATGGTAACTTCCTTCTTAGTGAAGGATTAATATAACATTGAGTTATTCAGAAGACCAATCTTAAATGAGGCTTCTTCCACCTGTTCGATGCAGTCTTCCATCATATTATAAATTTCTCGATATTATCTAGAATATTCATGTATGGCTTCTTGGGGCTTCTTCTATAACATGAGGAGCCAATCCATCCTCTTCGAAATAGTGTTGCTTATAATTAACCTTATTGTATAAGCTTTTATGGGTTATTTAAAGATGGAGATAGACCTGTATGATATCTTATCAAACCATTTTGCATTACATCCCCCAAGATTGAAGGAAAGATCTAGCACATCATAGACTCATTGTTGTTCCAAGCATAATGACTTGCTGGTGCTGGTAAACATGGTTATTGGGATAAGTGTTCTCATCGAATATATTAAATCTAGGCATTGTGAACTTGTTAGGAGGCTCAAAATCCTAATTGATTAGGTGAATGATAGCTTTATTTGGCAAATAAGGGATCTTATAACTGGCTTCTTGGGGGTCCTGGCTCCATGGTGAGAAGGGTTATTATCCATCTCCTTTCGTATAAGATTACAGAGGTCTTCCTTGCCATAATGATTGCTGGGAGATCTCTCCTTTCTATTCGTGAAGTGAACCCCTTCCTTGGATACAAGTTTTACTTGTCTGAGGGTTAGGGAAGCGAACGATATTGACACTTATGTTCATCTTTTTAAATTTCTTATTCCATACTATATAGATGACATTAGGCGCAAGTATTTTCCTCTTATTGGGTGTGCTTGATTGCCTATTTCTTGCTAAAATACTGCTCGTAAGTGTCTATGAGCCGTGATATTTGATGAGATCGCAGTGGCTCATTACATTCCACCATTTTTCATCACTTGAATGATATCAGGAGCTGGGGTATTATGACTCTTGTTGGGTCGAATCACATATCCAATCATGGGAGGAACATACTCATTGTGGTCATCTTGATGATCACTATGAGATGGAAAGTTCTCACTTTATGAATGAGACTGTTATCTTATAAGGTTGAGGAAGGAAACTCATTTCTCATAAATGATACTAATTATAGGTGGTAAAATCCTAGTGGTTATGATTCAATGTGAAATAACAGAACATAATAACTAATTCATGCACGCGTACATAACAACAAGACGCATATGGTTTGACAATATGTGTACGTCCATGAGAGGTTCTTTATACATTAGTAAAGCTTAATTACTTGTAGTTACATTCCTCTTTGCCAGGTTTATTTGAAGAAGATTTTTTATTCTTATGGAACTCAATCACTATGGTAGTTATCCCCAGCATGATCAGTCGTACATTTTGTTATGATCCTCGTAGGTCGGTTAGTTACAATAGTCTTTATCTTTATGGATGAGATGATTGATAGGATCAATGTGGCACGTTCCTTCCTCACACGTGTGGCGTATTATTTTCCTTACAAATAACATTATTGTTTTTGTGTGTAATATTTATGTAGTTTGCTTAAAAGTCAAATATGAATTGCAAAAAAAACATTATGTGGAAAAATCTATATTTGTCTTAGTGTTAAAAATATTTAATTTAGGGTTAATTATGATTTGACCCCTCAAACTTTGTCCATATTTTAATTCACCGCCCCTACATTTATTTTCTATATTAAACCCTCTTAACTTTTCAAAAGGGATCAATTTATTCCAAACCTTAATAGTGTTATGTTCAGGATGAAAAATTGGTCATGTGCATGGCACTTGAGGTATTTTGTATAGACATATCCTCATCTGCCTCAAATATGACCAATTTTGTCTCGACAACATACGAGCCTTAGGGTTTGGGTGTAATTTAACCAATTTAAAAACGTTTGGGGGTTTAGTGTAGAAAAAGGAAAGTTAGGGTGGTGAAGTAAAAATGAGGGTAAAATTTGAGGGGACAAAGTGTAATTAACCATTTTATTTATGTATGGGACTTCAAAGAAATTTTAGGGATGTTAAATGTATAGGGATTTAAAGTATTATCACTAAGATTCATGTGTAAATCAATTTGGGTATAATATGATACATATGAATTACTGTGATGAATTAGTTCAATAGTAATTCATAAACTATAATCAACTTTGATTGGGAATGTATTTTATTTATCTATGAGCATCTAACGAAATGTTTGTAATCTTAGAAGTAAATCAGTAATAATTTTTAGTAACTTCCATTTCAAAATATATTTAGTTTGTCTAAAAAATATTAAAAAAATTGATTAGGCCTAGGCACCCATCCCGCATCGGCCTCGTGCCTCGCCGTTTTAGAACCTTAGACTATTACAAAAAATGGGAATGAAATTATAGAATACTTAATAAAAGGAGAATAAAAGTTGAAGCAATAACATTTCTGAAAATTAGATTTTACTCCAATACCCATTTTGACTAAATAACCGATAGGAATAAGAACTTGAGAATGCACATACAATGGTAATAGTTATATTATCTAAATTACAATAAAGAAATAAGGTAAAAATAAAAATTTAACCCCAAAGTTTAGAGTCATTTTCAATTATAGACCCGATGTTTCCAAATTTTTTATATTTCCATTGAATTTTGAAAATTGATGCAATTAAACCCACCATTATATCTCCGTTAAAATATTTAACGAAAATGTTGATGTGGCATCCAATGTGGTATGTTTGTTGGGTTATCCAATAAGATGGTTCCACTTCTCATTAAAACACAATTATTTTTTATTTAAACTAAATGCATCCTTACTTAAAATAAAATAAAAATAAAAGTATTTAGGTTTCATAAACCCATCATGTTGGATCTCCTTTTTTATTCAAATTTTTAATTCAATTGAGGTTTCTTATTGTGAAAATTTCATTCACATTTAAATTGTTGAAGTTCATTTTAACTCCAACAATAGTGATCCTTCAGTTAATATCATCTTAAATTAACATTCCATCTCTATTATCTTTCATTTCTAACTAGCATGCTGCCAATATGAAGCACAGGCGATTTATTAAAAAACAAAAATCTAATGTATTTTTCTTATATTACATAACTCAATAGATTAAACTCAAACTGATTTCGGATAAATTTCATACATTTAATTAATGGGGTAAAATAAATAAAGACTTAGTTAACAAACATTACAGATTAAAAATATGAACAATTGCAATGTAACATATTAATACATGTATATATAAGAATGTTTATACAAAGAACATTATATACCACAATATTTAACTCAACTCAAATGTATATTCACTTAAATGTCAAAGAAATGAATCAATATTTGGCATGATAATATTAAATAGCGAACAGAGTAATACATTACATAAATATGTCTTATTCTCCATCACAATATAAACGTCCATACATAAAATTCTATGATAAATTAAGGACAAAATCTAAATTTGTAACAACTATGTTAGAGTAATTGCAGGAATCCCCTATCAAATTCATATATGAACACTTTATCAAATGTTAAAAACTCAATGTCAGCATATACAATCACAACACTTTTTCAATAAAACCCCATAGTTTATTAGTCCACCTCCTTGTGAATTAGAAGATCTAAAAGTCAAATTGCAAATTGTTTAACTAACTCAAAGTCGTATGCTTAGCAAACTGACTGTTTTGCATAAATGAAAATTGATTAAAAAAATTTAAAAATTAGGAATGTGGATGATGGTTTCATGGACCAAACTAATATGCATATAAGTCATCTCTTACAATAGCAAGCGAAGGATGTTTCTTGGTTGTTGCAGGAGGCATGTTAATAAATTGTAAGAAATAGTGTAAAATCACTCAAACTCGAATATTTAAATTGCATTTTTTAAAAGCCTTCCAAAACCAAGGAAGGCTAAATTAACTAAGGGTCCATTTGATAGCACATCAATTCTAAGGTAAATTCCAAAAACTTGGAAAATTTTGAAATTTCCTAGTTTACCACCCTTAATTTTCCTTAGAATTTGTTTTTCACGTACAACACACCTTAAGTACAATTGACCATTTTTGGGTGGAAACCAATTCGCGGGAGGGGGGGGGGGGGAGGGGGGGGGGGGGGGGCTTTGGATGGAAAATCACTCAAAATCATTTTTTTATTACTCTATATATTTCATAAATATATATTGTTCATAAATTTGTAAGTATATGTATTTCGTATATTTTAATATATATGTATATTGCATATATTTCATATATTCCCTCTATTATATATTTCTTATATTTATGTATTTCGTATATTTAATATATTTTATATATTTCGTATATTTTTCTTAATATAATTTATATATTTTGTATATTTCTCTGTGTGTGTGTGTGTGTGTGTATATATTGTAAAGAATATATATTCAGTATATATATTTTGTAAAATATATATTCCGTAAACAAATTTTAAACATTTATATCTATTTGCGAGCTTTTGTGTTTGATAAAAATAATGTGGAAAATAGATGATTTTTCAACTTGTATCAAATAGGCACATGTTGAAAAATATTCATTTGTCGTGAAATTATTTTTCATAGAATCAAATGTCCTGGAATCATTTGCATTTTCCTCGTTTGCTATCAAATGGGGCCTAAAATTCTATAAAAGGGGAAAGTAGCAATACATATCGATGATGGATTCTTCATTTTCTCCAATAGGTATAAAGAAAGAAATATCCATGTCGAACCAAATAAAGTTGTCAATGAAACACCCAACTATAAATTATATTTAAAAAAATATGTAATTTATTTGAGACCTAGCTACATAATATGTAAAGAAATCTGTCAATAAAAAACCAGTGCAATACAACATCGCTCAAGAGATTTATTTGAGACCCAACTAGAAATTATGTTGGAAGGAACCCTTAGAAGTGCAATGAATGAAATTGATTGGTTAAAAGCAAAAAAAATCATATTTTTCGAAAAAAATAAATAATACAAAATTCCAAACATACAATTTTAAATAAAGCTTCACATCTCACATATTTGATGATACAACATGCTTTTTGCTGAAGAAGAGTAGATCTATCAAAGGTATGAGGGTATGATTGGTCATGGTTCGAGTTAGGAGGTAGGTTTAGGAGGGAGTTTGTGGTAAAAATTATTCACATAAAATGGTGAAGATCTGAGGAGGCCACTGTTATAAAGCCTTATGTGAGTATTTGAGGAGAAAACTTTTATAAAGGGTTGACTATAATTTCATAAGTATTATTGGAAAAATGAAGAGTTATGGGAATTTTGAAATCTACACTAAAGCTCCAACGAAGGGACGGAGGGAAAAATAGGAAGTTTGTATTGTCACATTATTTATAAGGCTTTAGCATGATAACCTCTAATTTTATCGTATTAGAGGTATAATAAAGATTAAATAAGGCTAATTTGGAGAACATGGGAGGACCCATGTACGGCCGAAGCGGGGCAGACGCCCTAGTTCACTTTTAAAAATAAAATAAAAAAACATTAGGGGTTTTTTGGTAAGAAATTAAACCTAAAGATTACTTGTAATTATTTTAAAAGAATAGGGGAAAATGTATAATAAACTTAAAAAAACAAAACTTATCTTAACTTACGGCTATCTCTCTCTCACCCTATTTTCAATCCCTCCAAAAACCGTCTCTCTCTCTCTCTCTCTCTCTCTCTCTCTCTCACACACACCCTATTCTACACCGAAGCTGACCTCCCCATTCTCCACAGGACGACCACCCTACTGTTGCTCCTCAGCTCTCCCCCTCCCCCTTGTCGGGCCTGCCCCCCTGCCCGTCTCCACTCCACCCACATGGCTGCTGCCCTCAACTCTCTACCCCTCGCTACCAGCCCTACCCTGCTCAGGCCACTGCCTGCTGCTCTCTCCTCCACCACCGGCCCCTGCAGGTTATTGCTCTCTCCTCCACCACTTACCCTGTTGTTCTCTTCTCCACCAGATATATTTTTATCTCCGATGATCTGATCCCCAAATTTTATTTATATTTATATTTATATTTCATCATTTGTTTATTTTGTGAAATTAAATTTATAAAGTAAAATTAAATGTGAAATTAAATTTAGACTGAAATTATTGATTTATGTTGTATTAATTATCATATGATATTTTGATAGTGGTTTTTAGTATTGAAAATGAATATTATTCCCCAAAAAAGTAAAAACAACTCAAAAAAATGCTCGATAAAACTTAAAATAACCCTAAAAAAATCATCTCCGGGGTTTCCTCCCCCGAACCCCCAGCAACACTCGAAAGTTTAACCCCAATTGACACAAAATTCTGAAGTCGCCAATGTTAGAGACTATAAAGTACTAGGTTAATCAAACTCAATGGCCAATCAGTTATTACCATGAGAAAAGTAATGCCTAATTCATAAACAAAAGGGATGTCTCGGTCCGCACACAATGTCGTTATCATTTTATGTTGTCGACGTCATCACTAGCTCCATCCTATATTACTCTTCATATCTGTTCTTTTACGAACTGTGCATCTCCTCAGTCCCGAGTTGTTTCATAGATCGTGTTCTAAAATCAGTTTGAATGGTTATTTGGTTTTGTTTTGATTTTTGGATTTGTGAGATTTGTGTATATATAGATTATATATGTATTGATGAGATTTTTTTCCTAGATTAGGGGTTGCAATCCAAGTAATTTTTTTTTTGGAAATACATGGAGAGATACATATGGATTTGATAATATTTTCTCATCCACAATAGTTCGTTTTGCTTCGATTATAGTTTATTCTTGATGTGTGATGGTTGATGGTTGTGGTGGTAGCGGAGGGTGGGGTGAATCTAGTGATAGTGGTTGTGGTTTTGGATTTATGAAATTGATACGTTAGTGGTGAGTGGAGATGGTTTGTTTGGTCGTGTTAGTGTTAGGAGGTGTTTAATTGATGGTGTGAGAGGCGGGAGGCGGTGGTATTAAGATGTGTTTGGAGGTGATGGTATTACATTCTTTAAAAAAAAAAAAAGAGGATCAAATCCCCAGATTTATTATATTATTAGGTAGAAGAGCCCTACCATGGTGGCCTTAGAGCAACCCTTACGAGTAGTCTAAAAACCCAAATATGTTGTATATGGGTATGTTATGGGTAGGCTAAAAGTTCATATATGAACGTTGCTAGGTTAAAAAATAACAAATATACAATTGAACTAGTTTATTTTTCGTGGGACCCACTGTTAAAACGGAACAACATGTTTCGCGCAAGAGGGGAAAAAAGCCTAAAGCGGAATATCTTGTTCCGCCCAAGCTTAAATGTATATTTCCATAATTCTATTTTGACCCCCAAAATATTTGTAACGGTTATATTTATTGAACGGCTATATTTATCCAACAGGTATTTTTTTTTTATAAATAGGAGGTTCAATCCAACACAAATCATATCATTAAATTTTTTTATTCACAACACTCTCTCGTATCTTCGTTTTAATTATTACCAAATATTTTCTTTTTAGCAGCAATATATATTATTTATTTAACCAAAAATAATTTCAAAAATTTTATATTTGCTTAAATATATTTTGTGATTATTTTACAATGGTTCGAGGTCAAAATGTGTCTCAACACGACGATGAAGTATTATGCACCGCTTATATAAATCAAACAAATGATGATTTACGAGGAACTAATCGACCTGGCACATTATTTTGGGATGCAGTCCCCGAAGAATATAATACAATGACGGGTATCACTGCACATCAAACAGAAGGCAGTCTACAAACCCTCTACAATAAAAATTCGATACACATAATGATATATGTTTCTAAATTGAAAGAGGCATCAATGATGAGTCGTGGTAGTGGGACTGTGAACACAGACTGGGTAAAATCACTATTATTTTGTAATTTATTTTTAATTATTATTTCTCATAAATCTGTTGCTACTGAGGTAATAAAATTATATTTTCGTACTATTTCAGGTTACTGCGACTAATCTAGCGTTTCAGTGAGAGAACAAGGGAAAATCATTTAATTTTGAATCTTGTTACCAAATTTAAAAAGAACTCCACAAATTTCAAATTTCTAAAATATTTTTAGACTCCCCTCAATTTCATTTTGATTCACCAATGACCGGTGCGACAGAAAGTGAAGGAAGTCCGAATGTTGGGTTTCTCGCAGGATTTTCCAAAGATGGGGCAGAAGTTGATATAGAAAGGCCTTATCCGAGGCCACCTGGAAGGAAAGAGATTAAACAACGGCCTAAAGGAAAAGCGAAGGATATAAACATTGAGGTGAACTGAAAAATACTCAGTAGTTTCTCTTCGTTCAATGAATCATTCGAGCGATCATGTCAGGCAGATCGTGTACGTGACGAAGAGGCCCGTGAGGGGCTTAAATGTTCACTGCAACTTACGGAGCGAAGTTTGGAGCTCAATGAATGCAATATATTGGCTATGGAGAGGAAGGATATGCGTGAAAAAATATTGCTTGATCAACAAATTCTGAGCACCGACACCTCAAACATGAATTCATCCCAGAGGGAGTACCATGAATGCCTCGTGGTTAATATACTCAACAAAGCAAGGGGCCAACGTGGGCAATCAAACTTTCCAAATTACCCACCACATGGAGGTCATTCTAGATTTTAAATTTTCTGTGCTTCTGAGTATGTAACATGTTATTTATCTTTATCGTTTGTTGTACTTTGTAATATGATTATAAAAATTGAGAAATGAATTTGCTTCAAATTTCCATACATAAACATAAGTTGGGTACAATCTTAACGATACAACATTAATAATAAAGATAACAACATTACAAAAGAAATATAAATTAGGTAAAAAAACACACTGTTATTAAGATGCATGGTTGCACCTAGAGCGATGGCTCTCGAGGATTGACAATAATCTGAGAATTCCCGATTACTAAATAGGAGGTCATTGCATTCGGGCATTACTTTTTTATCGACCGCAATCCTATCCGATCGTGGAACTGGAATCAATATGGGTACACCAGCAAGGCTGTAGAATGATAGATCCCAAGTCATTTGGGGTTGAGTGGGATGTACCCGACCTATGGAAGTCGCATAAGTGCCAGGTGCCTGTGAAGGGACAGTGGGTATTTGCATGTGGTATGGTAGTGCGCTGGGACTTATGACATCTGTGTTGACTGCTCGGTAGAGGGGTGGCATTATATGGCCTAGGGACACTTGCTTCCAGTAACGGTCATACATGGTTGAGAAACAATAGATACGCTAGGGTCCATCTCGTCAATAAGAATCCCATGCCTTTCACGGTGAAAGGGTATCCTCATCATTTGCGGGGGAGGGTCATTTGGTATGGAAATTTCACTGATGATCTATTGGAGGCATCGATCACCCAAGTAATATATTCCCCTATATTGAGGATCCATAAGAACACATTGTTTCAATGATATGTACTTCGCATGTTGAACGTAAGTGTTCATCTTCACAGTAGACCCTGAGTAAGGTAGGCAATTGATTGAACCTGGCGATCACATTTCAATCTGACTCTGGGCGGTGGGAAAATTATACTAGATTGAGCCCTTTGTCTCCTTACGATTTAATCGATTTTCTTTCCTCCATCTATTAATCCTAGGCTAGCAGTCACCAGTATCTTCCCTCGATAAGGGACACGCCCGTTGTATGTATTCAAACCCTAAAACTGCCAAACAATAATGAGTATTATAAAACCATACTAATTTTATTAATTATATATTAAATATAAATAATTTCAGTTTTTAACACTTACCAAAATGAGTTGCTAAAAATAATTCATAGAGTCTACGCGACATCTTGACAAGAGATGGAGAGAGTAGTATATGCGAGCTAGAATTGCCGAACCTCAATCGTATGATCCCACAAACTCCAAATCCTCCAAAGCAGCGAACCAACCAATAGGAACGATGTCTCTTGCAGTCGGAAAGAAAATATGTCCCACACAAAAAAATAAAAATGTACTAGCAGTGTCCTCAGGGCCAACAATCAAATTTTTTAACTTTATGGCCTCAAACCACTTATTTAAGCTCGATACTTTCACCGCATAAGAATCACTGCAATTTGGTTCAATGTCGAGAAACTATTTATGTATAATGTCACCCGGGATTTGAGTTTTCCCGTCAAGTACAATCAAATATTTTCTATCATCCATCGATACCATAGGACCGCTTTCGATAGGAATACCTGCAAGATGGGAAGGATAACAATCAATTGTAAATTTAATTATTGTACAAATCAATGTTATTACTCAGGTAATTTTTTATTTAAAAAAGCAAACCAGTCAAAACCGTAAAATCATAAGGAGTAATGGTCAGCTCCCCGCTAGGTAGTTGGAACGTGTTGGTTGTGTCCCACCAACGCTCACCGAGCTCTTGTACCAACCCCCAGCCTGTCATGGGAATCTGAGCGTCCAACAATTATCTCCAACCGCTACGGTGTATAAAAAGCATGACCTCGGGAGATGTCTTAAAATGTTTGTATGTGGCTCTAAGACTATGTCAATTACCACGCATCTTTATTGTGTTGTCGTTTGTGGTCGTGTCCGAAAAAGCTTTAATGTGATCTCCGTCGTCCACAATATGCCTATAGTTTTCAAAAACTATAGGTCGCTCGACAGTAGGAATTTCGGGCTCTCGCCTTTCTTCTCGAATTTTTCTAGACTTTCTAGTCCCAACCGCCCGTCTAATTATTTTTCCAAGTTGTTCCATTATCAACACTGCAATGCCAACAAAACATTTATCAATTTTCGAGCATATTGGGTACTTAATAAATAACAAATTTACACATCTGTAGGCAAACTTTACTCAAAAACTCACAAAATGGAATAACAAATTTAACTACTATTTTTTTGGGGATGACATAGATTTTAGGATAATATTGTAGATAAATTAACTATGCAAAAAAGTTAGTCATAACAGTGGCATAAAACAATTAACTAGGCATAAAAATGAGTTGCCAAAAATTATAATGACAACTAATAGAGAAATAAATTAATAAACACGATCAAAAAATTAACTACCACCAAAAAATTATAATCGTAACATTTCGAACAGATTATATAAATTAAAATTAAAATTATTAAAAAAAATTACCTCTTAGCTATAACAAACTATGTTCCGAGATGTGTATTCTTGGAAAGAAATGTGGTAATTTATGACTGAATAAGAGGGGTTGAATTCGGGTAGATAAATAGGTAAAATTCATTTACTAGGGGAGTGGATAGTAGATAAATAGTTGAAGTTTTAATGAGGGTAATTAATAGATTTTTTGAGACATTGTGGGTGAAATTGCAAAATGGTATAGATGCTAAACGGAACCAGATGTTCCACCCAACAATAAATAGCCCAGCCCCTTAGGCGGAACAAGATGTTTCGCGGATGCCTTTTTTTTTAAACGTCGTCGTTTCATGCGTTCGTAGTGTATACTTAGGTTTTACCCGTAGCATTTTTTACAATTGTTTACCTCCTAAAATTTTAGACTACCCATAAGGGTTGATCTTACAAGAGATTATGAAAGAAACATATAGCCAAAAAAATGCAATCAAAGTGAATGAACAAACTCAGTGCAGGACTTTAATGGATTGGAGGCCCATAAGATCCATATTATATTGTCCTCTGGCTATTAAAGGAAGGTCGTTGTCCTTTGGCTACTAAAGGAAGGTCTTGAAATGAGTTGAAGCAATTGAAGGCTTGAGATTTAACTCCATGGTTTGCTAAACTGTCTGCAACTGTAATGGATTCTCTCCGAATATGGGAATATGAAATATAAATTTGAAGCTCAATGGATTTAATGGAGTTGATATCTTTCATAATGTTCCAAAAGGGGGATTTGATATGGCCTTTGATAATATCAATGATAAATTTTGAATCTGATTCTATAATGACCGAAGGGATATTTAAACTCAAACAAATTTGGAGATCTCTTATAATTGCAACACATTCAGCTTTATTGTTTGTTGAAATACCCTCATAAGATTAAAAAGCTTGAATGAAAATGCCAAAGTGGTTCCTCAGTATACCACCTGAACTTGAGGGGCCTGGATTTCCTTTAGAGGCACCATCTTTATTCAACTTAACCACTCCTTCTCTAGGTTTGATCCACTTGGAAATTTCAAAGAAAATGGGCTTTTGTCTAATTTATTTTAGCTTGAAGATTTGGAAAATATGCTCATAATTGATATGTTTAGATTTGAACCTTTTATTGAGGCAACAGTTGCTCACAAGGTAAATAATATGAAGGATAATAAGAATTTGGTTTATATAAATACCTTCAAATCTAATTTTGTTCCCGCTCTTCCAAAGTTCCCACATAATTGCACCTGGAATAATTAAGAAAGGATGCTGAAGAAAGTCTTGACAAGGTTTTTTTATCCACCGAGTCATCAATAAAAGGTTAGGAGAAGAGAAAGACAACTTAATCCCAAACATATTTGAGAAGTGAATCTAAATATTGTGAGCTATAGGGCCTGAAATGAACAAATGATCAAAAGTTTCTATCTCAGCAGAGCAGCATAGGCAGATGGAAGCCAATGGGATGCTTATACCTTGAATAGCGTCATCTTAAGGGATGATTTGGGGGTATCATTTACATAAAAAAGTAGAAATTCTATGAGGGAATTTGATTTCCAAGAGAGCTTACGAATAAGGGATGAAGGTTTGGAGTTTCTGATCAGGTGTCAAGAAGAATTTATTGAGAATTTACAATCAGCTCTAGGAGTCTAATATTTGGTTCTAACTATCTGAATTGAAGAAGCTTCTGCAAAATTTTCAATCAACTTAAGCCTTTTGTATGTAGGAGAACCACCAATTTGAGGCCTGATTTTGTATTTGTTCCAATAAAACTTTGACCAGGGGTTTGCAACAGTGGATAAATTCCACTAAATCTTGAGATAAATAGCCTTAAACAGGTTTTGAAGAAGTTTAAATTCCAAGCCTCATTCTTCTACTGGAAGACACATGTTTGACCACTTCAACTAGTGATGTTTATGACCATATTCCATGGAAGTGCCCCATAGAAAGTTACTAAACATTTTTCCAATAAGATTGATGGTTTTAGTGGGAGGGTTTAAAGCTGCAAGGGTGTGAATAGGGATAGAATAAAGGACAGAGTTGATCAATGTTCTTCTTTCAGAGAAGGAAAGACATTTGATCTGCTAACTGTGGATATTTTCAATCTAATCTTTTGAATGAGTTCTTCAAAGTAAGCATGTTTACTTCTCCCATAAAACAACGAACATCCAAGGTATTTAATGGGCATTTTCTTATAAGATACTGTAGTGGCTTTAGAAATGGCTCTAATCTTATTAAGGTGAACTGAGTGGTTCGTAGAGAAGATACTTTTGGATAAATTGATCATCTGACCTGAAGCACTTTCAAATATTTTAAGAAAAGAAATTGAGTTTTCGAGGATGCTTAAAGAACCATTACAAAAAAATATGGTGTCATCTGCAAAGCTTATATTCTAATCAAAGGGCTATGTCTGGGGAGAGAGTACAGTTGTACTAGAACTTTTAACACCATGAATTCCCTTATTGAGGGTTTCATATACTAGAACAAATAAGCCTGGGGATAAGAGATTCCCTTGCTTTAATCCTCTAGAAGATTTAAAGAATCCAGTACTCTAACCATTGATAAGAGTAGAGAACTAATTGTTCGAGACACACATCCAAATTCTATCAATCCAAACTTCAGTAAAGCCAAACTTTTTAAGAGTTTTGATTAGGAATAACCAAGACACTTTGTTATAGGCTTTAGACATAGCTAGCTTAATAATCACACTATATCCATGAGTTTTCTTCATAATACTATGCATAAGTTCTTAAGACAAAAGAATATTATTTATGATCTTCCTGCCCTTAATGAATCCTATATGAGAGCTTCCAATGATTTGAGGAAGGACACTTGTAAGTCTGGTTGTCCTCTTGAACATGGGGTCTGAGGTTCTGTGGGCTGATAGTTTGGGGAAAAAATTACCTTCTCCTTATGAAATTTTCTAGTTTGGGGATGAGAGGTTTTAAGAACTGTGGAATTATCCTCCACTAGAGGTTGAGTGAAAAATTAGAGGGAATTTTAGCAATAACTTAACAGAATAAAATTAATTCCTCAATAAGGGGAGTACCTTCAACACTGTCTTCTTCTGCATCAGAGTTTGAAATTGGCTTATGAAGGTCCATTTTTTATTTGGCTAGAATCTCAGTAGCTTTAAGGGACAGCATAAGGATATTTATCACTTCCATATCCAGATTATCAAGCTCCTAATTTTATATCTTCTGAATAAACTCTTGGATCTGGACTATCATTTTTGGTGGCTTGGGAGAAGTTTTAGAACGGATTTTAGAGTTTAGGGTTGGGGTTAGGATTAGGGCATTGGTAGGATTTTCTTGGGAGTTTGAATTGGAAGGCGTAATGGCTTTGTTTGGATAATTAAGGTTCAAATTGGTCTGGTCATGATTATTTGTCAAATATGGTGAAGGTTGATCTCGAGGTTGGTTTTAGGGATGGTTTTGGTTAAGTTTATGAGGGATCTGAGTTTTTGATGATTCTCCTTCCTTGGTTTGAGTAATAATAGGAATTGGATTGGCTATTTTTTTATAGTGAATTGTTGTCAAGGCTCTACGAATTTGGTTTTTGAGGATTAGATTTGGATATAGGTATGATTGAGGTTTAAGTCTTAGTTTGGTGAACTTCTTTGGAAGTGTTGGATTTGGTAAGGATGCAATTAGTTTTGTCATGGTCAACTTTAAAACAATCAGTACATTAGCTTAGTGTATCTTTTTATACTATTTTTTTCCCAAATCCCTCCTTTCCACATCCAATCCATACTCTATTAGTTCTGGGATTAAGAAGATCAAACTCTACACAAACCCTAGCTATACTAGATTTGTTGACAGCAACAGTTGAGCTATCTAATTTGAGGGGTTTTACAATAACTTGGGCAATAGAGAAAAGTGAATATTTGGAGAAAAATGAATGGGTAGAGAAGGAAAGGAGATCCATATCGGTATAATAGGACATTTTTCTTTCAAGTCTAAATCAAGAGACCACTTGAAAGTTCTCATAGGAAATCTTCCTATAAATTATTGGTTATGCATCCAAAGTCTAGAGAAGTCTTATTAATTGTAATTGAAAAGTCTAATGATGATGTGTTTTTTTATCCAATAATCCAATAGAGAATAAAGCTTTGAGATTCATGGAATGGATTGTCTTTCTATTAGAATCAAGGGAAAGACGACCATGGGAGAACTTTTCCATAATAGAATATTTGTAGGGTTCCGCAAGTTTTAAAAATCTTCATTCGAGAAACGAATAGGAGACTCAACTTTAAAAGAGGAGATATTTTCAAGAGGACTTTAAACAGGTTCTTGAGATTTTAGAACATCAATAAAGGATTTAGTCCATACAGATGTTGGATCGGGAGGTTTTGGTTCAACATGGTTAGGGTTAGAGCATGTGGCTGACATGCAACCCTAATTAGGGTTGTGAGAGAGACAGAGACAGAGAGTTTCTATTTGTTACCTCTATAATAAAGATTATACATAAAAATGATCTGCCCAACCAAAAATCCCCACAAGTATTAAAGATAGATGTTACTCATTTTGAAGATTTCTATAGATCCTTATGTGATGGTACTACTAATTGAGTTGAGTAATGTGGATTAATTATTAAAGTGTTAATTACTCTCTTTTTTCCTTTTCTCAGATTTGAAATTATTAATTGTAAATGGTGAAAATTGAATGAAAGTAATTTTGTGATCCATTTGTCAATTAATTGGTGGGTAGTATCTATATACAAACTACCTAGGTGTGACACCGTGGTTATTAAAATAACGGTAAACAACAATTTCATTTACTCATTCTTAGCCTCACTATCAAACCAATTAATTACTAACCACCTATTATTAAATTAAGCCGTGTGTCAATTTTTTATCTTTATTAACGTGACACAAAACATAACAATCATCCACATTCATCTAAACAATTTAAATAAAATCCACAACTATAAATAAATCCAACTGTAAATTTAAAACATGCCAAACAATTTCAATTAAACCAATCGAAAGATCCTCCACACAATAAAACCCAAAATGAATAAAACATAAACTAAAATAAATCGTCTGACATAGGCAACATGCCTGAATAAGGAAAGAGTCCCGAATTAGAACATAAGAATAGAAACGGCTAAACACAAACTTTGCAACATCCCACAGCTGTCGCAGCTCATGCACCTGGGAAGATGATCACACTTGGCGTCCCTGTGGTTGAACACCTAAAAAGTTTTGAAAATAATTTTGGCATGGGTCAGAGCCTAAGTCCATTTGAAAATATTTTGCAAGTAATTAAAATGCATAAATAACTGTGTATCCATTAACTTATATTTAAATTGGTACCGCACTCTCTCATGAGACACTGCTCACCTTGCATATCAAATGTGCACCCAACGTATGCATTTTAATCACCTAATTATACAACCCACCTAACTAGTTCCCAAGTACCCTTAAATTCCATATGCTATCTCATCCTGCGTAGTTTATTTATTTAACTTTCATCTTCGCTAATCATAATAATTCTCAATTATAATTTATTGTATCATTTCTAATAAATTTCACTAGTTATTAATATTCACATTTTAATTCATCATGCTAGTATATATTTTCCTGCACACATATATACGTATTCATTATCACATCATGCATATATATATCACTCACTATATATGTATAACCGCCATCCCTTATAATAATAATAATAATAATAATAATAATAATAATAATAATAATAATAATAATAATAATAATAATAATAATAATAATAATAATAAATTATTATTATTATTATTATTATTATTATTATTATTATTATTATTTACCGGATACGGGTCTCTACGATGCTATCATAATCCAAGGAATACTCACATCATCCTGGCTACTGGATCGGGATCTCACACCAAATTGCAATAGAAAACAACAACGTTATAGGCAGTCATAGGTTCCTTGATAGTGAGCCATAACCATACCCGTAATTACCTCACTTTGAACTTCAACCTTATTACGAACATGTGTGATGACTATAACCCGTGGATAACACTTACCATGCATTCGATAGCCAGGGAAGATCACCCACTCGCGAAACCTCCGATGATAGCACTAGAGGGGTATGCTATTATATTCATATATTTATATTTTTCACACCGATATATATATATATATATATATATATATATATATATATATACAATCTTCACACGTGTATATATTCCTCAATAATTATGGGGTAAATAGACAAATGGTTACTGTTTGAGTGGCATAAAAGAAGATATAGATTAGGGTTTGACTTGAACTCCAAACCCATACCAAGAAATTTTAACCTAAGTCTAGGAGTTCTAGTAACACCGAAATCTAGTTACATGCCTATTATGATGAACCATACATATGCCTCCAAATTTGTGTCCGTGCATTAATCCAATTTTGATGAGTTTCTTATTAAAATTTTAGAAAGGCGTGTTACGCCCTTTTTTACCCCCCAAGTTTCCTTGTATCCTAGGTAACTTTACTTCAGTGACCTTTTTAGTCTCTATTTTCTTTTAAGCTTCGTTTATTAGAGCATCCGCTATGGAGATGCTAAAGTCCAAGTGAAATTGTAAGTTTGCAAATTACGAGGGTTGCATAGTGGGTTGAATGAGACAAATTCTGCAGATGAATTTTTAGCCATTCACTAAATTTGGATAATGGCTACAAAATTTGTAAAGCCTTCCTACGAACTTCATTTGTTCGTAAGAATTCCTACGAACTTCAGAAGTTCATTGGAACTCCTACAAACAAATGAAGTTCGTAGGAAGTATTTACTGCACTATAACAAACTAACGTTTTTTAGTATAAATAGAACTCCATATGCATAACCATCCTAACCTAATTTTCTCTCCTTTGTGTTGTTATCATATATTTCAAACATCCTTCTATAATTTTGATATATTTCAATTCTATAAAATAATGTCTTATTCTTAACAAATTAATGTGGTTAGTTAACGTCAACCTAATATGACTCCCAAAGAGGAAGAGATTTTATTTAGTATTTATAAAAAAATATACGACTCGAAGTATTGAAGGCAACTCGATATCATATGGAACATATTGGGATGTTGTTATGAATGTAAATAACAACACGTCTGTAATTGTTATTCAATGTACGAGAACCATGCTTTCAATACGGTACAATCATATATCGCAACGTGTAATGATATATGTTGCAAAGCTTTCTCACCAATTTAATAATCAAGGAAGCGACATGAAATAGTTCAATGCAGTTCAACAGGCCTGCGAGGCGCACCGTGCTGAAACCAGTAAACAATTCATATTTGATAATTTCTACCAAATTTTGAAAGATTGGTCAAAATTTGACTTTAAAAAAATAGTGGGGAAGAATGACAACCCTGCGCCTCTAGACGCAAAGAGCAGTCCAAGTGTACGGGATGCACGGTATAGCCCCCTAGCAAAAGGGGGAGAAATAACGTAATCGTTAACATTCGCGTTCTGATAACATGGATTGTAACACTCTGGTACTCAAGCATTGTAAGGGATTAATAAAATATTTAAAAGAAAGCAATAGTGGAAGAAAATTCGTACGATGAAATTTGTTTCTCAAATGGATGCATTTATTGAAATGAAGACAGATGATCAACTCATAAACAAAATAAGATCATCTTCTGCGTCTTGACCGAGAGAAGTCATACATCATGAAGTTGGATATGACCAAAATGAATGCTATACAATAGCAGTTACATCTTAAAGCGTTTAACGACCTCGAAGCGATGGTTGTTATGATCAAAGCTCTGATTTCCATGCTGTAATCAAGCTATACCCTGTCATCGAACCCTGAGTCGGGTCCTTCTGGTTTAACCAATGGTGACTAGGATGTTACAATCGTAATGTTTGATCGTTTTCATTTTTAGTTATTTGCGTATGTAGTATTTGGTTGATTAATTGAACGGTGGAACTTTTGTTTATTATTTTATGCAACTCGCAAGCGATTTAAACTAGATATAATTAAGAAAACATTTATTATCACCAATGTAATTATGGGATAACAAAGTAAAAATCGAATTGGGAAAGCAATTAGACACGCAAAAAACACAAAATCTCGGAATTCATTAACCCACCATTTCATCAGCATTGTTGTTCTAAATGTGCTCCACCAAATCATCTCGTAACTGTTGATATCTCCTCTTAGCATCCCGTGTGAGGTATGTGACACCCCGCCTAATTAATTACAGGGTGACCAGTCCTTAATTAATTAATTTCAGAATATCCAGTTGGTTCACATAATGCATCACTATCGAAAACTTGAATTTTAATTTAAAAAAAAAAACCACCTAATATTTAAAAAGGTTGGTGCCAAAATCTGATCTTATTACTAACCACCATCATTAAAGGAAAATATCTAATCATCACCATACATCACAATAGCATAAGGAAAGAACTAATTGAATTTAAATAAAGAACTTGAGTAAACACTTCCAGTCAAAATCCCATACAATAATCCAATAACATGAAATCAAAGTTTAATAATAGAATAAAACAACTCTAAATCTCTGAATGTAAAATAGGAGGGACGACATGTCCAATTGAAATAAATAACTGATAGATAAGGATAAATAGACTCAGAAGCGTCTACTAGCAATATTATGTAGCTTCCATGGCAGCTACAGCTCGACAAATGAATGGAATCTCCTAAGTTTCGTGTCCCTGTGGCTGAGCACCTAAAATAATAGAACAAGAAAAGAGATTTGAAGAAAAATGAGTCAGAGCCCGAGGAGAAAACAATTTAAATATAGCAAGTGATTAAATTGGTTAATTAGCACAAATATTATTCATGTTAACTTAGCGTACTCACTTGAGATGTGCACACCTAGCGAGCCTAACTAACCATACGAGTCACTATACTCTGCCCGACTATGAGTGGTATAACCACTATGCCGAATAAAATATTTAAATAACCCGAAGACAATATATCTCTATTATTTAGGAATAGGTATATAGATGCTTTAACTCATTCTCATAGCATTCTTAATTCTCAGTGGAGAATTAAGAATGCGATGAGAATGGGTACATCAGTTGAGAATTAAGAATGCTATGAGAATGAGTAAAAGCATAATAAGTATATACTTTAATAAAGTAGCCAACATGAAACACAAAATATGAACTCAGTATACATATAAAAATTTCACTATGTGTATATATATATATATATATATATATATATATATATATATATATATATATATATATATACATACTGCACCCATGGTTAAGAAACCATTGGTGCTAGGCGTACTCGACTATCTAATTCCATTGCAACGCTCACGCAGAAAGGATAACAGGTTCGATCTCTAAAGAACCAATAAAATATATACATGTATTGGAGGCGAACATAGTCCCAAGTCGATGGGCTACACACATACCTACGCACCCATATAACCGTCACCACTATCATTCTCACAGATATCCCGTACCTAGGTTCCATGCTCTAGTGGTACGACTCAAAATCCCCCGAAGGATCACAAGATATGGTCGTCCACAACGCGCTAACCTCCGTTCGATAGCCAGTATCTAGGTATGTCATACACATAATATTCCAAGTAATAAGTATGCACACAACTTATACAACTTAATAGGCATTCACATAACCCAATTACCATTATATGTAAGTAGTATTATTATTTCTACCCTCTCCGTAGATCGTATATATATGTATATAATCTCTTGAACTTAACTCTCCTTGGTTCTATGAACTTCTTACATCTAGAGAATAATCACACTCCCAATTCAATATTAACTCGTACTTTAGGTCATTCGCCATTCATGTCGGTTATTTCTTTCACTTGGATAACCCTAGGATGCTTTTTAACCTAACCGGACTCAAATGGTGTATTCTGAAATCTCGTTAGAAGTCAAGGGATTTTCGTTCGAACGAAGTTCTCACTTCGAACGAAATCAACATCTCGTTAGAAGGGTCGTTGGAATTCTCGTTGAAAGTCTTGTTCGAACGAAGTCGTTCAAACGACATGGGCAGACTTCGAACGAGAAATCCAAACAGACCCACTTCTTCTCCAAAATTGATTTTTTCAACTTTCAATCTTCAATATCAATCCAAAACTCAACGCAACTCTAATTTAATGTTCCTAAACTATTCCAAATCACCCTAAGATACTTTCGAATACAAATTAGAGGTCAAAACCTTATATACTCAAATGGAATTCAACAACTTATTCAATTCCTAATAGATCTCTTAAATATGAACCCAGAATTTTTTAACTTTCAAAACCCTTAATAATTTCGTGATTTCAATATATAATTATCAAATTTAACAGTTTTATGAAGGGATGTTCCTCTACATGCAACCCTATCTCCAATTCATAATATTTCTTTACAAATCCTTCTAATTAAACCTAAATTTTCCATTACAACAAGTTTATATCATCTAATCTAAGTCAACGGGAACAATATATGCTAAAAGAGGAGCAAGATAAACACTTGCCTTGGAATGAACTTCTGATTCTTGGACTGAAATTAGTATATAGTTGATCCTTTCATTGTGATCTACACTTTGGTGCAACTTTTGTTGGGAATCCTTGAGTTCTTGCCCTTGTTCTCCAATGGAGTCTTCTTCCTCCTTGGTTCTCTCTCTCTCTCTCTCTCTTTCACGTAAGTCAAAACTGACAGCAACCTCTAACCCACGTTGCTTTTAATTAAAACCTAATTTTCGTCCTTTAATTCCCCAAAAATCCCAAAAGACCGAAATACCCCTCCGGGGTGTCGTTTTGGGCTAAAATGCCCCGGACTCCAAATAAAAACCCGAGTAGTGTTTTCTGACTATTTCGACCCTTTCGGACATACTGGCGCACTCAAAACAGTCATTCGAGTTATATAAAAATAATTTACCTTTTTAACCTCCAAATACATAATAGTGACGCGCTCATACGCGCATCCCAAATAATTATATCTTAATTATTGTGTATCTCATCCCCAGCCTTATTATTATTTCCGAAACCATCTATTACGTTACTCACTACGTAATGCTCCACATAGTTATTACTCAACATGATTTAAACATAATTATTTTCAATAACTACTAACTCTCGTCACGCTAGTAATTATTACCATAAAGTCGGATTAATTATAAATTAAATTTTCTCTCTTAAATTAATTAATCTCAATTTCCATAATTCCATAATTCCATAATAAAATAAATATGCATAAAAATACGGGCATTACATACGTCCCCCCTAATGACAGAATTTCGTCCTGAAATTTGGAAATGAAAGTACCTGGCAAGAATAACTCTGGATAACGTTCACGCATGTCATCCTCGCGCTCCCAGGTAGATTCCTCAACATTATGGTGCAGCCACTGAACGCGGACTAGTAGTACTATGTTCGACTTCAACTTCCTCTCGCTACGGTCTAGGATAAAAACCAGCCCCTCCTCGTAGGAGCTATCAGGTTGTAAGTCGTTCTCCTTCAACGCAATGTGAGTGTGGTCCAAATCAGTTCAAATATATCTCCTCAGTGAAAAGATATGGAATGCGTTATGGACCCTATGCAAATGCTCTGCTAACCCAAGTCTATAAGCAACTAGCCCAATCCTCTCGATAATGGGGAATGGCCCTACATACCTAGGCGCCAACTTTCCCTTCTTCCTAAAATGTATAACTCCCTTCATAGGAGACACCCGAAGTAGCATCTAGTCCCTAATATTAAACTCCCTGAAATGCCACTTTGCATCAGCGTAGCTCTTCTGTCGATCTTGAGAAACCTGAATTCGGCTCCGTATCAACTCTATTCTCGTCAAAGTATCCTGAATCACCTCCGAAACAAGTAACTTGTTGTCCCCCACCTACAACCAACATGCTAGGTAATGACAAGGTCTACCATGTAGTACCTCGAATGGAGTCATACCGATAGTAAACTAGTCAGAGTTGCTATAGGCAAACTCCACCAGCGGAAGATACTGCTCCAAGCCTCCACTAAAATTAATGATGCAGACACGTAACATGTCCTCTAACATCTGATTTGTCGACTCGGTCTATCCATTTGTCTGCGGATGATAGGCTGTGCTCAGTCGCAACTTCGTGTCCATCGCCTCCGGAAACTCTCCCAAAACACATTATCTCTGTCAGACACGATATTGAGAGGCACCCCATGAAGTCTAACTATCTCTAATATGAATATCTGGGCGTACTGTCCCGTGGTGTAATATGTCCGCGCTGGCAGAAAGTGGGTTACCTTGGTCAGCCGATCCACTATCACCTATATCGAATCATGACCCCTCTGCGATATAGGTAATCCCGTGATGAAGTCCATGGAAATGCTTTCCCATTTCCACATAGGAGCCTCTAATGGCTGTAGAAGTCTCGCCGATCTCTGATGGTCCGCCTTTACCAACTGATAAGTGACACATTTTGAGACGAACTCGACAATATCCTTCTTCATCCCGCTCCACCAGTACTGTCTCCGCATATCCTTGTACATCTTATCCCCATCGAAATGTACCACAAATCGTGAACCGTGCGACTCTGTCATAACCTCGTGTTGCAAGTCTTTTACCTCATGAACAACCAACCTTCTATTGAAATGTAGACCCCCGTCTGAACCCACGATATAAGACTTGACCCCCTCTACTAAAAGCTTTACTATCTGACTCTGGCAGAAAGGATAAGCTGCCTAAGACTATATTACTCTCATAATAATCTGGAGCGTAACTATCATCACAAACATGAATGATCGAGCCACCGCATCTTGGTGTCCTAACTCCTTCTATTTTTCTTTTCACACCTCGGTTACCTCATCTACTGGTCTACGGCTCAACGCGTCTGCTACCACGTTAGCCTTTCCCGGGTGGTATTGGATATCAAATTGATAATCCTTCACAAACTTCAGCCACCGACGCTGGCGCATATTTAACTCTTTCTGCGTGAAGAGGTACTGTAGTGACTTGTGGTTCGTGAACAAGCAAAATTTCTCCCCCAAGAGGTAATGTCTCCAAATTCAAAGTGCAAACACAATCGCTGCCAACTCTAAGTCATGGGTGGGGTAATTCCTCTCGTGATGCTTAAGCTTAAGGGAGGAATAAGCTATAGCCTGATTCTTCTGCTGAAGCACGCCCCCAAGTCCTAATAAGGACGCATCAGTGTAGACTGGATACTCCACTCCCGGCCTGGGTAATGCTAACACTTGTGTTGAGGTAAACTTGTATTTCAACTCATCAAAGTCCAACTAACAGGCATCATTCCAGATAAACGACACCCCTTTGCGAGTCATATATGTCAACGGACCCGCTATCTTCAAAAAACCCCGAATGAATCTACTGTAGTATCCGGATAGGCCCAAGAAACTATATTTCTCGATCTGTGTCGTGGGCTATCCCCACTCCTGTATCGCTGACACTTTCCTCGAAACTACGAATACCCTTCTGTCCGAAATAATGTTCCCCAAAAATGGACCTCCTTCAGGTAAATCCCACGTTTCTCATATTTTGCATACAACTCATGCTGACACAGTGTCTGCAAAACCTACCTTAAGTGCTCAACATGCTCTTCCTCGATCTGAGAGTAAACCAGAATGTCATCTATGACGATAATGACAAACTGACCCAGGAACTCTCTTAACACCCTGTTCATCAAGTTCAAAAAACACTGCTGGGCGATAGATAACCCAAAAGTCATAACCCTGAACTCGTAGGAACCATATCTCGTCAAGAAGGTAGTCTTCGACACATCCTGATCCCTGATACGCAACTGATGGTATCCCAACCTCAAGTCAATCTTTGAGAGGAAGGCAACTCCTCTCAACTGGTCGGATAAGTCATCGATTCTGGGCAACGGATACTTATCCCGTATCGTGACTATATTCAATGCTTGGTAGTCAACCTACAGTCGTAAAGATCCATCCATTTTCTTCACAACCAACACAAGAGCACCCCAACTGCGCAGTCTGGTCTTATAACTCTGAATATTCGATAAGGTTGGGATCACTTACCTTAATCATTGTAGTTATAATATCCTCCCTTGTTGACACTTAGCTAGGATTCTTACATCGTATAATACGACTCTACTGCCATGAGTGTAGATATAATAAATCTTAAGGTTATCGTTTCCTTTACGGATGACAACCAGGGTACAAACCCGTGTACTAAAGGCCAAACATTTACCAACTTTCAACGTTTGTTAGGTTTCATGCGTGGTATGTCTCACAACGCGAAATCAAAATAAGGACCCCCCTGCCTGATACACTTCTAACTAGCATTGTCAGTCAACAAGGTTTATGGGCCCTCAATATCCGACTTGTACCCTACATCCCTGCTTCTTGCTATAAGATTAACTCACCTTCCCTCATGTTATAAGAGATGATATTCAACACATTACTCCTACTAACTCGGCGTTAGACTCTTAAAATTTTCTACTGGATAATCCTCTTGCTCAGAAATATTTCATCCAATCTTGAATCCTTTTAATAGACATCCCTACCCACCAGGATTTGGTATAACCATACGACATGTGTCATGAAGTCTTTATTCACAACCATATAAAGATATATATAAATGTGTCCTCGCCTCCTCTCAAGTGAATCTTAGCACAATTACTAACGAACACAAAAATATCACTGTACTGGTCTATTATCACTCAAACCATCCTTAGCTAGTTCGTAAATCAGGATATTAATACATTATTATGCCCACGTTTCTCAAATTATTACAATAAATTATATTGCATCAAAGTTATTTGATATTTCCACTATATCATAAAGGCACTATAAATAATGAAGTAACTTACCTCCAAACGCGGGTGACAGTTGTGTTATCAGTGGTATAACCGCATATCGAGAAGTATAGATATGCCCATACTGTACTCCTTACTGATGCTGTGGAGCCTGCGTTGTTGGGATAAATATTCATGCTTCCCCATGTTGGGCATTCTGTGGTTCTGGGCGGGCACCCTGCGGCTGCGGAGGGGTCCTGCCCTTCTGAGGGAAATTTTAACGGAAGTGGCCCCGTTCGCTGCATATAAAACACTTTCTAACAAAAATTTTGCTTTGCAGGTCCAGCTGAGCACGTTGCTGGACCTGATGGCCTAGCTGACCTAGCTGATTTAATCGAGGTTGTCCTCCAATTCGTTGTGGGCAAATTTGGCCTTTGTAGCCATTCCTTCCACACTTAAAACACCTCTTTGTGAAGGTTCTCTATCCTTCACTTTGTTGACCCTGGCGGATTTGGCTCTTTCTGTGACTTTCGTTGTCCCCTTGGTCTTGACGACTCTGAGGAACTTGTCGTCGCTGTGATAGTACTTTCTCACTGTTATTATTCCTCCAATTGTCGTATTGATCAACTTCGCTTGTTATTTTTCCCCTTGTAAGCTGTACACGGCGATTTTGGTACTGTAATATTATGGTAGTCACTACTTGTGCCATAATATTCGCTATCTCAGTGATTGTCTCTCTTTCCTGATGTACCCGAGGTACTTGTTGGTTTGGTCTAAGGGTGTGCAAAAAAACCGCCCGATCCGAAAACCGAACCGGCCCGAACCAAACCGAAATCGACAGTTTTTTTAGCCCGGTTCGGCCTACGGTTTACGAATATAAACCGAACCAAACCGAAACCGCTGTGAACCGAAATCGACGGTTTTTTCATAGTCGGTTCGGTTTTGGTCTAACCTTTTCCAAAACAGAACCGATCGGTTCGGTTTGAATTAGGGTCCAAAATCGACCCGAACCGACCCGTGAACACCCCTAGTTTGGTCCCACATTTTTTTCTTCAGCGGGGTTAGTTTGCCTCTCCCTTATAAGCGGCATCTGAAATTCAAATGAATTGTATAAGTTTATCGGCTATACATAGCATCGTATAGAAGTACTTAATCTATAACACGTAACAAATAATGCAACAGTCCTAACAATATGACTCTATATCAAAGAACGCTACACGAAAACATAATAAGCCGTACAGATCCTAAGGACACTAGAACCTGATGCTCTGATACCACCTGTGACACCCCGCCTAATTAATTATCGGGTGATCAGTCCTTAATTAATTAATTTCAGAATATCAAGTTGGTTCAGATAATGCATCAGTGTCGAAAACTCAAATTTTAATTTAAGAAAAAATAACCACCTAATATTTAAAAAGGTTGATGTCAAAATTTTATCTTATTATTAACCATCATCATTAAAGGAAAATATCTAATCATTGACATATATCACAATAGCATAAGAGAAGAACTAACTGAATTTAAATAAAGAACTGGAGTAAACACTTCCAGTTAAAATCCCATACAATAATCTAATAACATGAAATCAAAGTCTAATAATAGAAAAAACAACTCTAAATCTCTTAATGTAAAATAGGAGGGACGACATGTCCAACTAAAATAAATGATTGATAGATAAGGAGAAATAAACTCAGAGGCGTCTATTAGCAATATCATGTAGCTTCCACAGCAGCTACAACTCGGCAAATGCATGGAATCTCCTAAGTCTGGTGTCCCTGTGGCTGAGCACCTAAAATAATAGAAGAAAAGAGATTTGCAAAAAAATGGGTCAGAGCCCGAGTAAAAAATAGTTTAAATATATCAAGTGCTTAAATTGGTTAATTAGCACAAATATTATTCAAGTTAACTTAGTGTGCTCACTTGAGATGCTCACCTCTCATGGCTCCCTATTGGCTTCAGTCTTCTGTCGAACCACCCCGAGGCTCTGTCAGTTCCCTCGCCCTTCCTTCGAGTTTAAAATTTATATTCATCCACTTTCCATGGAGAACGCTGGCCAAGTACTGAATGTGCATCCGAATTTGATAACAGTCCTAGCCCAACTCGCTGTTAAGATTGACAACTTTCAAACTGAGGTTCATGAGATGAAACGAAATCGGGTCCCTGTTCTCAAAAATCTCGAGGTCCTCTTCCCTCACGCTATGGGTCCGCCAGCACTTGAGCCTATTTGGGTCCTCGGGGAATATCAACACGATCCACGTTCCCCTCCTATTAATGGGCCTCCGCCAGCTCAGCTCCTTATACCGAATCTTACCCAGCCAGAGGCTAACCTACCCGTGATTATTGATCCAAAGGAAGAAGAGTTGAACAAGTTTAAGGAGGACCTCAAGATATTGACAAAGAATTTTGACTAAGTCCGAATCTCTAGGAACTACATGGATTACACCCATATGTCTCCCTATCCTAAAGTAAGGTTGCCATAAAAGTTCAAAATGCCTAACACTGAGAAGTTTTAGGGTAGGGGACCCCCAATTGTTCATCTCCAAAGTTTCCACTGATCCATGACACTCCTAGGAGCCTCTAAGGAAATAATGGCCCAAATGTTCCAACAGACTTTAAAGGACATAGATCTTCTCTGGTTCTTATCTCTCGAGGAGTCCAGTATTCATAGTTGGGAGGATATTTCCCGTGATTTATATCACAGTACAAGTATAACGAAGAGTTAGAGGTTACTTGCCATGATTTAAAACTTCTTAAATAGAATCTCGAGGAATGTATCAGTAATTTCATAGCAAGGTGAAGAGATAAAGCAGCCACCATGACCAGCCGGCCTTTCGAAGAGGAAAAAGTCAGTATCGTGAAAAATAACTTCTTACCACATGTTCAAGCGATGATTATAGGACAATACTACCCCCATTTCTGATCCCTTCGAGAATCACGAGTAGAAAGTCTTGCCAAGACATAAGTTGAGCCAAATAAAGTATTCGAACAGTTCACTCCCAAGAAGTATGAATAACTTGCCAATACCACAGTCTCAACCATTAATAACATCTCTCAGCCTGCCTCTTCATGAGCACCAAAAAGCCACACTAACCTGGTAAAAAAGGAATACACCAAGATTCATGCTCCCCTCTCCAAATTTTACGAATACCTTTTAAGTAAAAATCTCAATAAGCTATTGGACCCTTATCCACTACCAAACCCACTTCCTAAAAATTTCAAACCAAATGTCCATTACGATTTTCACCAAAATATCGACCACACCACTGATGAGTGTTTCCACCTCTGAAATGCACTCCAAGGTCTGATTGACGGGGGTATAATTGCCCCACTAGTCAATTATAAACCAAACACTACCAAAAATCTACTCCTAAATAATACAAATGCCATCTTTCTAGAAGAAGACCCAGAATTTAATCCATCTACCTAGATCGTACCCACTAAATCACCCATCATACCCATATATTCCCCTAAACCCCTCAAATTTTGCCTATATTTTCTCCTACACCCTACATATTTCACCGATCAGGCCCTGTCAGTTCTTACTAGATCATACATTGTTGTTCGTACCCACTCCTAAGGTAAAGATATGGAATTATTAGCAATATTAAACTAACTTCTAGAGTTCGGGCTAAAATTTCCCTTAGAAATGACTATTGACTTCCAGAGATTCAGTGCGATGTTCTTTGAAGCTCGAAAATGGGTACTAGAGTCAAATAATTGGGTGTTACCTACTGATGAAGTCATCTTAGATGATGTCATCCAGATTATGGCAAACTTATTTTAAGAGACCGATGAAATTTATAATATGTCTGAACTACTTGATGCTTTAAAACTAAAAAGGTGTCTGGTCCCTTCACTTTTATATGTCCTCGTCGAGTGTGAGGATCTATATGAAGAGGCTGCTGAGGTTTTAGAGTGTATTGACTTTTCGTGGAAAGATGATGTCATTGCCACTAGATGTGGAGATAAATACGATAGTTTAGATGAAGAATAAATCCCAGACAAGATTAGCCCAATAGTCAACATATGTGAAATGATATCGTTTGAGGAGTTATTAGGAGAGATTAACAAGGTGGTTGAACAACTCAAGAGAGATAAGGAAATGGGTTTTCTATTTTTCCCCTCTTCTGTGAACCATATGACTAGATCAGGGAGGCATTACCAAGTTACAAACTCGCAACCATCAGCGATTGATAAGGTAAAAGGTGTTGAGTATCATCTTTTACCAAAAATGACCCTCAAGGAGAGCAAGATCCTCGATCAGTTGAAGAAAACCTAAGCTAATATCACTCTGTGGGGATCCTTTATGTCTTCCCAGCTGCATCGAAATGCCTTGATCAAACTAATCACTGAACCTACAGTCCATCCTTCCACCAGATCAGAAGAAGCGGTGAATCTAGTCAGATCTCTAACCTCTATAAGAATGCTCTCCTTCTCTGAAGAAAAAATTCCTAAGATTGGTAAAAATCACAACTATGCTCTCAATATTTCTGTCTAAGTCATGGAAAATACCGTCCCACTTACACTTGTCAATAATGAATCAGCTCTTAATGTTTTCCCATTAAAAACCCTCAATTACTTGGGACAGAAAGTGAGCGACCTCTGCCACGGTGCGCGCTTATGATAATATTCATCGGGAAGTGATGGGATCCATAAAGCTTACAATAGGGGTTGTCCTTATAAGTCCCGTTGTTGAATTACAAGTCATCGATAACCTAGCTTATTTCAATCTATTATTAGGATGAATATGGATCCATAGTATCAAGGGCGTGTCTTCTTTCCTACATCAGAAACTAAAGTTCTTCGTCAATAGGCAGGTCATCACCATCTTTGGCGATGATGATAATACTGAGAATGCAAGCACCATCAATCCAGTACTAGAGATACATCATGGGGAAAATAATATGCTTTTATCAGGTTTTTGAGTCGAACCGCTTTCTTTCCCAGCCAGGGATGATTTAAAGATATAGTTTGTCTAGATGACAACCCTCATAGCAATGTCAATGTGATACAGATGTTCAAGAAAATGCACTTCATGCCCGGATTGGGGCTGGGACGATGACAACAAGGAATACTTGAACCCAAAGTATTGAAGAAATCCTTTCCTCTTTGTGGTTTTGGTTATCGACCATCAGTAGAGCAACTCAGAATGCTCCACTAACCCAGTTGAAGAAGAGGCTAGAAAGTGCCGAGATTATCTCAGAGGATTCTTTGAACGAAAGATTCAATAAATAGGGTGAAGATTTCCCATTTTGCGCCTTTCCTAAACCATGGTATGATCATATGGATAAGAACATGAAACCACGAATGGATATCTTTTTCCAAAATAGCTACTCATGGGTGGAAAGTTCCCAGCATCATCTACGACCACTCTTTAAGAAGACCATAGTTACTATCGAAGATTCTGAGGGAAGTGACTCTGAGGATTCATTCAACTTGCAGATACTGGGGCTGACACTCTATATGATCCACTCAATAGCTATATTATCGGATCCATCCTGCCTGATAAAAGTAATTGATGCACCTCTCCTCAACTGGAATGTTATGCCGGTTCTGCCTGCTAAAATGCAACCCAACTCTGATGTTTACCCCATTTCCTCTTTTTTTACTGTTCCACCCTATTCTGATGTAATTGAGCCCTCCTTCTATTAGGTTCTCAACTCTATTTTCCCAATAATAAAATAAAAAAAGATTTCGAATATATTGTTGTGCCTTACATTAATTGTCTTGATTCTAATCAAGCTCTTGATGATGATGATGATGATTTTTAAAATAAACAATTCTTAACTGATCTAAATAAGGTTAATAACAAACAACATAACTGCATGTAAGTTAATGAAGATGTAACTGTTTTTATTAATCTCAGTTCTAGTAGCCAAATGCACGAGATTAGGATAGGGTCTACCCTTGATGAGCGTGAGCGCACATAACTAGAAGAATTATTGAATGAATTTGTGGATGTCTTCGCATGGTCCTAAGACGACATGCCCGGCATTGATCCCAAGATCGTTCAGTACAAGATCTCAATGCCCTTAGAATGCAAACCTGTCAAATAGAAACTGCGAAAGCTTCGCACTGAACGATTGACCAAGATTAAGGAAGAAGTAGCCAAATAGTTGGGCGTTGGTTTCATTCGTATGATTAAATATCCCACCTGGTTAGGCAACATCGTACTCGTACCAAAATATATAAGAAAGGTTCTCATGTGCATTGGCTATCGATATTTGAACAAAGGTTCTTTAAATGATGATTATTCGTTACCCAATATCGATATGATTATGGATAACACGGCCAATCACTCTCTGAAGTCATTCATTGATGGCTTTATCGGATATAATAAGATCAGGATGGACCCGAATCATCAATAGAAAACTGCATTTATCACCCCTTTGAGAACCTTCTATTACACCGTTATGTCATTTGGTCTCAAAAACATAGGGGCTACCTACCAAAGGTAGGACATAACCATCTTGCATGATCTGATACACAAAGAAGTCAAGGTCTATGTGGATGATATGATTATCAAGTCTAAGGCTAGGGAAGGTCATGTTCCTTCTCTCCAAAAGTTCTTCGAGCGACTACGATAATACCATATGCAACTTAACCCACAGAAATATGTTTTTAGAGTTACCGTAGGAAAGCTCTTAGGATTCATAGTTAGCAAAAAAGGGATTGAAATAGATCCTTCCAAGCTCAAATTTATACTCGAAATGATACCACCTTAAACAGAGAAGGAAGTTCGGGGATTCCTTAGAAAATTATAATATATCAGTCGGTTCATCAGCCAGTTGACTCTTATCTGTGAACTCATCTTCAAACTCCTCCAAAATGATTTAACCAAAATCTAGAATAAAGCTTTCTAGGAAGACTTTGACCGAATCAATAATACCAAAGCCGACCTCCGATATTTATGCCACCATAGCCTGGTCTTCCCCTACTCCTATACCTGATCGTAATAAACACCATAGTTGGGGATTTTCTATCCCAATACCTTAAAGATTATCGTAAAGAAAGAGCCATTGACTACGCCAGTTGCAAGTTGGTCGGTTACAAAATTCATTACACTGCCTTAGAGAAATAATGTTTCTCCCTTATCTGGGTTACCCAAAAATTACGGTACTATATGCTCGCGTTTTCCATCAAACTTATATCCTAAATGGATCCTATCAAACACCTTCTCAAGAAACCTGGTCCCTCTAGCTGAAGAGCCTGATGGATGATGTTGTTAGTTAAATTTAATATTGTGTATGTCACGTAGAAAACTATGAAATGAAGATCCATCTCTGACTACCTCGTTGACCAACCAATAGAAGAAATCGATGTTTAAATCTCCGAGTTCTCGGATGAAAATATCCTTTATACCTTCCAATAAGACCTTTAATGGCAAATATTATTTGATGGCGCTAATAAGGAAGGGTATGGAATTCGGATACTCCTAATTATCCCTAATTACTCCCACACTCCCATTGCCATCAAACTAGATTTCCCCTGCACCAATAATATGATCGAATACGAGGCATTGATGGTATGCCTCAAAGTCGCTCTCAAGAAAGAAATTAGATACCTAAATGTCTACAGGGCTTTAGCCCTCATCGTCGGTCAAGTACTCAGAAGATAGAAAGCTAAAGATGAGAAAATCTTACCCTTCTCTGCCCACCTAGAAGAACTGGCCTCCTAAATCTAAGATCTCACTTTCCACTACCTACCCTGAGCAAAGAATAAATTAGTCGATGCCCTTGACCTTAGCCTCCATGGTTGACATGCCCAAAGGAATAATGATGCCCCCTTCCTAGTTCAAAAGAAAGCTAAACCAACCCACTGCTACCACATTAAGCTCATCATAAAAGAAAATCCTGGTATAGTTGATTGCTGGTACTATGATATATGGAGCCTCCTCAAGCATGGCAGGTATTCCCAAGATTCTAATAAAAAAGATCGAGGTAAACTGGCTACCCAATACATCGTCTGCGATAAAGCACTGTTCAAGAGAAATTTCGATGGAACCTATTTACACTGCATCGCAGGGGCTGATATTGAAGAGATGATGCAAAAAATCCACAATGGGGAGTGTGAACCCCACATAAATAGTCATAGGCTTGCCAAGAAAGTCATTCGATATGGTTACTATTGGACTACCATGGTTCAGGATTACATCGCCTATATTCGAAGGTGCCTTAACTGCCAAAAATTTTCCAACCTCCAATACTTGCTTCCATGGGAATTATACAACGTGACTTCTCCCTAGCCATTATCCACATAGGTCATCAACATCATAGGGGAAGTTATACCCAAAGCCTCAAACGGGCATGAATTCATCTTAATTGCCATCGATTACTTCACCAAATGGGTCGAAGATGAGTCAAATGCAATTTTGAATGTTAAAAAGGTGTCCAAGTTCATCCAAAAAAATATCATCTGTCGATATGAGATAGTGTCAGACAACGGGTTACATGGAAAGGCAAAAGTCACAAAATTTATTGACGAATATAGGATTTAAAGACACATATCTTCTCCATACCGACCTCAAACCAAAGGAGCAGTTGAAGCCGTTAATAAGAACCTCAAATCAATCATCAGCAATATGGTCGAGAGTTATTGAGATTGGGCTGATTGAATTCCTTATGCCCTTTGGGGCTACCGTACTTTAGTACGAGCAAATACTGGGGCTAACCCTTACTCCCTGGTATACAACATGGAAGCGGTCCTACCCATTGAGCTAGAAATTCCTTCACTACGCATCATTCTTGAAAGCAAAGTCAGCGAGGGAGATTGGCATCAGAGCCGTCTTGACGAGTTTTCACTCTTGGACGAAAGGATACTGAAGGCTCTATATCACAAACAAGGGTATCATCGCCGAATAATACGGTCATTTAATAAGAGAGTCAATAATCGTGGTGTTCAGGAAGGGGACTTAATCCTTAAAGAGATAGTAGAACCCATCTGGGATCCTAGGGGGAAATTCAAGATCAATTGGAGTGGCGCCTACATTGTAAAGAAGATCATATCCGGTGGCGTTGCTATGCTCACTTACCTTGATGGGGAAAAGATGTCCTGTCCAGTCAACCTAGACCGTCTCAAGAAATTCTACCCTCAGTTCGAAATCTCAACGCGCTATGACTCTTCTCATCTTCCTTTTATTTAAAAAAAATCTTCATTCCCCTCTACTCAGAACTATGTGGATCCTGATCCTCTAAAAATCTTTTTACTTTAAAAAATGGAACTAAATTTTTAGCAAAACCTTTACAAAATGCTATTATTTTCTCATCTCCGAGAACGACGGTTCGTTTTTATCATTTACATGAACACAATGATTATGTATGCCTTAGAAATTCGTATACGTAATTCAAATGCAAAACTCATCAAAAGGAACAATAATATAAATAAAATTTTCTTTATTTCATTTATGAAAAATTCTGTTACAATTACATAGGCAAAGGAAGTCAAGCAACATCCCCACCAACCTAACCTTATTCTACTAAAACAAAACCAAAAACAAGCCAAACTACTCCTAAATAACCTCCACACCAAGGCACTGACCAATGCAAACCTTGAGCCCGATGCTCCACAAACCATTTCTCCCAGCTCTAGATATCTAGGCCCACGCTGATAAAGTAGCGAGTAAAGAAGTTTGGCATTGAATCTTATTGTATATTCTTATTTAGGTTTGAAATTGGTTAGAAATTCTTAATGTTGAATTAATTGAGTAGATGAATTAGAAGGAGTACGGGATACACATTTATTGGTTTGTTATTGCTGTTGGATTATATTGGACGGATGTGGTTGGATATGAAAGTTGGTTGTTTAATTTTCTTAAAATACTTAATTTAATTCACACTAATAAATTATTAAATAATTATATTGTCTTAATTTATTGGGTTGGTTAATTTTAGAAGTGGCACGACCACTGGATTATTGTCAAAATTGGGGGAGGGGGAGTTTTCAACTTTTTTTCTAAAATTGCTTTGTGTCACGACCCGTTCGAGAGGGGCACGACCATAGACTTATGATAATTAAATGAAACATACTTGAATTACACATAGTGCACATAGATACTAGCCTTCTAGTTCTTATGCGTACGCATTCAATAGACTTTAGCCCCGTTCGAGAGTCATTACCCCTATAATGAGATCTCTCTAATTGTCCCATTTGGACAGTTTGGGACTGCATAGTTTATGTATAATAATATTCTTAGTGACTTAAACTTGTTACTTTTGGAGGAAGTTATGTAGTCGTATCTTAGTGTTCTCTAGATACATACTAGATGATGCGGTGTTAAGTGTTATTTTAATTATCAGTTGAAATAACACTCACACTTGCGAATCTACGTCATGTACTTAGAGAACTATGGGGATATGCTGCCGAATTTTTCTCAAATTAAAACAATGTGCATGAACTGTTAAGTATATTACAGAAATATGCGGCCTTGAATGGAATATGACCACTCACCCTTTAGAGGAGATGGAGGAAATAAGAATTAATATTATAAATTGAATTTGAATTTAAAATGTAAAAATCAAATATAAATAAGACATAATTAAGTGAAACATACTATAAATTTTATACAACGAGTAATAGGTGATTGTTTATACTAATGCGAACTAAATGTTCACACTTTTGTTTATACTAATCCACGAATATACGTTTCTTACCTATAATAGGTGATTGTTTGGAGTAGCTGTGATGGGATATCCTAAATACAAAGAGTGGATGAGTGAGACAAATAGATTAGGGAATGCGTTTCACAGAGGTGCTAATGAATTTATGAAATATCCAAAGAGACGTCATAATGATGAAGAGTTTTCATATATGTGTGCTATGTGTGAGAATGGTAATGTGTTTGAGTGAAAAACAGTTGAACTACATTTGTTAAGATGGGTTATGCAAGATAGTTATCGATTTTGGAGTTTTCACGGGGAATCAAAAATTTTTTTTATCCCCGAGCAACCTTTATAACAACCTTCAACAAGTAGGATAGATGTACAAGGGGACGATGTAAATCATAATATGTTAGAGGATTTAGTTGATTATACGTACGGAGTTCATGAAGTGGAAAATAATGAGGTCACTAACGATGTACAAGGTTCAGGTGCTCATGAAGATATTAGAATAAACCTTGATGATGACTACCAAAGTTTAAAATTTAAGGTGACCCAACCCTTATACTCTGGCTGTGAGAAAGATCAAACAACTTTACATGCCATGGTTGGTTGGCATAGTTTAAAGAACCAATATGGTTTGTCTGGCAATAGAGTGACATGAATTCTGAATTGGGTGAAGGGTTTGCTATCCAAGGAGAATACGCTTCCAAATAGCTATTATGTTATGAAGAACAGTTTGAAAGGTTTGGGAATTAAGTATAAATTAATTCGTTCTTGTGTGTATGACTACATAGTATATCGAAAGGAGTATGAAAATCTCGATCGGTGTCTGGTATGCGATGAACCAAGATATGTCCAATTAACTGGAAAGCAAGGTACAAGATCAAAAGTGCCTAAAAAGTGTTGAAATATTATCCTATTAGGGCCTAGATTAAAGCAGTTTTTCACAGTACCATGGATAGCCAAGGCAATGACCTGGCATGCTAGGGCAGGAGTAGAGGATAATCTCATGCACCATCCTTTTGATTCTACAGCTTAGAGGAGGATGATTTATGAGTATTCCGATTTTGCTCGAGAACAGCTTAACATTCGTTTGGCAATATCAACAGATGGTTTTAATCCATTTGAAAATTTAAGTACCAATCAGAGTGTATGGCTAGTAATCCTAGCCCCACTTAACCTCCCTCCTTCATAGTGTATGAGACCTGAATTTTTTATGCTATCTTTGTTGGTACCTGGGCCAAAGGCAGCAAGTTATGACATCGATGTCTACCTGACTCCTTTCGTAAAAGAATTAGGTGAGTTGTGGGAAGAGGGTGTGCAAGCATTTGACCCTTTTAGAAAAGAAGAGTTTACGCTGAAAGCTATGTTGATGTGGGCAATTCATGATTTTCCAGCTTATGGGACATTATCTGGTTGTGTAGTACATGGTTATTTAGGGTGTCATATTTGTGGAGAGGAGATTGAATCTCTTGGTCTCCCTACTAGCTCAAAAAATGTATACCATTGCCATAAGAGATTTTTACGCCCATTCATAGTTTCAGATTTGAGAAAGGTTCCAATTTTTTATTGGGTGGGGTTAAACATAGGCTACCATCGAGAAAACTTTCAAGTTCAGAAATTAAAAGTAAATCTTCTGATTGTGGACCTAATATGCCAGGTAAGAATCATAAATTTAAGAATGCCAAGCATAAGAAGACCCCAACTGGGATTGAAACTGGGATAAAAAATGCATGGTGTAGGAAGTCAATTTTATTTAACTTGCCTTATAGGAAGAATAACTCGGTGCGCCATGTATTGGATGTGATGTACGTAGAAAAGAATATCACTGAACATATTGTGGGTACATACCCTGGGGGGAGTCATTCGAAGGATGGAGAAATGCACGGAAAGACCTTAAATCGTTGAAACTTAAGCCACAACTATGGTTGAAAGAAGATAGTAGGGAAAGGACAATAATTCCCCCTGGTGCATTTATTTTGACGAGTGAGGAAATGAAGGTCCTTTTAAACATAATATATAATTTTTAAGGTTCCATCTAATTTTTTGTCCAACTTACTAAGTATTGTGAATTATTCTACCCATTATTTACATAAGTGTAAGTCCCGCGATTGACATATGATCATGCAATTGGTTCCTGTACTGTTTAAGCATTGTTTCTCCAAGCACCGCGATTTGCGGAGGGATATTATGCGAATTAGTATCTGCTTCTTACTTTTATGTGAGAAGGTAGTCAATTAAGAACACATAGTGGTCGCAAAATTATCGAAGCAATTTGTGTGCTGGAGAAGTACTTTCCCCCATCATTATTTGACATAAGTGTTAACTTGTTGGTACACCTATGCGACGAGGCACTTCTTTGAGTCCAGTTAGACCAGTTAGATATCGGTGGATGTATCTGTGGTGACAATTAAACTCAACACAAAGTAACAAGCAAAGTCAATCACCAGAATAAATAAAGAACTTGAAATAATCGCAAGCACACACAACACAAGATATACGTGGTTCGACAAGAAGGCCTACATCCATGATGGTGCTCTCAGTGTTTTATTTCTCTTTACTCCGGGGGAGTGTTTATAGAAAAGAATACATGCCCTTTGCCCCGGGCTGAGGGTTTAATATATACATGTTGTTTTTCAGAGAGTGGGGGTGTTGGACTCCTCCACGTTAACCCATAATCCCTACAATATCTCCTTGAGAGATTTTAGGAATTGAATAGGTCACAACTAAACCAACTATAGCATGAGGCCTCTAGACTTTAGGTCAGACATAATTGGGCTATTCGTCTGGGACGAAATAACTAATCAAGGTACCCACAGTATCCATTTGAAACATTGATGAAAGTTTTCAAAGATTACGTCAGAATACCTGATACATTGCAGGATCAATTGCAGAGGAATACATAATTGTGGAGTCATTAATCCATACTCGGGAATATATGACAGACTCAACCAGCATTGATGACATTGATGAGTTCATCGATGAGGGTGGTCATGTGATGGGCAAAAGAGTGAAATTAACGAGTTTTCAACATGAGCAAGTAGCTCGTTATCTATTTGACACACATGAAGATGTCGAAGAATGGGAAAAGTACGTTTAAATTATTTTAAGTTTTACATTATTTTAGATTATTTTATATTTGATTAATTTTTTAATACATTCGTCATATTGATATTATGTAGAAAATATGAAGCATGTGAGAACAATAAAAGACGAAAAATAATGGCACAATCAGACATCGAATTTAGGCTGTGGTTATCACACGAGATAATTATAATGAAAACTACTGTTATATTATGTTACATTACAATAAAACTTTACAACTAACGTAATAAATTTATCTATATTCTCAGCTCTTAAAGACGGGTGATGCGACATCAAAACTTTCTCATCTAGCCACTAGACCCTTGTTCATGGCACAAGAGTATAAAAAGTATCGATTGAATAGTTATGTATTCGGTGCAAGGGGGTACGAGCAAAGTACAAATGTACATAACTCGAGCATTTCATACAAGGCTCTTACTTTCTTTCGAGTGAGCGCGAAAGATAAAAAGCTCGTTGAAGCTGAAATGACTAACTGTGGTGTAATTAAAAATATATTTGAATTGGATTATGTAAGCATCAAAGAGGTTGTATTTTACTGTGATTGGGTAAGAGTTGAGGATAAAAATGCTTGTAAAGTTAATCATGGCACCAATTTTATTATAGTTGACTTATCTAAGTTGAAGAGCAACGAACACGTGAGTGATGAGTCATTTGTTTGTGCATTTCAAAAGGTTAAGCAAGAGTTTTACTCGAAGTATATCAACAACAAGCCATGGTCAATCATCTTACATGCGCTAAAGCATCTAAACAGTAGTGTGGATGACTTGGCTGCTCCTACCAAATATCAATTCATTTTTATGATAACCCGAATTTAAAATAATTTTTAGATTTATAATAAGTATTCCAATTATTGGATATTAGTTGAATGCTTTTAATTCATTTGTACTTGATCAGTTTACTTCATGTAATATTTAGATTTAATTCTTAAGCATTAATTCAAAGTCCATGTCCACTGGGTGTATTATTCTAGTTTTTTATTATTATCGAACATCAGTTTAATGCTTTTAATTCATTTGTACTTGATGAGTTTAGTGCATTAATTCAAAGTTGCCAGTGTTTTGTTATAATACGATTAGTGCTTTGTATTCTTCTAGTTCATTTGGATTTGTACTAAAAACGATAATTTTTTACGGACAATGTCTTCTTCAAGGCTTAGCGGCAGCGGAGGCGAAGAGGGCTCCTCGGTCCTGTCACACCTCGCTTAATTCTAGTGTTGTTCGCCACCAAAACTAAGTCGGACATGAGTCAATAAAATACCATTCTTAGCATGAGACAGATATGAGACATAAATATATCAATCCTCAAGATAAATAATTGAATCAAACTCAATTGATAACAACAACTGAACGATAAAAGATCCATCACATGCTAAACTCCAAATAATAAACTAATCTCCAATAATATAAAACTGAATAAAACTCATACAGCTTTGGAACCGAATGGCCCAATCAAAACCATAAACTGTGTCTCAAAGTACATACGAAGGAATGGAAAACTAAACGAAATCAACACGTATAAGGTAGAGTACTTCAAACTGCACCTCCAAGCAAATCCTTAAATAACTCTATGCATCTTCTCCAATTACTAGTTCCTGAAAAGTTAGTCAATGCACGAGGTCAGAGCCCCGAGCATGAATACACACTACTCCTCTCAATTAGGATCCTTGAATCCAGACAGTAACATTATACGTAATAAATATAACAATAGAATATTTTAAGTTAAACGAGATAATTAAACGTGATAAATATACATCACTAACTACCCGCAGAGATCCTCATTTAAAAGGCACACCAATATGATTTTAAATTTCCAAGTCCAACGATGTTAATTAATTAAATTAAGCAACTTTTATTATTGTTCTCACTTGTCATTATGGCCGTCCTCCTTCCCCGGGTGGTAATGTCCACCAAAGTGTCACACTTCCCATTGTCAATCGTCCCCTGACCCGTTTAAGCTGTCGTCCACGACACATGACAAGGTTCCGCACACGACACGACATAAATCGTCCTCTGACCCATTTAAACAGTCGTACCCAACACATTATGTCGCCACAAATTTTAATACCCATTTTTATCTTAGGCATTAATTCTCAATTTCTCAATTTATAAATTACCCCACCCTTTTTCGATGTGAGATCCTCAAAATACACCTTAGTCCCATACCAAAGGGTCCTCAAGTTATCAATACATTCTACTGTAACACCCCGTAATTTTATGCATTTAATATTTAATTAATTCAAAAATTTTAAATTACGTGTGTGTCGTAATTTTAATTGAATTAATTATGGTAAAATTTATTTAAATATTAATCAGAGGGTGAATGGTTAATATTTAGGGAAAATTTAATTACTAAGTAAATAGTAATAATTTATTTACGCCATTACGGGTTTTAGTGACGGGACATTTATTTATCTCAGTCGGGAGTCGGTATAGACTAATTTGGGCGTGAGATAAGGATTTTTATAAATAAATTCGGATGTCAATTCTTAGTGTACGTTTGATTCCGGATGGGCCGAGATAGTCGAAAAAGTGTACCCGGGGATAGTAAATGGGTCAGGGGACGTTTTTAGGCATAGTCAAGCCTACACGGGGGTAATTGAGTCACTTGGGTTTGGCCCATTAGGCTAAAAATGGGATTAAGCCTAATTACTTAATTAAAAAAGAAAAGGAGAACAGCTGATTGGAGATTAGAAAACATATAGTGGGAGAGAAAACCCTAAGGAGCAGTTAAAGGCACTCGGAACCAATTTGAGGGACAAAGGAAAGAGCCAAAGGGGGGATTTCATCATCAACCTTAAGAATTACAACTCCGGATCAGACCCTACGAAACAAAGGCAAGTGGTTAACTTGCTGTAGCATTTATTTATATACGGTGTGCGATAGTATATATATATGGTGTGTGAATTAATATCAGTGGTTAGATATTATTATTATATATACTCTAGTGCTATCATGGGAGGTTGCGCATAGAGGGTGAATCCCCTAGCATGAGGAGTAAGGCGAGTATATCCCCAGGTCATAGCATCCATTATATGGGTGAGGGGCATCTCACTTTCAGGGAAGGAATATGACCGCATCCAATATTTATGTTATTTACCAAGTTAGTGAGCGATTCTGACTTGGGGTAACTAGGTTGTGTGAATACACCTAGTGGGATAGAACTTTAGAGAATATACATCCGGTGAGTTATTGCTCGGGATGATGTTCATTATTAATTATTATTCCGGCATATGTGTGAATGTTGTAATATGACTATACGTATATAATGAGATAAATAATTATATACGGGTTAATTAATAAAGGTCATGAATTGTATTATATGTATAACGGATGTGAAAGTTATATGAATTTAAAAAGAGAAATTATTAATTAAGTTAATGTTGATAATAACTTAGAAATCATAGTTATGGCATACTCGGTCAGAGTAGGGTGGTTGCAAGGGGTTATTTCGATTATCTAGTTATGGAATAAATAACTAAGGAAATTAAATAAGGTATTAGTAGTGCACATTAGAGGAGGGGTGAGGATATTCACAAGGGAGTGTGACACTAACTAAAATATGAAGAGCATGCATACATATTTATTACTGCAAGTTAATCATATGCTAAATATTTTCCAAATGTTTTGGGTTCTAACCCTTGTTATAAATATTTTTAAAAACCTTTTAGGTGTCCAGCCAGAGGGACGCCAGACTTGATTCATTCCGGGGATTCATTGCTGCAGCATATGTGGATGTTGCGGGAGTTTGATAGGCGCTTAAATCTTTCCATTTCTAGTGTAGAATTTCTATCAGTTACTCGAGCATGTCGCTCACAGCATTATTTAGTTTATGTCAAACTTATTGAGATTTATCTTTATCTGTCTTTACTTTTGTTGGTTTTGAACCGATCGTTTATTCACTTAGTTTATTTAAATTATGAATGGGTGATTTCAATTAATTGTGGTTGTTTAAATTATTTTGTTTTCGCATGAGTATTTAAAAGGGCGACAGTGATTCTAAGAATGAACCAACTAAGAAACATGTTCTAATTTAATTTGGACTGATCACCCGGAGTTAATTAGGCGGGGTGTCACAGATGGTGGTATCAGAGCATCAGTTTTCAGTGTCCTTAAGATCTGTACGGCTTACTATGTTTCAGCGTAGCGTTCGGTTGTTATAGAGCCCTATTATTAGGATTATTGATTCATTTTCCGCTTTTGAGATATCGTATTTCTGCTATTAGATTTTTGTATAAATTGTGTACTTATACAATTCGATCTATTTTCAGATGCCACCGAAGAGATAGAGATCAAAGAGGGTTGAGGCTAGGGATCAGTTAAGGGAGGCTCATCGAGAGCCACAGATACCGCCACCCCCACCCCCACCCGAGTTGATCTCCACTATTCAGGTGGCCGCGATAGTGGCCCAGGCAGTTGAGACAGCAATGAGGGCTATGGCATCCCATTTTCCTCAGCACCAGGCACCACCTCCAGTGGCACCAGCAGTTCAGGATCTAGTAGGACCACCATCTTGACAGCGAGTTAGGGAGACCTTTCAAAAGGGTCACCCACTCGAGTTTCGGGGTAGTACCGATGTGGTGGAGGCTTCTGACTGGAAGAAGAATATTCAGCGCCATCTGCGCATGCTGGAGTGTACCGATGTATAGAAAAAGATGCTTGCTACCTTCCGTCTGTCGAAGGAAACCTTACAGTAGTGGGAGTCAGTTACCACCACTGAGGAGAGAGATTTGATGACGATATTCGAGTTTTGGGTGATCGCAAATACTTTCCACCGGTAGTAGAGGCAGAGATGAGGAAGAAGTTTAGTGAGTTAGTTCAAGGTGACCGTTCAGTGATGAATTACGAGGAGGAGTTCACCCGTTTGGCAAACTTTGTGCCAAATGAGGTGAGCGACGAGGAGAGAAAGAAGTCGAGGTTCGTGGATGGCCTGGCCTGGAGGATCAGGCAGCACTTGATTGGTAATTCGGCGTTGGTGACGTATACAGATGTCGTTAATGTCGTTCTCATACATTGCCAGGATCATCGCTTCCATGCGAAGGGGAGCAAGAGGGTAGGAGAGCCGAGCCAGTAGGGAAAGGCAGTTGTTGTTGGTGACATAAGTGGTACTGAGTAGCAGACTAGCAGTCAGCAAGGGAATCAGGCTAAGAAATTTAGTCCTAGTGGGTTTCGACCGGGAGGACAGGGATTTAGGCAGGGTCAGTCGATCCTAAATTAGCAGTAGCATGTTCCTCAGGGCCGTCAGGGCCAAGGGAACATGGGGGAGGCCAGCAGGGCCAATGATAAGGGGACGATCAGAGACGCTTCAAGAGGGAGTGACCGCAGAGGGGCAGAGGCCAATAATAGGGTGCCCAACAGGGGCAGCAGGGATAGATGCCTCCAGCAGCATCGGCTCCACCAGCCCCACAGCAGCAGGGGCAAATGCACTACGAGCGTGTGTATAATGTCCGGGATGTTCCCAATCCTCCAGCACAGCAGGCGCCACCATCCGTTGAGGGTATATTTCTCATCCATGGTCATGAGGGTAGGATATTTTTTTATACAGGAGCATCTCATTCATTAATTAAATCTAAACTTGCTAAACGGGCCGGGTTACTAGAGATCGTAGGTAGTCTCCGTATGTGTGTAGAATCTCCAGTAGGCAGCAGGGCATTGATTCACTCGATTTGTCGGGAGGTAAAAATTTTAATTGGAAGGTTTAGTTTAGTGACAGACCTCTTAGTGTTAGATATGGAGGGGTACGATGCCATCCTACGTATGGATTGGTTGGCAGGTTATCGAGCGACGGTAGATTATTACGAGAGAACAATCGTGTTCTCCATTCCGGGACAGGAGATGTTCCTAATAGAGATACCTCTATCTGAAGGAGGGTCGCACACACATTTATATTATATCGAGGAGGAGACCTCATAAGAGGTGGTAGTTTCGTTGGATTCGATTTCGGTAGTGAGGGACTTCGAGGATGTGTTCTAGGAAATACCAGGGTTTCCATCTAGTAGGGAAATCGAGTTTGTAATCGATTTATCACCGGGGATAAGGCCGATTGCTCGAGCACCTTACCGTATGGCCCCTTCAGAGATGCGTGAGTTAAAAGAGAAGATTCAGCAGCTCCTGGGTCAGGGTTTCATTAGGCGAATTACATCGTCGTGGGGTGCACTGGTGTTGTTTGTAAAGAAGCGAGATGGTTCACTTCGATTGTACGTGGACTATAGGGAGCTAAACAAGGTGATGATACAGAATAAGTATCCGTTGCCTAGGATTGATGATTTATTTGACCAATTGATAGGGGCATCTTACTTCTTCAAGATCGATTTGAGGTCAGGGTATCATCAGCTGCGTATCTGAGAGGAGGATGTTCCTAAGATTGCTTTCATGTCGCGGTATGGATCTTACGAGTTCAGGGTGATGCTATTCGGGATCACCAATGCGCCAGCAGTGTTCATGGATCTCATGAACAGGGTTTTCAAAGAGTATCTCGACCAGTTTTTTATCGTGTTCATTGATGACATCTTGATCTACTCGCGCACTGAGGGGGAGCATGCAGAGCATGTGCGTATGGTTCTACAGAGGTTGCGGGGTCACTATCTTTAGGCCAAATTTGGGAAGTGTGGATTTTGGCTACGGGAGGTAAAGTTTCTTGGTCATGTGGTGTCAGACTGGGGTATTACTGTGGATCCGAGTAAGGTGTCGGCGGTGAGGGAGTGGGGACAGCCCACGATACCGACTGAGGTGCACAGCTTTCTAGGATTGGCAGGCTATTACAGGCGGTTCATTAAGGGATTCTCAAATATTTCGGGCCCTTTGATGAATCTGACTCAAAAAGGGGTGGTTTTTATTTGGAGTGATCATTGTCAATTAGCTTTCGACGAGCTAAAGGACAAGTTGACATTCGCACCAGTACTTGCTTTGCCGAGGGAAGGACTAGAGTATCGAGTTTACACCGATGCATCCTTACAGGGACTTGGGGGTGTGCTCCAGTAGGAGGAGAGGGATATAGCTTATGCATCCAGAAAGCTAAAGCCCCATGAGAGGAATTACCCCACTCAGATCTAGTAACGGTCATTTTTGCTCTGAGGATATGGAGACATTATCTGCTGGGAGAGTAGTTTACCCTATTCACGGATCACAAGTCACTTCAGTGTCTCTTCACACAGAAGGATTTGAATATGAAGCAAAGGCGATGTCTAGAATTTATGAAAGACTACCAGTTTGATATTCAGTATCATCCTGGTAAGGCTAATGTGGTGGCAGACGCATTGAGCCGGAGACCGACTAGGGAACTATCAGAAGTCTGGAAAGTGAAGTGGAAAGAGCTTCGATATGAGGATGATGTAGCCAGGGCCTGCATGTCAGCTTTATCCATCACACCGAATATCATTATGCGAGTTTTGAGGGCTCAGGCGAAGGATCAGATCTGTCAGGATAAGGTACGCTAGCTGTTAGCTGAGGGAGCGGAGGGTTACTCTATCAGCTCAGAAGGAGGCTTACGCCTAAATGGGAGGTTAATTATGCTAGAGGATGAGGAGTTGAGGTATGTCGTTATGATAAAGTCCCATGGTTCGATATTTGCGGTACATCCTGGCGGGGATAAAATGTACCAGGATATGAGGAGATAATATTGGTGGGCGGGAATGAAATGGGACGTAGCAGAGTTTATCTCGAAATGTACCACGTGTCAGCTCGTGAAAGTCGACCATCAGAGACCTCCAGGGACGCTACAACCTCTAGAGATTACCGTGTGGAAGTGGGATAGCATCTCCATGGACTTCATTATAGGGTTACCTCCATCGCAGAGGGGTCACGACTCCAAATAGGTCATTGTGGATCGGTTGACCAAGGTGGCCCACTTCCTGCCGGTTCGCACAGACTTTGAGACGATGCGCTACGTGCAACTATTCATAGCAGAGATTGTTAAGCTGCACAGGGTATCGATAAATATTATTTCTGACAGAGATAAGATTTTTATGGCTCATTTTTGGCAGAGCTTTCAGGAGGCCATGGGCACGGAGCTACGTTTGAGTACATCTTATCACCCATAGATCGACGGGCATATGGAGAGGGTTAATCAGGTGCTAGAAGACATGCTCAGAATGTGCATTTTAGACTTTGGGGGAGGATAGGAGAGATATCTTCCCTTGGTAGAGTTCGCGTATAACAACTCTTACCAATTCATAATTGGCATGGCATCATTCGAGGCACTGTACGGGAGACCTTGTCGTTCACCCGCTTGTTGGTTAGAGGTGGGGGACAACAAGTTATTGGGGCCGGAGATTGTCCAAGAGACGTCTGCCAAGATAGATCTAATTTGAGGGCGGATCCGAATAGTTCAGGATAGGCAGAAGAGTTATGCTGATGCTTCGTGGAAACATGTGGAGTTAGAGGTTGGGAATCAGGTATTAGTCCGGGTGTCCCCTATGAAAGGGGTGATGAGGTTTGGTAAGAAGGGTAAATTAGCATCGAGGTACGTGGGACCCTTCCCTATTATTGAGAGGGTGGGTCCGGTAGCATATAGATTGGGATTGCCAAAACACCTTCAGCGGATACACGACGTGTTCCATGTGGCATCGCTAAAGAAATATCGAAGGAGGGAGAGGTCCTTCTGGCACATTCCACTTGAGGAAATTAATTTACAACCAGAAATCTCGTATGAGGAGAGACCGGTGGCTATTCTGGACCGTAACGAGCGCAAGTTATGATCCAAGGTTGTTCCACTAGTTAGAGTACAGTGGGGTCATTACAACGTTGACGAATCTATCTGGGAGCGGGAGGAGGATATGCGGGAACAATATACAAAGCTATTCACCACAAGTGCGACCTATTTTCGGGGACAAAATTCCCTTGTAAGGGGGGGAGTATGTAACACCCCGTAATTTTATGCATTTAATATTTAATTAATTCAAAAAATTTAAATTACTTGTGTGTCATAATTTTAATTGAATTAATTATGGTAAATTTATTTAAATATTAATCGGAGGGTGAATGGTTAATATTTAGGGAAAATTTAATTAATAAGTGAATAGTAATAATTTATTTACGTCATTACGGGTATTTAGTGATGGGGTATTTTATTTATCTCAGCCGGGAGTCGGTATAGACTAATTTGGGTGTGAGATAAGGATTTTTATAAATTAATTTGGAATGCCAATTCTTAGTGTATGGTTGAGTCCAGATGGGCCGAGATAGTCAGAAAAGTATACCCGGGGTAGTAAACGGGTCACGGGATGTTTTAAGGCATAGTCGGGCCCACACGGGGGTAATTGGGTCACTTGGGTTGGCCCATTAGTCTAAAAATGGGATTAAGCCTAATTACTTAATTAAAAGGAAAAGGAGAACGGTTGATTAGAGATTAGAAAACACATAGTGGGAGAGAAAACCCTAAGGAGCAGTTAAAGGCACTAGGAACTAATTTGGACAAAGGGAAGAGCCAAAGGGGGGATTTCATCATAAACCTTAAGAATTACAACTCCGGATCAGACCTTAGGAAATAATAAGGCAGGAGATTAACTTTATGTATCATTTATTTGTGTTTTCAATTCATACTTATGTTATGTGAATACCTAAAATTCGTTTTGGAGATAAACGGGTACAAAAATGGGGTTTTTGAAATTAGAACATAAAATGGAAATTGGTGTGAGGATTTATGGTGTTACATGATTCTGAACAGATATTCACCTTAGTGGTGATAAACCCATACGAATTATGAATGAAATTGAGTTGGAAATCTGGTGTTGTGGCTGATTTACTAATAACTCGGGTTTTTGCCCGAATTTAGAAAAATAGTAGAGAATGGAAATTAAACGGGGTTTGAGGACTTTATGGGGTTCCTTATGATGTTCTTGATTTATTATATTGATGAGAGGAATTGGGTTAGACTGTAGAAGGAGTTGGACATTTGATGTTTTCGTCTATGGCTGAAACAGGCCTTCGGAGAAGACGAAGACCTGTTCGATCGATCAATCGATTGCTAGGATCGATCGATCGATGGTCGGGGATTTTTGACAGTTCGACCAGTTTTAGTATATAAGGGGAATTTAATTAAAATTTCTCCCCCACACCTTATTTAATGAGAAATAAATATAGGACATATATTCTAATCAATTATGAGGGAAAGTAATTGGGATTTGGAGGAAATTTATGGGTGACACTCTATGATAAATTTTGGGGAAAAATATTCCAAAATAATTAAATACGGATTGAGTGGGAAAGTCCGGGTATGTTGGTTGAGCGATACCAGGGTGTTAAATTAATTTAGATGTAAAACTAATTAATTTGGAGTCGGGGATTTAGACTCGGGTTTTATTTTATTTCGGGCCACGAGAGCGAATCCGAATATATTGATTGGGCGACACCAAAAATAATCTAATTAATTAACGTGCAAATTAATTAATAATCAGAGTTGGACCATAAACTCATGATAATTTGTATAGGCTTGTGTTACGGACATAATACACGGGATAGCCGGGGTAATTTCTCTCTCTCTCTCTCTCTCTCTCTCTCTCTCTCTCTCTCTCTCTCTCTCTATCTATCTATATATATATATATATATATATATATATATATATATATATATATATATATATATATATATATGTGTGTGTGTGTGTGTGTGTGTGTGTGTGTGTGTGGTGTGTGCATTAATCTCAGTGGTTAGATATTATTATTATATATACTCTAGTGCTATCAGGAGAGGTTGCGCGTAAAGGGTGAATCCCCTAGCTTGAGGAGTAGGGAGAGTATATCCCCAGGTCATAGTGTCCATTATATGGGCGAGGGGCATCTCACTTTCAGGGAAGGAATATGACCGCCTCCAATATTTATGTTATTTACCAAGTTAGTGAGCGATTCTTACTTGGGGTAACTAGGTTGTGTGAATACACCTAGTGGGATAGCACTTTAGAGAATATACATCCGGTGAGTTATTGCTCGGGAGGATGTTCATTATTAATTATTATTTCGGCATATCTGTAATGTTGTAATATGATTATACATATATAATGAGATAAATAATTATATACGGGTTAATTAATAAAGGCCGTGAATTGTATTATATGTATAACGGGTGTGAAAGTTATATGAATTTAAAAAGAGAAATGATTAATTAAGTTAATGTTGATAACAACTTAGGAATCATAGCTATGGCATACTCGGTTAGAGTAGGGTGGTTGAAAGGGGTTATTTCGATTATCTAGTTATGGGATAAATAACTAAGGAAATTAAATAAGGCGTTAGTAGTGCGCATTAGAGGAGGGGTGAGGATATTCTCAAGGGGGTGCGACACTAACTAAAATATGAAGAGCATGCATACATATTTATTACTGCAAGTTAATCATTTGCTAAATATTTTCCAAACGTTTTGGGTTCTAACCCTTGCTATAAATATTTTTAAAAACCTTTTAGGTGTCCAGCCACTGGGACGCCAGACTTGATTCATTCCAGGGATTCGTTGTTGCAGCATATGTGGATGTTGTGGGAGTTTGATAGACGCCACATTCTTTCCATTTCTAGTGTAGAATTTTCTATCAGTTACTCGAGCATGTCGCTCACAGCATTATTTAGTTTATGTCAAACTTGTTGAGATTTATCTTTATCAGTCTTTACTTTTGTTGGTTTTGAACCGATGGTTTATTCGGTCAGTTTATTTAAATTGTGAATGGTTGATTTCAGTTAATTGTGGTTGTTTAAATTATTTTGTTTCCGCATGAGTATTTCATTAAATTAATGAAAGATAAAATTTGGCACCAGTCTAATTTTCTCACTTAGGTGGTTAGTAATTAAAAGGGAGACAGTGATGCTAAGAATGAACCAACTGAGAAACCTGTTCTAATTTAATTTAGGATTGATCACCCGGGGTTAATTAGGCGGGGTGTCACATCTACCCAATGTATAGGACAAATTTCTAATGTAAACCTCAACCTATTCTCATGCCTAGGCTAGCGTAACGACGATAAAGTGACAAAAATCAGCCCACCCCTAACAAAATAAAGTCGAAATAATCTACTCTCACTAGTCCCATACCTAGAAGGCGTAAATCATCAAAAGGCCTACCCACTTGTCCCATACCTAGAAAGCATCCTAAAATATATGGAGAGAAATAATACCCAACTACCCGTCGTCACAATGGTATTTTTATAAAACCAACAAGTCCCATAAATAAGCACAATTAATCAATGTACCAAACTACGCATGATAGTCCAATTCAATTAAATCTTAATTTCATCAAAATTGACCTCAATTAATTATTTTACTATAAACACTGAATTTCATCATTAATATGACATAATTAAAATTTCATTATCTCAACGTAACTTACATGAGTTATACCCCCCCCCCCCCAAATTTTCATTTAATTCAAAACTAGGATTTTTCTACATGCAACCTACACCAATAAATTCCAAAATCCACTCATGAATCGTAGGTACCCAAGGGTTGTGAAAATTATTCATATTAAGAGATTTCATAAAAACAGCCCCAAGTGTTATTTGTCCACGTTCTCTAATTAGATTGCTAATTGGTTGTAAGAAAAAAACATGAGATTAAGATTTAGGCCTCACTTAAAATGCATAATACTAAAGGAAAATAATAGAGTATTCATGCCTGTGATTAGTTGGATGAAAAATCTGAATAGAAGGTTGAACTCGTCTTGAGAAAACACCAATAGACTCTTCAAAACTTGTGAAAAGTAGGGGCTAGGGGTTGAAGATGAGAGAGTTATGTTTTAGAAAAGCTTTCTGGAGAAAGTTTGGGAGAAAAGTGATTTTCGAAGTTCCAGCCCCGTATTAATTTAGTATATAAAGGGTTTAAGAGTTAAAACATAATTAGGGGACTCCCATCCAATCACCGCCTCTGTCGTTTGAACAACCCCGGTATTAAAATCCTAAATCTTTTAAAATTCGGCTTTTATTATCTCATAAATATTCTTAAAAATGTACCAGCCAGATTAAATGATAAAAACCCTATAATCTTTTTATAAAAGACTCGAATTAATTCCCGACAGCAAATTTATTAATAAAACCAAGTTAAATTCTTTAAAGGCCATTAACTCCAAAAAAAAATTATTTCACTCCAAATTAATTAAAGTCAATTAATTAAAACTTGGGGTGTTACATACTTCCCCACAAGTAAAGAATTTCGTCCTCGAAATTAGACGAAGCATGCACATCGTGTAAATCTCGTAAAAGAAAATATGGCTCACATATGCCTACCCGTAGGGTGCCATAATTGGGTGCCCATACACACGATTCTATGCGCACGTACCCCACGAACAACAAAATAATATATATAGCCTATATACATGCGCATGACTATGAAAATAACGACGTACCACACGCTCTCACAAATCACCACTTGATTCTATTTCCGAAAGTCATCAAAATGCTAACATCCTCAAATTAAATCTCATCATACGATACCTAACATCTGCACTAAAATCTCCAAAATAATTGTCGTTACCACAGTCCATTATAAGGATCCTCACTTCAAGCTTACAATTTCTAAACTCCATGCCTACAACGTCCTTAGCACAAAACTGCATAACTCCAAGAAACACATCTAACATGTATGCTAGACCCTCTACCTTAAGGAGTACGAATCAACAGAGGGAATCGAAGATTGACAACGCAAAAGCTAAAACGGACTTATACCTACGAGACCTAATACCATGCTCTATAACATCTGTCACGCCCCGCTTAATTCTAGTGTCGACCGTCACCAAAACTAAGTCGGGCGTGAGTCAATAAAATACCATTCTTAGCATGAGACAGATATTAGACGTAAACAAATCAATCCTCAAGATAAATAATTGAATCAAACTCAATTGATAACAATAATTGAACGATAAAAGATCCATCACATGCTAAACTCCAAATAATAAACTAATCTCCAATAATATAAAACTGAATAAAATCCATACAACTTTGGAACTGGATGGCCCAATCAAAATCATAAACTGTGTCTCAAAGTACATACTTTGGAAAACTAAACGAAATCAACACGCATAAGGTAGAGCAACTCTAACTGCACCTCCAAGTAAATCCTCAAATAACTCTATGCAGTTTCTCCAATTACTAATTCCTGAGAAGTTATTCAACACACGAGGTCAGAGCCCCGAGCATGAATACACACTACTCCCCCTAATTAGGATCCTTAAATCCAGACAATAGTATTGTACGTAATAAATATCATAATAGAATATTTTAAGTTAAGCGAGATAATTAAATGTGATAAATATATATCACTAACTACCCGCAGAGATCCCCATTTAAAAGGCACACCAATATGATTTTAAATTTTCAAGTCCCACCATGTTAACTAATTAAATTAACCAGCTTTTATTATTGTTCTCACCTGTTATTAGGGCGGTCCTCCCGCCCCGGGTGCTAATGTCCACCAAAGTGTCATACTTCCCCTTGTCAATCGTCCTCTGACCCGTTTAAACTATCGGGCCCGACACATGACAAGGTTCCACACACGATACGATATAAATCGTCCTCTGATCCGTTTAAATTGTTGGCCCGGACACATTATGTCGCCACAAATTTTAATACCCATTTTTCATCTTAGGTATTAATTCTCAATTTCTCAGTTTATAAATTACCCCACCCTTTTTCGATGTCAAATCCTTAAAATACTCCTTAGTCCCGTACCTAAGGGTCTCCAAGTTATTAATACGTCCTACCCTATGTATAGGATGAATTTCTAGCGTAAACCTTGACCTAATCTCATGCCTAGACTAGCATAACAACGATAAAGTGATAAAAATCATCCCACTCCCGATAAAATAAAGTCATAATAATCTACCCTCACTAGTCTTATACCTAGAAGGCGTAAATAATCAAAAGTCCTATCCATTAGTCCCATACCTAGAAGGCATCCTAAATATAGGGAGATAAATAATACTCAACAACCCGTAGTTACAATAGAATTTTTATAAAACCAACAAGTCACATAAATAAGCACAATTAATCAATGTACCAAACTACGCATGATAGTCCAATTCAATTAAATCTTAATTTCACCAAAATTGACCTCAATTAATTATTTTAATATAAACACTGAATTTCATCATTAATATGACATAATTCAAATTTCATTATCTCAACGTAACTTACATGAGTTATACGCCCCAAAATTTTCATTTAATTCAAAACTAGGGTTTTTCTACATGCAACCTACACCAATAAATCCCAAAATTCACTCATGAATCCTACGTACCCAATGGTTATGAACATTATTCATATTAAGAGATTTCATAAAATCATCCCCCAGTGTTATGTGTCCACTTTCTCTAATTAGATTGCTAATTGGTTTTACGAAAAAAAACATGAGATTAAGGTTTAGGCAACACTTAAAATGCATAATACTAAAGGAAAATAATAGAGTATTCATGCCTGTGATTAGTTGGATGAAAAATATGAATAGAAGGTTGAACTCATCTTGATAAAATACCAATAGACTCTTCAAAACTTGTGAAAAGTAGGGGCTAGGGGTTGAAGATGAGAGAATTATGTTTTGAAAAGCTTTCTAGAGAAAGTTTGGGATAAAAGTGATTTTCGAAGTCCCAGACTCGTATTAAATTAGTATATAAAGGGTTTAAGAGTTAAAACACAATTTGTAGACTCCCATCCAATCACCGCCTCTGTCGTTCGAACGACGTACAGTGTCATTCAAACGAGAAGTTATGTCGTTCGAACGACATACGATGTCGTTTGAACGACCCCAGTATTAAAATTCCAAATCTTTTAAAATTCTACTTTTATTATCTGATAAATATTCTTAAAAATATACCTGCCGGATTAAATGATAAAAGCCCTATAATCTTTTTATAAAAGACTAGGGTTAATTCCCAATTGCAAATTTATTAATAATACTAAGTTAAATTCTTTAAAGGCCATTAACTCCCAAAAAAAATTATTTCACTCTTAATTAATTAAAGTCAATTAATTAAAACTCGGGGTGTTACATACATCCCCACTAGTAAAGACTTTCATCCTCGAAATTAGACGAAACATACACATCGCGTAAATCTCGCAAAAGAAAATATGGCTCACATATGTCTACCCGTAGGATGCCATAATTGGGTACCCATACACCCGATTCTACGCGCACCTACCCCACGAACAACAAAATAATATATATAGCCTATATACGCATGACTATAAACATAACAGCGTACCACACGCTCTCACAAATCACTGCCTGATTCTATTTTCGAGATTCATCAAAATGCTAACACCCTCATATTAAATCTCATCATAAAAAAATCGACACATACGATACCTAACATCTGCACTAAAATCTCCAAAATAATTACCGTTACCACAGTCCATTCTAAGGATCCTCACATCAAGCTTAATAACTCTAAACTCAATGCCTACAACGTCCTTAGCACAAAACTGCATAACTCCAAAAAACACATCTAACATGTATGCTAGAAACTCTACCTTAAGGAGTACGAATCAACAGAGGGAATCGAAGATCAGCAACGCGAATGCTAAAACGGACTCATAACCTACGAGATCTAAGACCATGTTTTGATACCATCTGTCACACCCCGCTTAATTCTAGCATCGGCCGCCGTCAAAATTAAGCCGAGCGTGAGTCAATAAAATACCATTCTTAGCATGAGACAGATATGAAACATAAATAAATCAATCCTCAAGATAAATAATTGAATCAAACTCAATTGATAAGAATAACTGAACGATAAAAGATCCATCACATGCTAAACTCCAAATAATAAACTAATCTCCAACAATATAAAACTGAATAAAACCTATACAACTTTGAAACCGAATGGCCCAATCAAAACCATAAGCTGTGTCCAAAGTACATACGAAGGAATGTAAAACTAAACGAAATCAACACGCATAAGGTAGAGCAACTCCAACAGCACCTCCAAGCAAATCCTCAAATAACTCTATGCAGTTTCTCCAATTACTAATTCCTGAGAAGTTATTCAACACACGAGGTCAGAGCCCCGAGCATGAATACACACTACTCCCCCAATTAGGATCCTTAAATCCAGACAATAGTATTGTACGTAATAAATATCATAATAGAATATTTTAAGTTAAGCGAGATAATTAAATGTGATAAATATATATCACTAACTACCCGCAGAGATCCCCATTTGAAAGGCACACCAATATAATTTTAAATTCCCAAGTCCCACGATGTTAATTAATTTCTTAACCAACTTTTATTATTGTTCTCACTTGTTATTATGGTGGTCCTCCCGTCCCGGGTGGTAATTTCAACCAAAGTATCACACTTCCCTTTGTCAATCGTCCTCTGACCCGTTTAAACTATCAGCCCCGACACATGACAAGGTTTCACACACGACACGACATAAACCATCCTCTGACCCATTTAAACTGTCGGCCCCGACACATTATGTCGCCACAAATTTTAATACCTGTTTTTATCTTAAGCATTAATTCTCAATTTCTCAATTTATAAATTACCCCACTCTTTTTTTATGAGAGATCCTCAAAATACCCCTTAGTCCCATACATAAGGGTCCCTAAGTTATTAATACGTCTTACCCTGTGTATATGATGAATTTCTAACGTAAACCTCAACCTAGTCTCATGCCTAGGATAGCGTAACGACGATAAAGTGATAAAAACCAACCCGTCCCCGACAAAATAAAGTCATAATAATCTACCCTCACTAGTTCCATACCTAGAAGGCGTAAAGCATCAAAAGGCCTACCCACTAGTCCCATACCTAGAAGGCATCCTAAAATATAGGGAGAGAAATAATACCCAACAACCCATCGTCACAATGGTATTTTAATAAAACCAACAAGTCACATAAATAAGCACAATTAATCAATGTACCAAACTACGCATGATAGTCCAATTCAATTAAATCTTAATTTCACCAAAATTGACCTCAATTAATTATTTAATATAAACACTGAATTTCATCATTAATATGATATAATTCAAATTTCATTATCTCAACGTAACTTACATGAGTTATACACCCCCAAATTTTTATTTAATTCAAAACTATGATTTTTCTACATACAACCTACACCAATAAATCCCCAAATCCACTCATGAATCCTATGTACCCAAGGGTTATGAACATTATTCATATTAAGAGATTTCATAAAAACAACCCCAAGTGTTAGTGTGTCCACTTTCTCTAATTAGATTGCTAATTTGTTTTAAGAAAAAAATATGAGATTAAGGTTTAAGCAACACTTAAAACACATAATACTAAATGAAAAGAGTAGAATATTCATGCCTGTGATTAGTTGGATAAAAATCTAAATAGAAGGTTGAGCTCCTCTTGAGAAAACACCAATAGACTCTTCAAAACTTGTGAAAAGTAGGGGCTAGGGGTTGAAGATGAGAGAATTATGTTTTGGAAAATCTTTCTGGAGAAATTTTGTGAGAAAAGTGATTTTCGAAGTCCCAGCCCCATATTAATTTAGTATATAAAGGGTTTAAGAGTTAAAACACAATTAGTAGACTCCCATCCAATCACTGCCTCTGTCGTTCGAACGAAGTACGGTGTCGTTCGAATGAGAAGCTATGTCGTTTGAACGACCCCAGTATTAAAATCCCAAATCTTTTAAAATTCGACTTTTATTATCTGATAAATATTCTTAAAAGTGTACCTGTCAGATTAAATGATAAAAACCCTATAGTCTTTTTATAAAAGACTCGAATTAATTACCGATCGCAAATTTATTAATAAACCCAAGTTAAATTCTCTAAAGGTCATTAACTCCAAAAAAAATTTATTTCACTCCAAATTAATTAAAGTCAGTTAATTAACACTCGGGGTGTTACAGGTCCCTAGGCTCCTAAAATGGGGCAAATTGGGATCGACCGTTGAGAACAAGATGAGAATATTGGCTAGATCCCTCGAGTTTGTGAAGACGATTATCGACCCGGGGTACTATAGTTGGAGGGAGGTGCTAAATGAGATCAAGTTGGCTATTTGGGAAACACTACAGGTAATTTATTTATATTTCAATTTCAAATTATATTTATATATATTAGCAACTATCACTTACTTCATTTTTATTTTGTATTTGTTTGACAGGAACAATTCGGCCTGCCCCAACAACTCCGCAATTCTCTGTTGGAATAGTTAAGGGAACAACATAAGACGTGAAAGAAAAATTTACGGGCCCGGTACTTTAGGAAGACCCTGGACTCAATTCTCAGACTACGTGAGACTGTCCCCTCGAAGGAGCTGATCGCATTGACATAGTAGCAAAAGTTTATCGACAATGAGATCGAGGAGCGATAATTGGCATCTCGCCAAACGGGGAGGAAAAATCGAGTGAAAAAGATGGATGTGAACTACTCCGGGCGGATGTCTTATGCTGAGGTGGAGCACAGGATGGTAAGTTTTTATTTTTCTATAATTATAGTTTTATGTTATTCTGCATTATTTTATTTTGCGTTACTTACTAATTTTGTATTATTTTATTTAAGGAGACAGGGAGTGGCCTTGGGGGTAGGCCATATAGGATAGATGCCTATCTAGCAATTCAAATGAAGAAGGGCAAGGACAAGGAGGTGTGCCCGAGCTTCGCGATTACGATTGTAAGTTATAAATGTTTAATTTTTATTAATTACGTTATAATTTTTTTATTTACTTAATTAACTAATCGTGTGCTTTTTATCATTTCATATAAAGCTTAAAAAAATGCATGAGTTTCAGTTTGATGCCGACAAGGCATCTTTGGCTACGGACGCACTCAGTCAAGTGCTCGGCATTGATCGCAAGGGGAGGACTAGGGGGTGAGCTCGCGAGTGGGAAAGTCTAGGATCATCGAAATGGAGACGAGCAACACCAGGTTGGCTCGTCAGGTGGACACGGATGACGAGAAGCTATCAAAGTTGGAGGCGATAGTCCTAGATTTGTACGCCTTCATGAAGCGTGAGTTGGGTAAGGATAAGGAGAAAACGGTGGAGGAGGAGGTGGACGAGGACGTCACTGCTTTATCGTCGATATGCATGGACTCGACGCTTGATGATCCGATTCCCATCTTGGCTCCCATTCAGCGGCCTTTGTCAATAATTGGTTGGCCAAGCGTGTTTTTACTCGACATATATGATGGCCAACGGATAGCGAGGGGGTTGAGGGACCCGAGAACCCTCTCGGGTATGCCGATTCATGGATGTCTCCTTCAATACATCGAGGCTAAGGTGTTCGTCACGCATGTGATATACCCCAAAAAGGAGAACTCCACATTGTGGTTGTGCGAACAATGCGATGTGACGCATATTGAGGGGTGTCTCAATTCGTATATCGTGTGGCCTTCCTTCATCCTCCAACCAACTGATGACTTTATGCATTGATTATTTGTATCTATTTTATTTGTACATTTAGATTATATTCGTATTGTTTTGACTTGTTACATTTTGGTTTAGGTATGGATTGTATTTATATTTTATTTGGATATGGAATTATATATGCAATGATTTGGTGCATTTTTTATATTTTATTTGGATATATGTTGTTTGAATATGTATAATTTTGCTATACCAGGTACAAATATACTGTTGGGCAGTGGCCATACTGCCCAGTAGTTTTTTTTAAATTATGTCCTGAATTGTCACGGTCTTTGACCGTGATAATTATTTTAGGATTTGTCACGGTCTTTAACCGTGACAAAACTTGTCAAGGTCAAAGACTGTGACAGGACCGTAACAAGTCTAATGAACTTGTCACGATCTTTGACCATGACAAGTCCGTGATAAAAATAGTTGTCACTCCCAAACTTGTCACGGTCAATGGCCGTGACAATCCAACAGTTTTGGTATACACACACACACACTAATTGTGTGTGTTGATTTTAAAAATTAAAAACTGGATTTTAAAACATGTTTACTAAATGCACATCAATCTTTGAAAACATTGAAAATTAAATTTAAAAATAATCTTAAAATTTAAATCTATATATAACTATTATAAAACGGGGTACTCCATTTAATTCTATGGTTCAACCAAACTATCCACGTGGCAACTCTTCTTCTTTTATCTTGTGAGTTTCATTCACTCCATTTCTCTGTCTCTCCCCCCCCCCCGCCCCCCCCCCCCCACCACATTTACATTTTTTTCCATCCCTTTTATCTCTCCCTCTTGCGTCCCTTGCTCTGTCCATCCTTTCTTATTTTCCTCTTTTTTTCCCTTACACTTTTGTGCCTTTTCATATTTTCCAAGAACTCTTCTTCTCCCTTCTATCCCAAACCCGATGCTTCTTTTTTCTTAAATGATTTCACTCCAACCCCTTAGTCAACATCCACCCATGTCTCTTTCTCTTAATAATTCTCTCTCATTTAACCGGCAACAGTGGTGCACCTTACACCACCTGACAGCATACCCGCTACAGTTTCCCTCATCATACAAGCCTTTCTTTAACTACTCTATACCTAATTTCTCTACTTTTGTCCTTAGAGATGAGTTGTTGTGAGAGAAGGGAGTGGATAAGGATGGAGAAGGGTTGGGATTTCTAGAATTTTGTTTTGATATCCACTCTCTCAACTATTGAGAGTTTTAGAAGTATATTTGTTTATGTTTTTGAAATATTATGACTTTTACAAAATTCTGATCATTAAATATTTTATCTATTTTTATTATTTTCCAAACTACTCATCTCTCTCACCATCCCGACCCACCCACAGTTTTTAGACCATTATTTGGATACAGAAAAAAGGGGAAATAAATAAAAAATTCGATGAATGTATGAAATTTTTTGTCTTCAGATTCAAGAGTTTAAAGTTGAAACAACATAGAATCTTTCCTTCATGTGTAATTCATAAAAATGGAGAGTGGGAAGGTAGATTTATTATAATTTTTTTTGTGAGGAAAAAATAATAATAATAATAATAATGTTTTTGTCGAAGCTTTGTTGGTAAATGGAAATGAAATGTGGTTTGAATATAAAAAGTAAATTAGAGTTTGCGATCTCCCCTATGATTACCACGGCTAGTGTAGAAGGGTGTTATAAACAGAAAAAAAGCAAAATAAAATAAATATGCTTTTTTTATTAAATAACATCCGAGAGGTACCCGCGAGGCCACCCAGAAGTCCAAAAGCCACCGCAAGTGTCAGCACCGCGGCGAGTCCCTACGCCACCGCAAGGGTCAGCGCTACCTCGGGCGTCAACGCCACTTCGAGTGTCGGCGCCACCTCAAGCGTCAGCGCCATTTCGAGCGTCAGCGCCACTTCGAGCGTCGCCGCCGGGACAAGGGTCGGCGCCACTTCGAGCGTCGGCGCCACAACAAGGGTCGGCGCCGCAACAAGGGTCGGCGCCGCCTCACCTGTCAGCGCGGATTCAAGCCTCAGCGCTACCTCAAGCGTCAGCGCCATTTCGAGCGTCAGCGCCACTCTGAGCGTCGGCGCCGGGACAAGGGTCGGCGCCACTTCGAGCGTCGGCGTCACTTTGAGCGTCGGCGCCACAACAAGGGTCGGCGCCGCAACAAGGGTCGGCACCGCCTCACCTGTCAGCGCGGATTCAAGCCTCGGCGCTACCTCAGGCGTCGGCGCCACTTCGAGCGTCGGCGCCGCAACAAGGGTCGGCGCCGCCTCACCTGTCAGCGCCGGTTCAAGCATCAGCGCTACCTCAAGCGTCAGCGCCATTTCGAGCGTCGGCGCCGGGACAAGGGTCGGCGCCACTTCGAGCGTCGGCGCCGCCTCACCTGTCAGCACGGATTCAAGCCTCGGCGCTACCTCAGGCGTCAGCGCCACTTCGAGCGTCGGCGCCGCAACAAGGGTCGGCGCCGCCTCACCTGTCAGCGCCGGTTCAAGCATCAGCGCTACCTCAAGCGTCAGCGCCATTTCGAGCGTCGGCGCCGGGACAAGGGTCGGCGCCATTTCAAGCGTCGGCGCCACAACAAGGGTCGGCGCCGCCTCACATATCAGCATCGATTCAAGCATCAGCGCTACCTCGGGCGTCAGCACCACTTCAAGCGTCAACGCCACTTCGAGCGTCGGCGCCGCAACAAGGGTCGGCGCCGCCTCGCAGCATCAGCGCCACTCCGAGCAACGGCGCCAGGACAAGGGTCGGCGCCGCTTCAAGCATCAGCGCCACCACAATCGTACTACAGAAACGTTATTCGAGAAGCGCTGCTACAGGAGTTTCCATCATGAAACAGCAGGCTCTAAATAAACAACAGCACTAACACTTTACTTTCTTGCACAGGTTGCCCAGTCGAGCAAGCAGGGCTCGAACAGGCGCGTCGGGACCTCCTGGGAGTTTTGGCTTGGCGGCTGAGGGACAAGGTATGTTGAGCAAGCTCAACCACTTAGCACTATAGGAATGAGAGAATACTAGTAGGAAGACCCAGAAGCCACTCGAGGCTACGCACAAAAAATAAACTCTTTACAAGAAAATGACTTTTCTAGAAGAGGGGGTCCTCGAGGTCTCTCTCAAGAAAAATAACACTTTTTAGAGGGAGTGAGGCCTTAAGGTCCTCTCTCTCAAAGATTTGCAAAATTGCACCACAAGTTACCGTTTCAAAAGATAACTACCAAATCTGTTATTTTGTCTCCATTAGGGGACATATGTGCTTTTTGAGTTTTGGTCGGTGCCAGGTGGCGCCTGCAGAGGGGACAGGCAGGCTGCCTGCAGGTAGGGACAAATGGTACACTTCAGACATTGTTCCCCACCAACTCTCTCAATTTTGGCGCCCAAAATCGCCAGCTCACCCCTTACGCCCATGTATAAATAGACCTCTGGGCAAGGTCAAAAGAAAAGACAAGAAAAATTGCACTGTTACTCTGCTAAAATATCACCAGACCTACCTAGTATTCTCTCCCTGCTCATTCTCTTAGTGTTGAGTGCCTTGTTCCTTCACTCCCCACTGACAGCCATCACTCTCAGGTGTTTCCCTTGAGAAAATTGCTATTTTTGCTGTGAAAGTTCATCTTCTTGCAGGGAGTGAGTTGAAGCTTGAGTTCCATTGTTACCAGAAGGAGAAGTTTTCTTCAGAAGTTGCACCAGGAGACCTTGAAGACTTGCAGACAGTGTCCATTGGAGTGGGTCACGCCTCACCCTTTCCAGTTATTCATAGACCCCAGTCTCACTACCCTCCTACAGCTAGTTTCTTAATCAAATATAGGTCGATATTGACTCCTTCTCAATCTCTATTATTGCGCAAGAAAAAGAATATCAATTAAATGAAAGAAATGGTTTCATTCTATTAAAAGTTGAAATAAAAAGCAATACAAAAACGAAAGAGGAGAGAACAACTATCAATCTTGATTGTTAAAGTGAACACCAAGAAGAAACACAAAGAAGACAAAAAGGGATTACCAACGTAGTTAGCTGATTGCTTTTTTAAAAATTAACTCTTATTTCTGTATTCTTCCTTTTTTTTACTTTATTACCTCAAATCTTCAAGAAGTCACCCCCTTACTCTTATAGTAACATTAATCTCTAAATATTATTGAAGCAATATAATTATATATTACTAGAGGTCATTCTTTCTTTAACAATATTTAATTAGTTTTTTTCATATTTTATTATTTAATCTAAAACTTATTTCATACAAAAAAAAATACTTGTGTAACAAATGTTATATCAAATTTAATTCGTGATTTTTTTTATTATTTAAAAATAAGATATTTTGAAAAAACACATACTAGATTTTATAATATTCTCGATAGAATATTTATTATTTATCTCTGAAATATTTACTATTTTTAAATACTCTCGTGGTGCACGGGTTGACACCTAGTTTCTAAATACATTACCAAACCGAGAAGAGTGAGTGATGCGCTCCTGTGGAGAGAGAGAGAGAGAGAGAGAGATCAATTGATAAGAAAGGTGGGCCCCACAGCCCACTCGTCAAATTTAGGGAGCTCCAACGCGATTTTACCTGCCGACAGACTTGGTTTATACTACTTTAGAGTTAAATAATCCAACGTGGCTTGAACTAGACGAGTTCCCTTTTGGACACTAGTAGTAAGGTTAAGGTTAAGGTTCTTTTTCTTCTTCTCTCCTCTCTTCCACTTTAGAGTTACATTTTGGTGAATGAGTATGGCGGCCAAACTTATGCATGCAGTTCTCTATGATCGCTATGGGGGAGGTCCTGCTGCTTTGAAGGTTTTTTCATTCCTATTTATTTTTCTCAATTACCATATCAAATCATCCAAGGATTTATACTTATATATTATCACATAAAGAATCTCTTTTATTATATTAAACAAATTCTACACCTTCTTCAATGGATTTATACACAAAACCCACTTTCAGGATTTCATTTCTTATCTTTTTTAATTACATTTCCTTCAGCTCCTGAGAATTAATTTTTTATTATTAAGGCTCCTTTATGTAACATACTTTGAAACTTATATTATTTTTTAAATCGGTAAGGTTCCTACCAGCCTTACCAATTCGTCTACTCAAATACCAATTTGATATTTACTACATATAAGTACGAAAACAAAAATAAAAGGGACAAATAATTTCATGGCCTCGCATAGAGCGGATTTCCCCTTCACCTGTTAATTGATTTTAAGAATTAAATAAATGATGTTAATCTCCTTGCGGAGGAAAATGGATTCCAACGTGATTACGTCTCAAAAGATGTGCGGGGTTCACTTTAATATTGGCCGAAAGTTAGCTAGAAAATGGTTACAAAACCCATTTTCTAAAACACTTAAAAAATATTATAAGATAAAAATTCGGGCCCTCATATTTATTTAACTAATAAAAAATAGGATAGCATGGGGTACTGTCGGATAAAAGGGTGGGAATCATAATTGTCAAATCGTGAATCGGATCACCCCCGAATCGCGAATCGAATCGGAATCAAATGATAAAAATGTAGTAAAACATACATAAATGAGATTTAACACCGTAGAATTGGTAATTAAGCATAATATGACAAAATTAGCACAAAAATTAACCGTGACACTTGTTCTCATTCATTTTAAACTTAAAATGTAAAAAACAAAAATATATCATTAAAAGTCATTATCAATGATCATTCTTCTTCATTCATCATCATCATCATCATCATCATCATCATCATCCTCTATGACAATTCTATCTTCCCCCTCTTCAAATTCCTCTTCATCTTCATCATCATCCTCATCATCAAGAATTTCAATATCTTCTTCTGCGACTTGTTTGCCTTTTCCCTTGGCATTTAAATTCCTTGGCTCTATGTAACACAAAATAATTTTGACACATATTAACAATAAGATTAGCATATATTAGTAACAAATAAACAGCAATTATAATTTATAATAATTCCACATATTTTCATCTCGCTTCCTCTTTTTGCTAGGCCCTTCATCTTGGAAGCATTCGGGAACATCCAATCATGAATGGTCCGTGGGAAGACATGGTTCCTCTGTATCTCTCTTAGTGATCCACTCATCATCGACCTACATATCGGATAGACAAATTGGATCGAAGTCGCCACATTCTCTCCTTTGCTCTCGTCTCATTTCAAGTTGAAGATTATACTTCCCGAAAACAAGGACATTCAATATTTGTTGCTCCAAACGATTTCTTTTCTTGGAAGGCACATGATCAAATGTGCTCCAATTTCTCTCACAACCTGTCGCACTACATGTGACGCTAAGAACTCGTATAGAGATCTTTTGAAGCTCCAGTACATCTTCACCAAAACTTTCCCACCAATTGGCTATATAAACAAAAGAATATAAAAAATTAAGCAACATATAAATTCATTGAACTTTCCCACCAATTGTTTTTTATCTCTTGTTAGAGTTACCGAGCTTCTACCGAACAATCCCGCACACGTTTTAAATTTATCCATTTGCTTTTGTATGGTGATTATTGTATCGGTGTTCGGGAACATTCTCTCTATAGTTTCATCTAAACCACGCTTCACTTTTCTATCGGCCTTAAAGCCATCATTGAAGTGGAATCTTCAAATAAAAAAATAAAATATATTTTAGTCTCTTAGATAATATAAATTAAAATAAAGTGGAATCTTCAAGTAAAGAATTTAATATAAATTATGTTACCTTGGGTTCAATAGTATCCCGCCACATGAAGTGGCCTATGAAGTTGAAGATCCCAGCTCGTATCAATTATTTTCCAAATCTTCATATATCTTATCAATTATTTTCCAAATCTTCATATATCTTTTCTCCTGATGATTAAAATTAGTCTCAATTTGCTCATTCGCCCAGTCCATAGCTTCATATATGTAACCCATTGCCGGTTTTGCATCTCTATCAACAAGTCTAAAAACTTTGTAAAGTGGATGTACACTTTTCAAATAATATTTAATCGCATTTCAAAAACTTGTATCACCCAAAATAATACCCTCCACTTTCTTTGCATCCACCTTGTTGGCAAAAGTTCCATTAATCCAATCGACCAACGTAAACATACGCCTCAATGCCCCTTTGTTTTCTCCAAAACTCTTCAATGTGAGAAAGGAAGTGGCAAATCTAGTTGCTTACGCTCTAGTATGTTCCCTCTTATTTGAAAATTATCTAAACAGATCAAGCACCCATGTATGCCGACAAATATATACAATAACTTCTCTTGCCTTTGAAATTGTGTTTTAAAATAGGGGTAATAGTTATAAAGTCTCATTCACTTGGTCAACGAGGCAAGAGAGCCTATGACTGAGTCAATGGTGTCAAAGGTTCTATTTTGCCAACTCAGCACATTATAATGACGAATATACTTTCAAAATACGCCCTCATAACTGTTACGTCGTTTTTTTCAAAATCTACTAATATAAAATTCTCAAAGTTTATATATTTCGAATCCACGCGTTAAGATCTTTTAAACAACACCCATATTTGATATTTTTTGACGAAAAAATCGAAATAGATAAATTTACTGTTTCTGTAAAACCTTTATTTTTCTTAGTGAAACTCGATTTTTTCAGGCGAAAACTCTTCTTCTCCTGCCCGGGCTATGGTGCCCCTAGAGCGGACCGAAAAAAATAAAGAAATAGACGAAGAGAGAGAAAGAAATGAGGAGAGAGAAACACTCTGGCGAGAATTCCGGCGCCCTACGGTGAGATTTTCTTGTGGACTGTTTCCGGCGAGTCTCCGATGGGGTGGGCGGAGTGGGGGTGGGGTGGAGATGGGGCTGCTAGAGAGAGAGAGTGTGGGATTATGTGTTTGTTTTTAGAGAGAGTAAATTGATTTAAAATGTGTATATGTGAGGGTATATTTGTCTGAATATATATAGTTTATAATGAAAAAGGACTTAATACAATAAAAAAAAGTTAGTAGGATTTAATGCATCTTTGCCTCAATAAATGGAACTAGGATTGAATTATCCCTTTGAAATATAGGCAAGTTACCGATGTTAGTAAGCATCAAATCAATCAAGTGGGTGGTACACAGATTCCAAAATAAGTTCTTTTTTTCGCTTTCAATAACCTCCCTGTGGCTACATAAGTCGAAGCACTATCCGTCACCACTTGCATAATATTTTCTTCCCCTATCTCTTCTACTATGCTATCAAGCAACTCAAACAATCTAACCGCATCCTTGATGATCGAGGAGGTGTCCACGGATATAAGAAAAATCGTCCCGCTCGGCTATTCACTAAAAAGTTAGTGGGCGATCTCGATTTTCCATCGCTCCACCCACCCGACATTAAAGTGCACCCCGTTTTTTTTAATTCCTTTTTATACTTCTCCAACAAGCTATGCATACTTTACACTTCCTTTTTCAAATATGTGACCCTAGCTTCACGATAGCTAGGGGGTTTCAATCCCTTGCCATAATCACCAACCGACACCAATACCCTTTTAAAAAATGGACACTTCACAAGATTGAATGATAGAGCATTCTTATAGTAAAACCTTAATATATCCTTACATACCGGCTCCCTATCCTTTTGCATTTGATAAATAGTTTGTTGTTTACCTTTCCCCCCATCCCCTAATAACAAACCTATCCATTCCCCTTTTCACCTTCCCCGTTGAACCCCCCTCATCCTCGTTTCCCCCTTGAAAACATTCATCTTCAACATTGGCTTGACTTTGATTGCTACCGATCGTGGACGTAGCATTTTGACACAAATACTCTTGAAAAAATATTCTAACAGCCTTGGCACATTGTTCACAGATACTAGTATCATTATGTGTTCCGGAAAATGTTGTTTCATTCGGAAAACTCCTCTCCATTTTATAGCTCCACAATAATTGCATCTCAATTGCATTCTATTGTTCTCATTGACCTTGGTGCAATGAGCCGAAGTTGGATTCGTTTCTTTTTTGCCCTTTGACTTTACCATCTTGATTTCCAAAGATCAAACAACCTACAAATCAATAACAATTTATTTAATAAACAACTCAAACAATAATTTAAAACAGGCTTCATATTAATTTAACACAAATTTGTACATACATAAGCCAAAATTCAACACAAATTAAATTAGTATTAATTTAAAACAGCATACATAAACTGTAAAACAAATACTTCCAAAAATTTAAAACAGCCTACCTACTACGATTAAAAATATTGATATAAAACAACCTACAAAATTACAACAATATTAATTTAAAACAATAAAACATATTAATTTAAAATAATAAAACAAATACTGAGAATAACAATAATAATTAAAAAGAGCGTTCATATTAGTTTAAAACAACAAAACAAATACTAAGATTAACTATAGAACAATATAATATTGATTTAAAACAACCTTAATATTGATTTAAAACAACAAAACAAATATACCTTCAAAATTTTTACTTTTATAACAAATACAAAGGTTTTATAACAAAAAAAAAAAACTCAAAAGAAAACATACAATTTTGAGATTTGCCGCAACAGATTGGGTTCGGCTTTCGATTTGCTGGAATAGGGTTTGGTTGGCTTCCGTTGCGAGAACGACTTGAATAGGGTTTGGTTTTTGAGTTATTGGCAGTTCGTATGGCTTAAATCTTGGTTTTTTTGTTGTGTACGGAACAATTGGGTTAAAAAATAGTCACGTGCGGGTTAAAAAGACCCATTTAGTGAATCGTATAAGCATACGATTCCCAATTCAAACCGTATCGGACGATTCCAACTCGAATCGGACGATTCTTTGAGCCCTTAGGATTCCTACTGATTCGAATCGTTATACCCCCTGAATCGACGATTCGGACGATTTTGATAACTATGGTGGGAATCCTAGTTGTTGGGCAAAATAATCTGTACGAGGTTTCTTTAGGATAATTTATACCTCCCATCCCATTTAACACTAAACATGGAATGAGATAAATTATCCATGCCCACTTTTTTATCATACCCGTCAAAACGGCTACTCACTTAGTTTCAAGGTTCTAAAAATCGCAGGGCATGACCGAGGCGTCGAGGCCAAGCCTTAAGCCTTAGAAGCCTAGGCAGGCCTTAGGCGTGAAAAGGTTTTTTTTTTTTTTTAAATATATTTTAACATTTTTAACTATAACAAAGCTATTAAAAATACTAAAATAGTACATACCTTAAAATATGTCTGAATATATGTAAACTAAAATACTATTTTTTTAAATACTAAGAAAAAAAAAATATAAAAAAACGCGCGTTTTTTTGGACGAGAGGCAGAGAAGTTTGGGATACCATTTGTCTTTTGATTGTTTTAAATAAGATATTGGTCCTTTTTTTAAAAAAAGTCTTTAAAAGGCGATATCGTTTCATTAAAGAGTTTTTGTTTTAAAAAAAAGTGCGCCTTAAGCCTTTTACCAAAAATAAGGCGTAAAAGGCTTAAGGCGGGACGTTTCTCCCAAGCTTTAAGTCTAGGCGCGCTCTTTAGAACACTGTCATAGTGATGTCTCTTTAATACATTGATTGGTGGGTGAAGTATTCATAATTAACGAAGTTTGAGCGAGTAATGCATCGAGAACATATCATTGTGTCTAAATCAATGTTTAAAAAGGCATGGAAAAACGCGCCTTGAGGCGTGGCTTTTTGGAGAAAAAACGCCTCAAGGCTGACTTACTTTCATGTATACATAAAAAAACTTGCGCCTTTCCATGCTTTTTTGCGCTTTTTAACGATATTCGTGCTCCCTCCTTTGAGAGAACAAGTCAAAACTATATAATTTTAGTTAAAATGTTCCACTAATCTCTCATTTTTTGAAAAGTGTCAAACGTTTAAATCCCGAAGTAACAAGGAAAAGTCTTTAGTTGAGTATGAAACCTTCAAGTAATTTATAAAAACTTGTGATCAATCTTATTAATATTGACCGAAACTCAAAGAAAGACGAAAAAATCTCGAATCTCAACAAGTCATTACATTGTGATATGTCGATACTTTCTTTTTTTGGTGGGATCTCCTCGATGCTCTGTTCTTAACTTTCTTCTCTGAATTTTTTTAATGCTTCGACTATTAACCTCCTGTGTAGTTGTAATTATGTAATAATTGCAATTGAAGAGCCTTGTGAATCCTTTTTATGTCATTATAATTTGTTTTTACTGCTGGTTTTGAGTATCTAGTATTGTAAACCTAAGACTATTAGCAATGTTTTAAAAATCACTCGTGGCGAATCAACAAAATATCGCCCCGAGGGCTAAGCCTCATGTCCTAAAATTGAGGCTTATGCCTCACAGGGTCAAGGTGCACCACCTTGAGGCGGGTGATCATGTTTTAGTGTGAAATAAAAAAATAAAAAAAGACAAAAGCATTCTAACCTTTTTCGGCAGCTGAGACATCTTCTCAGGGTAAGCTTTTACTCTCTTTGTCACCTTCTCTCTTTCTCCCTCTCAATCTCTACATGCCATTGATTTTGGTGAGTTCTGTTTTGTTCAATATTTTTTTTCTGTGTTCGGTGAGTTTTTTTTTTGGTTCGATGGGTTTTTTGTAAGACTAACAGATGCGTAGTTTTAAAAGATCCTTTAGAGGTTTTTTCGTAGGGTTTTATCAGAGAAATACTTTTTTTTATGGATATATAAGATGGGTTCTTTAGAGACTATTATCATATTATAAAATAACCAATATGTGAATGAAACTAAAAAAAAGTTGATTTTGCATTGATTAATTTATTGTCATATTATAAAATTAACAATGTTTAAATAAAACTAAAAATAATTTTATCAATTTGATTTCACATTGATTAATTTATTGTCATATTGTATAAAATTGATTTTGTCAAATTATTTTTAAAAAAACAAAGTCATCTTGGGGGCACAAAAAATATTAAATTATGTGAGAAAGGTCTCAAAGATTTTTTGGATTTTATTAGTCTTTCTTTGTTACATTATTTTTTGTGGTTTTATTATTATTTTTTTAATATTATTTTGCTCTTTTTTTTGGATGAGGCTTATGCTTCGCCTCGCCGAGACAAAACGCCTCCGCCTCCCGCCTTTTTAAGCATTGACTATTAGTAAACATCTAGGATTGGGAACTTATAATGTTTGAATTATTGCTCTTTTAAATGGTAGTTAATTTTACCAACTTATTATGTAAATATTATTTTTACAAACAATTCTATAGTTTTCTTAATTAAAAAAAAATTTAATGCACAAAAGGCTTACGCCTCAACACCTGGCTTTTTGAGAAGAAAACGCCTTACGTCTCGCTTTCGCCTTTTTAAACATTGATCTCAATGAGCAATAAACTAAGTTAGTCTAGTATTACTGTTTTGTAAAATTATGAAAGTGCTACTCAAAGCAGCTGTGAACTACTATTGGAACCTTAGTAGACCTTAGTTTCTTTCTTCTTTTTATATTTTTTGTTTCTCCGGGGTGTCCAGAATTGGCCGGAGTTGAGACGATGAGGTTCAAGAGAAAATCTACACATGATCTTCTCCATATCCATGAACCCTAAACCTAAACTCTCAGTTATTCGGCAGCTATCTCCTGAGCCACCACCTGTGTTATACCACCATGGGGTCGTCGAGTGAACTCTTTCCGCCGTTCTCTGTAGTTACTGTACTGACTCTCAGATAATGTGATAACGGTGTACAATTACTGCCATTGTAACACAATGCATGTGCGTGATGGCCAGTTTCTTCTTCGATAATTAACCAATTAAAAAAAATAATCTTGGATAGAAATTGTTAACACCATTAACACATTACATGGGTATTAAGAAAATTTAATTATTTGGGTGTGAGACATGCTCCCCAAAGGCAGGATCATGACATAGTTTGCGTATATATATAATTTACATGATTAATAAAGATGTGGGAAATTAATCATTTCGACAACTACCTCGACATATCCTTCTTTTTCCTCTTGTTCACGTGCACACTCATTGTGCATGGGTTGTGTAGTGGCGGATCCAGGTTTTCTGGATAGGAGGGGCGAACACACTTCTTTTGTTGTGAAATTTATTTTAAGGAGTGAAAAGATTGTATATAAATTTTTCATAGATTATATTTGTGACAAAAGTTATCATTACCGAAAATCAAAGCAAATTTCTTGAGCAATTAAACTAAACGAAATTTTTTGGCTGTAAAAAAATTTGTCACCGATAAAATTGTATCAATGGTGAAAAATTGTCACGGCTAAAACCCGTGACAAAATGTGTGACCAGATTTTTTAGAACAGATTTTGTGACGGTTTTTTTATGTGACAATTTAGTCACGGACTTGGGCCGTTAGAAAATATCAAGTGTTAATATTAATTTAAAAAATCCCGAAAACTCGGGAGGGGCGATCACCCCCCTCCGCACTACATGGGTCCGCCCCTGGTCGTGTAGTTTCTTTGAAAAAGAAACGAAATGTTATCCAGAGTGCTATCAATATCCAAGTCTCTCTTGATGTTCCTGAAATTGATGTGATCATTTTATTCACATTCGAATTAAATTTCCTATGTGAAGTTGTCGCACTCCCACCAATTGATTTTGAATATCAGACACACTAATCACTATGGATTTGAGTTTCTCTTGTGCCAACTCACGGTCATTTGCAGTGTTGTTTTGGGAGCATCCGGGTTCTCCATTTACAGCCCCTTGATGTGGCACCAATTTCCTCATTTTGATGCTGATTGTCCTGCAGTTTTCTCCAAATCTCCTACCCCTTATACCAGATATTTTTATATCTTATTACTAGTAGTGTCCCGCCAAGAATGCCAGACTATATGAATGTTTTGGCTTTGTGACCTAAGGATCAAATGTGTAATCGCGAACTTGTGGTCTAACCGAGTTGATAATTTAAGTGTGTACCGGTCAAATGCTCAATTAAGATGACTTTCAAGTAGGCTGAATATTTAAAGTAGAATTATTAAAGGACTTACATAATTAAGCTTACATATGTTGAATACAGTGAAAGTAAACAAACAGACAGAATACTTGAAAAGAATTTAGTGAGATTTGAAGTACAAGGAAATGCAAAGTGAAATAATAAACCTACCCTTCAAAGTGCTTGAAGACCAATGAAAGTTGTACTCTACGATGGAACTACTAAGTTGCAAAAGTCTGAAGGGAAAATGAATTAAATAAATGAAAAGAACGACGAAATGATATAAATTTACAAAATCCTAGGACCTTTTCTTTGAATGCTTAACTTCTCTTTTATAGTTCTTGTATGAACTGCTCTCAGTGCATAACCGCCTTTGGTAGACTTAAATCTTCCTTCCTAATCGACAACCGTCTTCTTGTATCCACGTGACACTCTTGATTGGCTTTAAATCAACTGACGAAAATACCCATGTGTATGAATACTTGACAACAAATTATTATGGGGTAAACAGAAACGTGGATACTGTTTGAGTGACTTAAAAGAAGAAATAGATTGGGGTTTGACTTGGACTTCGAACCCAGCCCAAAGAATTTGAACCTAAGTCTGGGAGTTTTAGTAACACCGAAATCTTATTACATGCCTATTATTGTGAACCATACATATGCCTCCGAACTAGTGTTCCACGCATGAAATATTAATGAATTTATTGTTAAAAATTCATCATATGAATTTGCAGCATGTTGAAGTCCCTATACCTACTCCGAAGAAAGACGAGGTTTTGCTAAAACTCGAAGCAACAGGTTTGAATCCAGTTGATTGGAAAATTCAGAAAGGCGCGCTACGCCCTCTTTTACCCCGCAAGTTTCCTTATATCCCAGGTAACTTCAGTGACCTTTGTAGTCTCTATTTGCTTTTTAGCTTCCTTTTTTAATTTACAAAGATACTTTTTTTTTTAATGTTTATGTCTCTGTGTCAATACTACTACCTATTACGACATGTATAGTTCCCTATAATTTACCTATAAAAAAAATGACTGTAGGCTATATACTGTCTCAACTTGAAAATTGGCAACCCATCATGTGGTTTCAGTTCTGCACAACTACAATTGGAGTATATATGTTTCTAGAAATCATGATACCTTTACTAATAATATCCCCGTGTATCATGAGGTATTTAGCTTGTGATCGGGTTCTTACAATTTCAGTAACTAGCTACAGGCTACCGGATTTGACATGTTTTGAGGATATGATATCTCACCAAGTTGGCAAAGCTTTCGCACAATTTTTTGGCATTGGATCTGCAATCTCTTTTTACATGATATCTTTGATGTTCCATCTGAAGACATAGCTTTTCTTGGGAAGAATACTGTGTTTCTTTGTTGGATTAACTCTGTTAGTATGGTATATATGTCCCGAACTTGAAAGTGCCTTCGATGTCTTATAAAACACAGTCCTTACCACGGCAAAACCTTTCAAAAAATTGAGCCACAACTGATAGAGGACCAACTCTTATGTTGTACTGGTTTGATGATATTCTGATGTATCTGAAGAAATTCAGCAATGTTAAGTGGAAAGGTACGTTTGAAACTGTTGTGATAGTTCTTCTTCAGGCTTCCAACATCTATAAACCAGCTTTACTTTCATCTTTAGAATTGAAATTTCATTCACCAAGGTGAAATCCTGGATCTAGTCTTTCTTCCTGCAGAATCTGATGCTTACTCTTCATTAGCTAGAGGGGTGGTCACTCCACTTGAGTCAACCGGCCCCATGCAGGGAAGAGATAGAGCTGTTATAGATCTTTATGCCAAGGAATGCCTGTGTTTCTTATCTTCATATATATATATATATATAGAGAGAGAGAGAGAGAGAGATTGTCTCTTGTTAAGACTCCTTATGGTGCAAACCCTGGTATATATCATTTTTTTTAAAATATTAAAAAAAATGAATTTTTTTGATGAAACTTTATGGATATGATGTCCACGATTAGACGATCATCTCCAATTTTTTCATCAAAAAATCAATAAAAAAACCGTTGAGATGAGGTGATAAGTAAAAAAATTGTATCAATATTCATTTTTAACGGTTGAAATGTTGGGTCAGCGCCAGCTACTTTATTGATTGAATTTTATGATGAAATTTCATGGATATGATCTTATCACTGTCGAGATCATATTCATGAAGCTTCATCAAAAAACTCAATCAAAAAGTGGGTGAGATGATTGCCAACATTTCAACGGTCGAAATGCATATTTATACTATTTTTTTACATATCAATCTCAACGGGTTTTTTATTGAATTTTTTGATGAAAATAATTGGAGATGATCTCACCGTGGAGATCATATCCATGAAATTTCATCTAAAAATTTATTTTTTAATTTTTTAAAAAAACGATATGTACCGGGGTCTGTACCATAAAGAGTCCTTACAGGAGGGGGTCTCTCTCTCTGTGTGTGTGTGTGTATATATATATACACACACACATTAAAATTGACCTCGTGATCTGATTTCCATCCAAATTGACAGCCCAATGTGATGGAAGGGTCTGGTTAAATCTTTTATTTAGTTTAGGGGCTGATTGGACAATAAATAGAGTTTATGGGCCATTTTGAAACAATCAGGATAGTTTAGGGGCCGAATGAGTACTTTTTATTTGAGAATTATCCAGTAGTTTTTTTTTTCTTGTGTGTGTGTGTGATCAAAGTTGTATGAAACTTTTCCATAATCTAGAACATGTTGCTATGAATACTCTCACTGAGATAGTTTTACATCTAGACTTGTTCTTTTTGGATTTGATTGACACCTCAGATCTTGTCGTGATAGGTTTTGTTTTTGTTAATTATGTTATTTCTACTGAAAATATTGAGAAGCTTTTCAGATCTTGCTATTGAATTCAAGATTTTCTTTGTTGGAACAGCTACTGATGTAGCAGGCGAGGTGGTCGAGGTTGGATCTGCAATAAAAAATTTCAAAGTTGGTGAAAAAGTTGTGGCCGTGCTCAACACTCTTGTGAGTGCCATATATATTCATTGATTTTGACCCTCATTCTGCTTAGCATGAGCCTCTTCACTTGTTTGTGAAGCTGCAAAGACTAAATACTACTTAAAATGTTGAGTATATAAGATATCACATTCGGGAAATTTGCAATTCCTTGTCCCTTCCACACATTGTCAATTGATTTTTGGTTGAAGGCTTATCTTAAGCCAGAGAAAGCTTCTTAATAGCCCAATGACCCAAGTATTTAATGTAAAAGTTTCTTAATAGCCCAATGACCCAAGTATTTAATGTCACGCAATATAATTTGTCCATACATGCCATACATGAAGTGGGGGGAGTGGGGCAATGTTTTTAATCGCGGTCGCGCAAGGTGTCGCATTTTGGCTCCGGGGTTGCATCGCGCAAATCGCGTCGCGCATCGCGCAAGCAATTCGTGCATTTCAGTTTTTTTATTAGAAAAACATATATAATAACATTTAAAACTGATATTTGTAAAATAATTAACATTTTAATTTGAAAATTATAGAACAAATAACTATTTGGGCTGAAAATTATTTTTAAAAAAAACATTTTAAGCTCCACTTTTGTAAACAAGTATCATTTAAACTGAAAATTACAAAAGACTAACATTTTAAGCTTAAAATTATAAAATATTAACATTCTAACTTAAATTATAAAGACAAATTACAGTTTAAAATCAAAATTATAAAACAAATAACATTTTAAGCTGAAATTTTATAAATAAGTAGCATTTTAAACTGATAATCTTTTTCATATGCATGCTTCCATCCATAATCTTTTTTGTGTGCCATTTTTTAATCTGAAAAATAAAAAATAGAAAACATTTTACACTGAAATTTATTAAAAAATATACATTTTCTACTGAATTTATTAAAAAAATTACATTATTTGAGATTTGAAAAAAAGTTGCTGAAATATGAATAAAAAAAAGTGAGTTATTGAAAAAAAGTTACAAAAAATGTAAGTTTTTAAAGCTCCCAAACAAAAAAAGTTAACTGAAAAAAAAGTATACTGAGAAATAAAAAAAAAAGGTGTTAACAGCCCATAAGTTTAACAACCCGTAAGTTTTTTGAAGGGTTAAGGGTTGGGTTAAACACCTCTTGCATTTCCCTTTTTTCAAAATGGCAGCGTTTTCTTTTTTTTTTCCAAAGCTCCAATTGCGCACTTTCGCGCAAAATAGCGCACTTTCGCGCCAAATAGCGCACAATAGCGCACGCAAAAGGAGCATCTTGTTTAGCAGTGCCAATAGCGTGGCGTTTTTCAATCGCAAAAGGCAATAGCGCGCTATTGCGTTCGCAATAGCGCGCTTTTTAAAACATTGGAGTGGGGTTGTTGCAAATATAAAGTTCTGCACAAATAAATTAAAGCCTTACGACCCAGTAGATAATATCAGGGCCCTCAAACCATTGCCTATCGAAAATGCTTGACGCATAAAGTTGTGGATGATCACAAACAATTCTTAGAAAGATACTTCCTTTTATATCAATGCTATATTTATTATGGGAAGGTGATGAATAAGTTAAAGAAGATCATTTAATAAATTGGAAAATTGTGTCACAATACAAAGAATATTTTTTTTGGGTACGTGGGTGGGTGGGTGTATGGAATTAAGCCAAAAGGAACAAGTTTTTGTTGGCAAAATATCTATGATGGTTTCCTCTTAAGGAATGTTCATCATGGTACTCTATTATTCGAAGCTAATGTGGGTTAGGAATGAATGAGTGGGAGTCATAGGTTGTGGATCTAGGTTCTACATATCATTGGAGATTTATATCTCATAGTCTTGTCTTTTCCTTGAGGAATGTCTCATTTATAATTTGGGATGGGATCAACATTTTGGGTGGATGTTTGGTTGGGGGAGGATTCATTCAAATCCTCATTCTATACCCGTTGAATCAAAGTTATTATTTGCTCGTTGGCTTCTTTGCAATCATCCAATGTGGTTTCTTGGACTCTTTGCTTCAAAAGGAATCTCAATGATCTCAAGATTTCATAATTTTCTTTCTCGATGGGAAAAATTAAAGTTAGCAAAAATTCCAACCAAATTTCAGATTTTTTCATGGGTTGTGGCTTATAGTTTGATCAATTCGTGACCTTTTACAAAGGTTAGTTCTGTTTCAACCCATCCTTTTTTTTTTCTTCTATATACCCATCTTTTAATAAACCCACGGCATTGGGATGACATTCTTTCAATACAACTTTTCCATGTTTGGATTTACATATATAATGGCCTCATTACGAGCTTGTACACATGCTTTTAGAGCTACTTGATTCGCTATAGCACCACGTGCATTTCCCCAAGGGTGGCTTAAAGTTCCTCCACTGAACTGTAGTATGGAATCATCCCCAAAAATCTTGGTCAGAGCAAGCATATGCCGAACGTTAATATCCCTCGAAACCGTTGGCATATCCCTCGAAACCATCGGCAAAACACCTAGTAAAGAGACCAAATCTTGGGTGAAATATATATCGTGACTTCGATCTTTACATTTCTTCCTAGCTGTTTGGCTCGTAGTAGGTATTCAGTTCACTGCTTTAGGTATTAACACAATGGATTTCAGCCTAAATGGTTTCAATATAGTCCAAAACAAATGTATCCCGTATGAGGGTCAGGACGCGGAGGAAGAGGTTTCACTCATATGTGGCAGGAACAAAGGAAGCTATCATCGTTGCGTGCAAGTCTGTCCACGACTGAATAGGGGTTGTCCCTCAATGAACCTACGCTGCTCCAAATCGTACTACCATACACTCGCATAACTCTGAAATTTGGTCGTCACAAGGACACAACGTCGATCACTCAATCTCGTATACTAAAAAATATGCTCCATAGTAGCAAGCCAATCAATCATCACGTCAGGCTGGAGGTGACCATCAAACATCGGTACATCAACTCAGATATCCCCTTGTATGCTCTGAGAAAGCATCCGTAAGGCCATGCGAGCAATGGTCGCCTCCCCGAAAGTCTACGTCTTCTGCATCAATCTTATCCTCGCCTAGCGGAGGATCCTCAACTAGGGCTTGATGGTGCTGCCTTCGAGGCGGTGGACGAGCAGGAACTAGTGTGGGAGCTGGGGTCTCAACCGGAGCTAGATGTGGGATATATGGAGGGATCGCTGTCACTGTAGGGGCGGAAGGTGGTGCTGTGACCACTGACTGTCTCTGTGGGTATTGATCCATCAAGTGTCCTCTCTCATAGAACAAGAAGCTGTGTCGCTCAGAAAAAGGCACGAATGTGGTAGACCTTTAGGCTCAAAGAGTCAAAGAGTCAAGAGGTGACATGTTAGTGCGCCACTCCATCTGGGGAGGGGGCTTAAAATCTGAAAGTGACTGAGGCTGAGGGAAAAGGGGTCTATCCTGTTTGAGGATGACCTAGCCAATCCTGAACTCGCTCAAATGTATCAATAGGAGCGGAGTGTGTAGAACAAGTATCCCACATTGACTGAGGATGAGGAATATGACCCCTGTGTCGAGGTGGAGGTACAAAAGTATGAAGTAGGGGTGGGGGCAGAAGCATGGTGAAAGTAGTATGGGGATGGGGGTGTGGGTCAATGTACATGGGTAGGGCTGGGGGAATGGATGGAAAAGAATAGGGGTGATAGGGTTCGTGCTGACTCTGGGGGTAGTGGCGGGAGTATGTAGAAACATGGAAAATGTGTGGGTCGTAGTGGGCATAGTTGTCAAATTGCGAATCGTATCGTGAATCGTTTACCCCCCGAATCGCGAATCGTGAATCGAATCGGTCGAATCGGAACCAAATGATAAAAATGTAGTAAAACATACGTAAATGAGATTTAACACTATAGAATTTGTAATTAAGCATAATATGATAAAAAACTAATCGTAGTACATGATAATATACCAAAATATATCACAAAAATTAACCGTAGCACATGTTCTCATTCATTTTAAGCTTAAAAATATAAAAAACATAAATATATCATAAAACAGCCTATATATCAATTTAAAATAATATTAATTTAAAACATCCTACATATTAATTTAAAACAATAAAATAAATACTAAGATTAATTTAAAACTGTAAAACAAATACTTCCAAAAATTTTAAACAACCTACCTACTAAGATTAACAATATTAATTTGAAACAGCGTACAAAATTACAACAATATTAATTTAAAACAGTAAACCATATTAATTTAAAACAATAAAATAAATACTAGGATTAACTATAAAACAACAAAACAAATATACCTTCAAAGATTTTATAACAAATACAAAGGTTTTATTAAAAAAAAAAAGAGCAAAAGATAGAAGACACTTGGCCAAGAGAATAGATAAGAAAAGTCAACTCATAATAACCGAACCAAGAGAGCATGTTTTTCTCTAAAACTCAGTTTCTTAACGGTATCCTTTTTTGTTTGCTTCTTTTTTATTTGTTTTATTAAAACACACATATGGTTATAAGGTAAAAAAAAAAGTGAATCGGGCTTGAATCGTGAATCGGACCCGAATGGTAAGATTCGAATCGTGAATCGCCGATTCAGTCCGATTTTTTAACCCTATTCGATTCTCCACTCGATTCAAATCGTTTTATGTGAGAATCGAATCGTACGATTTTGACAACTATGGTAGTGGGAGGCAATAGGGGTGGGATTTAGTGTTTGTGGAGGCAAGGTGGTGGAGAGGAGGATTCGGGGTGGTCGTAGGTGGGGAGATGGCGGTTGGTGATCAAATAAGTTTGGATCAGGTTGTGGAGGAGGAGTTTTGTATGATTGGAGGAGGCTAAGGTTTACAAGTTGGGGATTGAATTGAAAAATGGGATGTGAAACCCTAGAAGTGGGTTGTCTTGGATCTCGAATGGGGGATACGTGAAATGGATTTGAATATTGGGGGAAATTAAGGTTCAAGATTTGAATGGAATTGACCGGGGAAGGAGGAGAAGGACTCGCGCCCCTCGGGAGGGGGTAGTGCTGCCAACCGCCTAAAGGTGATGTTAGGAGGGCTGACCGACCATGGTCGATGATGTTCGCGGGGTTTCCGGCGAGTTCGCGGTGGTTTTGGTTGGTTCCGCTCGAGTCCGGGTGAGGTCCGACCACCATGTGGTGGTTCTGGCCGCTGATCAGGGCTGGCCAAGTGGTCCGACAGGTTTCCGGTGGGCTGCCACCGTCATTTTCTCCTCCGGCCACCGCCGAATTGGTGGATATGGGGTTGGAACTTGACGGAGCAATTTTTTTTTTTTTGTGTGTGTGTGATAAAGGGGTGGAATGAGCATAATTGGAGGTGTGGGGATTAGGGTTTGAGCGGGAGTGGGGGCGACTCGTGATGCGTCCTGTGGTGGAAGGAGTGTGTCGAGGGCATCGATTCGGGTCACGATGCGGTTTAAGACCTCTTCAAATTGATCGGTGCGTGATTCCACACGGGCATACCTCTTCTTAGCTCCCATTTGTCGTCGTATGCGATTTTTTTGTGTTTTTACAACAACAACAATAACGGGTGGAGCCAACTTGACCCTGATACCAATTGACGTAAATGCGTGTCAAATGGGAAATAATAAGAAGAGGACTCTCGTTTCAACCCTCTCTATTAAAATCTTAAAATAGTAGAATGCGCCAAATGAGGCTACAAAAGGGGTATTAATAGGGGGAAGTAACTTGGGCTTCATGAAATGATTCTAATTGCAATTATGCCCGTATTAGCCTTTATTACTTCCACCTATAATACCAAGCAAAACAATCACTAAAAGAAAATGCATCAAAATAAAGAAAATAACAAAAATGCTACAAATGACGAAAAATGACAAAAATAGTGCGTGCGTCCTCTCGTTCACATCATCACATATATCAATTTTATTAGATTTAGAGTAAAAATTTAATTCATTTGAACATTTAATTCAATTTCTGATTTTGAGTATGAATGTTTTTTTGGATTTGGGAAATATTCAATCCAATCTCTGATTTGTTTTGTGCAGTCACATATTTTTGTGTTAAATTCTCACCCTACTAACTTGCTTTGTGCGAAAAATGTTCAACTGATTTGAATAATTTTGAGAAAATTTTCCCGTTTCCATAAATTGTCTCAAGGACTGAAAAACATAACACTCGTGTCTTGAGGAATTTTGATATATAATTGTGGCATGTGTTGAAAAATATCACCTATTTAATGCTTTTGTATCGATTACATGTGTTGAAATTTTGATATTTTATTATTATGTTTTCTTGATTATGAAAGTTGCATGAAGTGAACGAGAGATATTAGTTAATAGAAAGGCCTAAAGCAGCTAGTAGATTTTCAACTGTATCAGGTTTTTTCATTGCAAGTGTGAGTGGTATAATTGATTATCCACATAAAATAGTCCCAGGCTGGAAAAAATGAAGGAAAAAAAAACACGGATCAAATGGGCTCGACCTGACCCAATCTGACACAACTAATATATATATGTGGGCGGGTTTAGACCTACAACCCGTTAAGCATTGACCCATTAATGGCCGGCCCACAACTCGCCGAACCTGCCCATTTGGCACTTCTAGTTACAAGTAGGGCAATTTGGCCTTTAGCTCGATTACTTTTGTTTGGGTCCCAAAGTTCACGGTACTATACTTGGACCCACCAAAAGTGTCGTAGAAAACTATTTAATGGTGCTTTTCTGATTCTTTTCCAGCATTTTGTTTAGTATTTATGACGCCTTTGGGGATCGAAGTTATGTTATTGAAAACTTTTGAACCCAAAGTGAAATACGGCGAAGCGAAACAGATAGGGAGCAAAGGCTAAACCATCCTTATTAAAACTGGTGCAACTTGATTAGCATCATGCTGGACAATCTTATTAGGGGACAGAATTTTACTTTATTGACAAAACAATTGTAGAATACTGAATTCTGAACCATGTAGTTAATTTCTTTTAGGGTCCGTTTGGCAACCCAATTTGAAGCCATGGAAATGGAATTGAAAGGCCAATTTTAATTCCATGGAATTGAAATTGGCCTTCCAATTCCAATTCCAAGCCTTGGAATTGGGTTTCCAAACGGGCCATTAGTATATTTCATCCATCATGTATTATAGTTACCATTACTATTTTCCTTTGTTGTGGCATCGAGTGTTGATGGGATTGAATGACAGAATGGAGGTGGACTAGCTGAGTATGCTGTGGCTAACGAGAGCTTAACAGTTCCCAGGCCACCTGAAGTATCAGCTGCTGAAGGAGCGGGATTACCTATTGCTGCTCTTACAGCCCACCAGGTCCTCACCCAAGCTGCCGGAATTAAGCTCGACAAAAGTGGGCCCCAGGCCAATATCCTCGTCACTGCCGCTTCAGGTGGTGTGGGCCACTACGCAGTTCAGCTGGCAAAGCTAGGAAACACCCATGTGACAGCCACCTGTGGGGCCCGCAATATCGACTTTGTGAAGAGCCTTGGGGCAGACGAGGTGCTTGATTACAAGACTCCAGACGGAGAAGCCCTGAAAAGCCCGTCGGGCAAGAAATACGATGCTGTGGTCCACTGCGCCACGGGTATTCCATGGTCCACCTTTGAGCCCAATTTAGGCCCAAATGGGAAGGTAATAGATATAACTCCTGGACCTAGTGCTCTATTCACTTTTGCTATGAAGAAACTCACTTTCTCTAAGAAGCAACTGATCCCGCTACTTGTAGCCCCCAAGGGTGAGAACCTGAGTTATCTTGTTAAGTTGGTGGCTGAAAGCAAGCTTAAGACGGTAATTGACTCGAAATATCCTCTGAGTAACGCTGAAGATGCTTGGGCTAAGAGCATCGATGGCCATGCTACTGGGAAAATCATCGTGGAACCCTGAAAATAATACCAACTCTTTGGAATTTTGTGTTGTTTGTGTGCGAGGCATGTTGTAGTTGTGCTATGTTTATTAAGTCACTTGTTGTGTACAGTGTGTCATGTCCAGCGGTTAAAGTGTGTTAAGTGACGCATGAAGTATGGCTAAAGTTTATATCCCCGATAGACATTGTGTTGTAGTCAGTTGTATTCAGTTGCGCTAGCTGTCAGTATGCTTTTCTAACATTCGACATTGGGAATAAAGATACAAAAATACAGAGTAGTGTTTTATCCTTTTTATAATTTGGCATTGGGATTGAAGTTGAATCGTTGGATTCGTTTACCTCCCACTAATGGATTTTGAAAATACGAAGATAATGCTTGGTAAGATTTGAGAAAGTGAAAGGAAAGAGAGTTTCTATCCACAAGTGGATGTTTAGTGGTGGTGTAAAAGTGAGTCGGGTCGTAAAATACACACTGCGAGTTTTGCTCAAATAGCTGCGGGAACTAGTATACATTGCCTACCCTACAGAGGCTGGGTAACAATACCATTGAATGTTTTATGGGTTTTTTATTTAGGTATTAAAATTAGACTTTGATGACAAAATGATTAAATTTTGAACTTTGGTGTATTTTTAATCTTTAATTGTAAAATTTTTGCCACTAAAAGTGATGCTTTAAGACAAAAAAAGAATGGATTTTTAGGACGGTGTTTTTCAAGTTTATAAATCTAGTCCATGTGGTACAATAGCTTTTATTTGTGTGATCCCTTTAGAGTTAGGAGTTCATTTTTTTGGTCCGCGCCAGCGGCACTATTTTTCACAATTTTTCATGGTATTTTTAGTACAGGGACCAAATTTATTTATAAAATTATTTGGAGTGTCCTATTTTTATACACTTTGACGATTATGAGGACCTTTCTTCAAAACCCCCAAAAAAGTATCGTCGTAGCAAAAAGTCTAATTCCAAACAGAGTGAGTAACCGAAGTCAAAATCACCATATTTAAAAAAAAATTATTCAGATTTATTAAAGATTTAAACACGATCTTATTCACTATTAAATTTGTTGTTGTAGAAAAATTAAATATGAATGGGAAAAAAGGTCGTACCCAATGCACAATGTTCCCACTTAACTGTAAGACTAGGGAGAGACAAATGTCCACTGGACTCACCTGCATATATGAAGAGGCTACTCCCATGTCTCGAACTTGAGACCAGTCGTAGCTTGGACGAGGGTACTTTCCATTGCACTAAGGTACGATCTTGAAAATATGAACGAAATTATAGTAAATTTGTTACTGCAGAAAAATAAAATGTAAACGAAATTACCAAATTGATGAAACAAAGAACAAAATTAACAATTGATATTGGGATGAGTTGCAGACAAAGTCGCTCTCTTTAAGAAATTTCAGGACTCCGTTCAAATTTGTGCAAGTAGTTCTAATCATGCCGTCCCCGGAATAAAAAAAATCCAGATCTAACATCTGTCTCGAATTGGTCATGCACAGTACTAAAAACACAAGGGCTATACGGATACATTTATATAATAGGACACAAACACAAAGATTCACTTTTTATCAAATTTTATCTTGATTTGAATTAAAGTGAATATGCAAGATTGTGTAAAATTAAATATCAACCAAATCTCCAAACCAAAACAGAAAGAAGAAGATGTACAGGGCAAAAACCATATTTAACACTGTTTAAGAAAAGACAAACATGTAATGACTTGCAAACTATTTAGAGCTCTACTAAGTATAATGCACAGGCATCTTCAAATCTTCAACAGAAAACGATGCAGTCCAGCACCGCTTGTAGGAAGCAGATCTTCCCTCGATATCTACCGACCAGCCTTTGGAATATGCAATTCCAATCTTCTTCAGCCATAGAGTCTCGACTCCACAAATCAGCAGTAGAGAAATTCTCTACAACGATTTAGAACTTTGAATTGTGTTCTTCTTAGTTTGGAAAATTATTCCTAAAAGACCCAAGGAGTTTGGATGGAAAAATTATAGAGTTTGATCATCAAAAGAACTCTAAAAAGGGTTGGAAATAAATGCATCTCCGCATGTCTATTTATAGGTAAAGTTGTTACACGGAGATAGGGATTAAACATTGCATTTGTTTGTTTTTTAAATCTTGCATACTCATTCGAACAAACAAACATCTCGTTTGAACGACGTACCATATCTTGTTCGAACGACGTACCAGAGCTGAGCCAAAAGCCGACGCTTCATATCTCGTTCGAACATGAGAACTTAGTTCTAATGACCCACAGTATCTCGTTCGAACAACACATGTTGTCGTTCTAACGACCTCGGGAAAATTTTTAAAATCATTTTAAAAACTTTAAAAACAAATTTTTTTACGAACGATCAACAATGATTCTTCTCTTCGAAGACTTGAAAATAGTCATGAAGGTGCAGTGGATTGAATAAATTGAGCAATTATAAACTATGTTCTTACAAATTTTCCCCTTTGACTATTCCGATATAAAACACAAACTGAAGTCAAATTGAACCCTAAGACTAATACAACTAATGCCCTCCCAAACCAAGAAATGTAAATGCGTAAATGTAAAAAGTCTTCAACTAAAAGTCTTTATCATGTGTGGTCCATGAAATCATCATCAAGGCGGAATGACCTACACCCATGGAACAAAAGAAATACCTTCCACAGGAAGCAAATCTTCCCTCGGTATCTACCGATCAGCCTTTGGAATATGTAATTTCGATCTTCTTCAGCCATAAAGTCTCGACTCCACAAATTAGCAACAGAGAAATTCTTTTCAACGGTTTAGAACTTTGGATTGTGTTCTTCTTAGTTTGGAAAAGTAATCCTAAAAGACCCAAGGGGTTTGGATGAAAAAATTATAAAGGTTGATCACTAAAATAACTCTAAAAAGGTGTGTAAATAAATGCATCCCTGCATGTCTATTTATAGGTAAAATTGTTACAAGGAGATAGGGATTAAAGATTGCATTTGATTTGTTTTAAAAAAAAATCTCGCGTACTCATTGAAATGACGCACCGGATCTCGTTCAAACAACTTTCAACGTGACTTCCAATGACATTCCAGAGCTGAGCCAAAACGCGACGTTTCATATCTCGTTCGAACGTGAGAACTTCGCTTTAATGACCCGTCGTATCTCGTTCGAACGACACATGTTGTCGTTCTAACGACCTCGTGAAAATTTTAAAAGTCATTTTAAAAATATTTAGAAAACTTTTAAAAACACTATCTTTTAAAAACAACCAATGGATATTCTAAGCTTTACCAAACCACTTCATAATACTTCTCGAGTAACGTTGTGACGAATGATCTTCAATCTTGCAGATGTCATCAACAATGATTCTTCTCTTAGAAGACTTGAGAACAATCATGAAGGTGCAATGGGGTGTAACAAAATAAGCCAAATAATATTAAAACGAGCAAATTATAAACTCTGCTCTTACAAATCTTCCCTTTTGTCTATTCCCGTATAAAACACAAACCGGGTAGATACTCCTTTATTAAATCAATACAAAATGCCAAGTTGGTTCTGTTAATAGCATCACTGTCGAAAACATTTTAATAATTACTAACCACCTAGTATTTAAAAAGTAAGTTGCCAAATTTTAAGTTAAGTCTGATTAACATGCAATAAAAGAATAATGAAAGAACATCATAATCCATTCACCATAACGAAGTAATGAAATAACCAACACATAATAATAAGTCCGGAGGAAAACTCCTCACAACAATCCCACAACTGAAAATAATATGACAAGTCTGAACCCTGAATTAATTACATGCCAAAAGTCTGAATAACTGAAATAAATGAAATGTCTCTAAAAGGAATGGGCGACATGCCCTACAACTGATAAAATGCTGAATATAGAGTCAAGGTAGGTGAAGCGTCTACAAGCAAAGTCCTGTAACTTCCACAAACAGCTACAGCTCGTCACCTGAATGAGGATCCTAAGCATGGTGTCCTTGTGGCTGGGCACCTAAAATGGTTTTTACAAAAATAGATTTGAAAGCAAATGGGTCAGAGCCCGAAAGTGGAAATTATTTTAAAAACAGCAAGTGTTTTAATAACATTAAAACATTAAATGCAAAATACATGTTAGGACGTGCACTCACATGAAATTCTCACCTCTCGACTACATGTGCACTCCTAACGTACCGTACCCGTCTATATAACATACATATCTAACCAAACCGTAATAAGTTCTACCCCTTACTACTCGATTCCCATAAGACATTCTAGCGTTCTCAATAAATAGAGGGCTTTACTTAAACTCAGATTCTCAATTAGTAATACAATTCACTATCGGTTAACCTGTTATGTTTTCTCAAAACATTACCATAATTATATTCACAATATCAACATGAAAGTTCCCATTAATTAAGTGTATATTCTTCACATCATAAATATACAATACAAGCACCCCTAGACTAAGCTGCGGTGCACACATACTCTGCTATCCATCCCGGTACATCATGTACATAAGGATCACGTATTCCGAATCTCTCAGGAATCATTCTCAAATAACAACATCACAAATAATGGAGGCGAACACAGTCACATCACATGGGTCACGCACATACCTGCGCTCCCACGATCAGCAGACTTATTAACATCCCAATAAGTCCTTCTCTGACCTATGTTCATCGAGGTATCCAATCTAAATCTGGGCAACACAAGGATTAGAAGGCCCTAAGCGAACGTAAACCTCCCGTGATAGCAAGTATGGTAGGTATGTCATACACATAAAATCAATACATATACTAAGTATTCACACATCTTAGTAATCACCATAATTTATATTAGTGGTATACTTATCATTCTCATACCAATATACAATCTTACACAATGTATAAGTTCTCGGGTAGTTCGATTATTTAGGCCGATAATAATTCTCGCATCGTAATAGACCCTCACGTCCTACTCCATAATTTCCATTTGGTTAGAATCACACTTCTATTTTTCTCTCTTCAATATGTCCCAAATATCCCAAATATACCAATTATCCATCAAGGAAATGTTATTTCTCCATATAAACAACGTTACGGAACACGCGAAATCAAAACAGGCTAAAAAGCCTAAACTGTCAACTCGTTAGAAGTCTCGTTCGAACGAGAGTTCGTTCGAACGAAGTGGGCCTTCTAACGAGATCTCGTTCGAACGAAAGTCATCGAACGAACCTCCCTCTCGTTAGAAGTCAGACTGTCAACTCGTTAGAAGCTCGTTCGAACGAGCTCGTTCGAACGACCTGGGCAGGTCTTCTAACGAGTGGCCAGATTCGAGCCCAGATTTCCTATTTTCGTTTTCCAACTTCTCTACACCTCAAATCTCATCCCAACATTAATCCAACGATTGTTCAAAGCCACTAATCATCCCTAAACATATTTAGGTCATATACTAACGTGATTTGTGGGGTTAATTCATTCTAACCTCATTCAATTATCAAATCTCTTCATATTTCCCCCAATTTTAAGAACATGAACCCTAGAATTTATAAATCATCCAAGAGCCTAATTAAATCCGTTTTCGTTTCATCCAAATTATAATATCATCAGAATAATCATCTAAATACAAATCTACATGCGATTCCTTATCAAAAATGTAATTTTTACTTCCAATTAAAATGGGTTTTTCATTAACTCCCAAGAACAATAAGATTTTATCAATTCCTACACATGGAAGAAACATTCTTTGCAAAATAACGAAATTAAACCACTTGCCTTATGTGTATCTCTGATTTTGATGACGAATTGATGGTTGGTTCTCTTTCTCTCTGCAGGATTCTCCTCTCTTCTCTCTCTACAAGCTTTCTTCTCCAAGTTACAATGGTGGCTAGGGTTTGCCTTAGGAACTTTTGGGACTAATTCTAATAACCCCCGTAGCCCATTAATTCCTAAAATGTGGTTAGTGGGTTTAGTGGGTAATTACCAAGTCAGCTTTTTAATTCCCAATTTTCGTAGGTTTTAATTCCCAAAAATTCAAAATTACCAAATTACCCTTATACGTTGCCGGCATGGCCTAAAAATGCCCCGGGACCCAAACTAAACCCCCGGCTAGTGTTTTCTGACTATTTTGACCCTTCCGGACGCGTTGGCGCACTTAAAACGACCATACGGTTAATAGAAATAAAATTTACTTTCTAATTATCATAATTATATTCCATGACGCGACTGTCACACGCGTCTCAACAAGATTTCCAAATTGCCGTATTTCAATCTCACGACAAATTTCATAATTCAATATTCATATATAATCATATATGCACATTATAATCAAATACCAACTCGCATCTCGCTAGTATTTTAATCCGGATTAATCTCCAATTAATACACATTTAATTCAATTAATCCCATAAATAAATATCACAAAAATACGGGGTATTACATACTTCCCCCCTAATAACTGAATTTCGTCCCGAAATTCGGAACTAGAAAGTACCGGGTAAGAACAACTCTGGATAACGTTCACGCATCTCATTCTCGTGCTCCCATGTGGACTCCTCGACATTATGATGTCGCCACTGAACACGCACTAACGGAACTATCTTTGACCGCAGCTTCCGCTCACTTCGGTCCAAAATAGCAATTGGCCCCTCCTCGTAGGAGCTATCAGGCTGGAGATCGATGTCCTCCAAGGCAATGTGGGAATGAGCCAAGTTGTCTCTAAGATATTTCCTTAGCGAGGAAATATGAAATACATCGTGAATCTGATGCAAATGCTCCGGTAATCCAAGCCTATACGCACCCGGTCCAATCCGCTCAATAATAGGAAATGGTCCCACATATCTCGGTGCCAACTTCCCTTTCTTCCCGAAACGCATAATCCCCTTCATAGGAGATACTTTGAGCAAAACCTGGTCCCCCACTTGGAACTCCTTGAAGAATCTCTTCGCATCAGCATAGCTCTTCTGCCGATCCTGAGCTACCCGAATGCGACTCCGAATTAATTCTATCCTCGCCGAAGTATCTTGAATCACTTCCGGCCCAAGTAGTTTGTTATCCCCCACCTCCAACCAACATGCTAGGGAACGACAAGGTCTACCGTACAACGCCTCAAATGGAGCCATGCCAATAGTGAACTGGTAGGAGTTGTTGTAAGCAAACTCCACTAGTGGAAGATACTGCTCCCATCCACCCCCAAAATCAATGATGGACATACGTAGCATGTCCTCCAACATATGGTTTGTACGCTCGGTCTTCCCATCGGTCTGCGGGTGATATGCCGTACTCAACCGCAATTCCGTGCCCATGGCCTCCTGAAAACTTTCCCAAAACCGTGAAACGAATATCTTGTCTCGGTCAGACACGATATTTAGGGGTACACCGTGAAGTCTCACTATCTCTGCAATAAAGAGCTGGGCATACTGTCCCGTAGTATAGTCTGTCCTTACGGGTAGAAAATGAGCGACTTTGATCAACCTGTCCACAATTACCCATATGGAGTCGTGACCTCTCTGTGACGTAGGCAACCCCGTGATAAAGTCCATGGAGATGCTCTCCCACATCCACATCGGGATCTCTAATGGCTGTAGCAGTCCTGCCGGTCTCTGATGATCCACTTTTACTAGCTGACAAGTGGCGCATTTTGAAACAAACACGGCAATATCTCTCTTCATCCCGCTCCACCAATACTGTCGTCTCATGTCTTGGTACATTTTGTCCCCTCCGGGATGTATAGCGAACCGTGAACCATGCGACTCTGCCATCACATCGTGCCGCAATTCCTCCCCTTTCGGAACTACCAATCTCCCATTGAAGCGTAATCCCTCGTCTGAGCTAACGGTATAGGACTCGGCTCCCTCTGCTAATAATCGAACTATCTGCTCCTGACAGAACAAGTCATTTGCCTGTGCCCTTACTACCTTCGTGACAATCTGTGGTGTAACGGTCATCACAGACATGAACGATCGGGCCACTGCATCCTGGTGTCCCAATTCCTTCCACTTGGCCTTCCACACCCCTGCCACTTCATCTGCTGGCCTACGGCTCAACGCGTCTGCTACCACGTTAGCCTTCCCCGAGTGATACTGGATATCAAACTGATAGTCCTTCACAAACTCAAGCCACCTTCGTTGCCGCATATTCAACTCCTTTTGCGTGAATAGGTACTGTAGGGACTTGTGGTCTGTGAACAATCGAAACTTCTCCCCCAAAAGATAATGTCTCCATATCCGAAGGGCAAATACAACTGCCGCCAACTCCAAGTCATGAGTGGGGTAATTCTTCTCGTGAGGCTTTAGCTTACGGAAAGCATAAGCTATGGCCTGACTCTCCTGCTGCAATACACCTTCTAGTCCTTGCAAGGACGCATCGGTGTAGACTAGATACTCAACTCCCGGTCTCGGCAATGCTAACACAGGTGCTGAGGTCAACTTATCCTTCAACTCATCAAATGCCAACTGACAGGCATCGCTCCAGATGAACGGCACACCTTTACGAGTCAGATGTGTCAAAGGACCTGCTATCTTCGAAAATCCTCGAATAAACCTCCTGTAGTATCCTGCTAGACCCAAGAAACTACGGATCTCCGTTGGTGTCGTGGGCTGTCCCCACTCCCTCACCGCGGATACCTTCCCCGGATCAACAGATATCCCCCGGTCGGAAATAATGTGTCCCAAATACTGGACCTCCTTCAGCCAAAACCCGCACTTCTCATACTTTGCATACAGCTCGTTCTGACGTAGCGTCTGCAAAACTTGCCTCAAATGCTCGACGTGCTCCTCCTCTGTCTGGGAGTAAACCAGGATATCATCGATGAAGACAATGACAAAATGATCTAGGAAATCTCTGAACACCCTATTCATCAAGTCCATAAACACGGCTGAAGCATTGGTCAAACCAAAAGGCATAACCCGAAACTCATAAGAACCATATCTCGATAAGAACGCAGTCTTCGAGACATCCTCCTCCCTGATACGCAACTGATGGTATCCCGATCGCAAATCAATCTTCGAGAAGAAAGAAGCTCCTCTCAACTGGTCGAATAGGTCATCGATTCGAGGCAACAGATACTTATTTCGTATCGTGACCTTGTTCAACTCTCCGTAGTCCACACACAATCTCAGTGAACCATCTCTCTTCTTCACGAACAACACAGGGGCACCCCACGGCGAAGTACTCCTCCGTATAAACCCCTGACCCAACAACTGCTCAATCTGATCTCGTAGCTCTCGCATCTCTGCCGGAGCCATACGGTACGGTGCGCGTGCTATAGGTCTCGTATCTGGTAATAAGTCTATGACAAAGTCTATCTCACGACTGGGGGTAGGCCTGGTATCTCCTGAAATACATCCGAATACTCCCTGACAACTGGGATCGAATCTAAAGGAATCACAACCTCCTTAGAGGTATCCTCCTCTAGGTAATACAAATGAGCGTTCGAGCCTCCCTCTGGGCGAGGCATCGCCACTACAAACATCTCTTGCCCCGGAATGGCAAAAACAATGCTCCCACCGAAGCAATCAATCATGGCTCTATAATCTGTGAGCCAATCCATACCGATAATCACATCGTGCACATGCATATCTAATACCAACATGTCTGCAGGTAATACCAAGCTACCAATCTCTACCCCCACTCCCCGGCATATAAAGAAAATAAGTGACCCACTCCCCAATGGTGAGTCTACACACGTCACTGTGCTCTCTGCTGTGGCTGACAACCCTAAGGCTTTCGCAAAATGTGTAGCTATAAAGCAATGTGTTGCCCCCGTATCAAACAAAACCCGACCCATAGTACCATGGATAGGAAACATGCCCTCAATCGCGGGTGGTGCCTGTGGAGCTGCTGCCTGGTGGACGTTATAGACACGTCCATACTGTAACTGCCCCTGCTGCACAGGAACTGCTGGAATGGCTGGTAGTGCTGGCACCTGGGCTGGAGCTGGGAGAGCAGGTGAAAAAAGTGGCCTCTGTGGCTCATGTCGAGCACCCTGCTGCTGCTGCGGGGCCCTGCCCCTATCAGGACAGTCCTGGCATTTATGGCCAGTCTTGCCACAAACGAAACACTTCCCCGGGAAGTTCCCCCCTCTCTGTCCCTGCTGCCCCCGGCCCTGGTGGCCGTTACCGTTCCTCCACTGGCCCTGCTGGCCCTGCTGAAACTGCTGTTGACCATTCTGACCCTGCTGGTTCTGATGGCCGTTCGGACCCTGATGGCCCTGTCAGAAACCTCCCTGTCCGTGCCTGAAATTTCCCGACCTGAACCTTTTATGATCCCCCTGCTGGGAACCCTGGTCACCCTGTCTCTGCCCCTGAACCGATTGTGCCCCACTGGCACCATTTCCCCCAGTCCTGCCCTGATGGCTGGACTCTCCCGATCGCTTGCCCTCAGCCATGTGAAAGCGGTGATCCTGGCAATGGAGCAATGCAGCGTTAACCACATCAGAATAAGTGGCTAACGAGAGGTTCCCTAACAAGTGCTGACGAATCCTCCATGTCAACCCGTCCGTAAATTTCTGTATCTTCTTCTCCTCTGTCGGTATCTCATCCGGAACAATGTTCAGAAGATTAGTGAATTCGGCCTCATACTTGGCCACTGTCTTACCCTCCTATCGAAGGCTCATCAACTTCCTCCTCATTTCCGTATGAACAGCTGACGGAAAGTACTTGCGGTCGAACCGCACCCAAAACTCCTGAATAGTGAGAGTGTCTCTCTCCTCCACGGTGGTAATAGACTCCCACCACTGCAGTGCAGACCCCACTAGCTTAAAGGTAGCTAGTATCTGCTCCTGAACCTCAGTGCACTCGTACATCCTCAAGTGCCGCTGAATATTCTTCCTCCACTGACTCGAAACTACCACATCGGAGCTACCTGCGAACTCCGGAGGGTGTGCTTTCTGAAAAGCATCACGTACACGTTCCCAAGCAGACGGGAATGCATGTGCCTGAACTGGCGCGGCTACTGGCGCCTGAGGTGATGCCTGCTGAACTACTGCTAGTGCGGCATTTACCGCCTGGGCCACAATGGCTGCAACCTCGGCGGCATTCATCGTGCCCTGAACTGGTGCGGGCTGTGGTTCTGGCGTAGCATCCCTGGGAACCCGTTGTGCACGTCGTGGAGGCATCTGAAATAAGAATGAAGTTTATAAGTTCGCAGTTATAACCTTAAAATAGCTGAAGAACGTAGCATATACAAAATAATACAACAGTCCTAAAATATAGGGCTCTACATCAAAGAAAGCTCAGCGGAAACATAATAAGCCGTACAGATCCTAAAAGACACTAGAACCTGATGCTCTGATACCACCTGTGACACCCCGACTAATTAAATACCGGGTAGCTACTCCTTTATTAAATAAATACAAAATGCCAAGTTGGTTCTGTTAATAGCATCACTGTCGAAAACATTTTAATAATTACTAACCACCTAGTATTTAAAAAGTAAGTTGCCAAATTTTAAGTTAAGTCTGATTAACATGCAATAAAAGAATAATGAAAGAACATCATAATCCATTCACCATAACGAAGTAATGAAATAACCAACACATAATAATAAGTCCGGAGGAAAACTCCTCACAACAATCCCACAACTGAAAATAATATGACAAGTCTGAACCCTGAATTAATTACATGCCAAAAGTCTGAATAACTGAAATAAATGAAATGTCTCTAAAAGGAATGGGCGACATGCCCTACAACTGATAAAATGCTGAATATAGAGTCAAGGTAGGTGAAGCGTCTACAAGCAAAGTCCTGTAACTTCCACAAACAGCTACAGCTCGTCACCTGAATGAGGATCCTAAGCATGGTGTCCTTGTGGCTGGGCACCTAAAATGGTTTTTACAAAAATAGATTTGAAAGCAAATGGGTCAGAGCCCGAAAGTGGAAATCATTTTAAAAGCAGCAAGTGTTTTAATAACATTAAAACATTAAATGCAAAATACATGTTAGGACGTGCACTCACATGAAATTCTCACCTCTCGACTACATGTGCACTCCTAACGTACCATACCCGTCTATATAACATACATATCTAACCAAACCGTAATAAGTTCTACCCCTTACTACTCGATTCCCATAAGACATTCTAGCGTTCTCAATAAATAGAGGGCTTTACTTAAACTCAGATTCTCAATTAGTAATACAATTCACTATCGGTTAACCCGTTATGTTTTCTCAAAACATTACCATAATTATATTCACAATATCAACATGAAAGTTCCCATTAATTAAGTGTATATTCTTCACATCATAAATATACAATACAAGCACCCCGAGACTAAGCTGCGGTGCACACATACTCTGCTATCCATCCCGGTACATCACGTACATAAGGATCACGTATTCCGAATCTCTCAGGAATCATTCTCAAATAACAACATCACAAATAATGGAGGCGAACACAGTCACATCACATGGGTCACGCACATACCTGCGCTCCCACGATCAGCAGACTTATTAACATCCCAATAAGTCCTTCTCTGACCTATGTTCATCGAGGTAACCAATCTAAATCCGGGCAACACAAGGATTAGAAGGCCCTAAGAGAACGTAAACCTCTCGTGACAGCAAGTATGGTAGGTATGTCATACACATAAAATCAATACAAATACTAAGTATTCACACATCTTAGTAATCACCATAATTTATATTAGTGGTATACTTATCATTCTCATACCAATATACAATCTTACACAATGTATAAGTTCTCGGGTAGTTCGATTATTTAGGCCGACAATAATTCTCGCATCGTAATAGACCCTCACGTCCTACTCCATAATTTCCATTTGGTTCGAATCACACTTCTATTTTTCTCTCTTCAATATGTCCCAAATATCCCAAATATACCAATTATCCATCAAGGAAATGTTATTTCTCCATATAAACAACGTTACGGAACACGCGAAATCAAAACAGGCTAAAAAGCCTAAACTGTCAACTCGTTAGAAGTCTCGTTCGAACGAGGCTCTTCGAACTAGAGTTCGTTCGAACGAAGTGGGCCTTCTAACGAGATCTCGTTCGAACGAAAGTCATCGAACGAACCTCCCTCTCGTTAGAAGTCAGACTGTCAACTCGTTAGAAGCTCGTTCGAACGAGCTCGTTCGAACGACCTGGGCAGGTCTTCTAACGAGTGGCCAGATTCGAACCCAGATTTCCTATTTTCGTTTTCCAACTTCTCTACACCTCAAATCTCATCCCAACATTAATCCAACGATTGTTCAAAGCCACTAATCATCCCTAAACATATTTAGGTCATATACTACGTGATTTGTGGGGTTAATTCATTCTAACCTCATTCAATTATCAAATCTCTTCATATTTCCCTCAATTTTAAGAACATGGACCCTAGAATTTATAAATCATCCAAGAGCCTAATTAAATCCGTTTTCGTTTCATCCAAATTATAATATCATCAAAATAATCATCTAAATACAAATCTACATGCGATTCCTTATCAAAAATGTAATTTTTACTTCCAATTAAAATGGGCTTTTCATTAACTCCCAAGAACAATAAGATTTTATCAATTCCTACACATGGAAGAAACATTCTTTGCAAAATAACGAAATTAAACCACTTGCCTTATGTGTATCTCTGATTTTGATGACGAATTGATGGTTGGTTCTCTTTTTCTCTGCAGGATTCTCCTCTCTTCTCTCTCTACAAGCTTTCTTCTCCAAGTTACAATGGTGGCTAGGGTTTGCCTTAGGAACTTTTGGGACTAATTCTAATAACTCCCGTAGCCCATTAATTCCTAATATGTGGTTAGTGGGTTTAGTGGGTAATTACCAAGTCAGCATTTTAATTCCCAATTTTCCTAGGTTTTAATTCCCAAAAATTCAAAATTACCAAATTACCCTTATACGTTGCCGGCATGGCCTAAAAATGCCCCGGGACCCAAACTAAACCCCCGGCTAGTGTTTTCTGACTATTTCGACCCTTCCAGACGCGTTGGCGCACTTAAAACGACCATACGGTTAATAGAAATAAAATTTACTTTCTAATTATCATAATTATATTCCATGACGCGACTGTCACACGCGTCTCAACAAGATTTCCAAATTGCCGTATTTCAATCTCACGACAAATTTCATAATTCAATATTCATATATAATCATATATGCACATTATAATCAAATACCAACTCGCATCTCGCTAGTATTTTAATCCGGATTAATCTCCAATTAATACACATTTAATTCAATTAATCCCATAAATAAATATGACAAAAATACGGGGTATTACATTATCACAATTTAAAAATTAGTTATTAGATACACATGTTAGGTTTACGTCCACTTTATTGAGTTTCTTCACCTCTCATCTAATGTGTACGCCTAATGTTTCCTACTTAACCCACCAAGCCATACTACACAAGCTAACTAGACATAAGTATCTATCTGGGCTATCGACCCTATAAGTCCCCGTACCACCCCTACAGTACGCTATCGAATTACCATCTCTCGTATCTTATTGATATCATAAGTAACATTTTTCCATATCTTATCATTTAATTAAGTTTCGCTAGTTAATTAATTTTTTAGTAGGGGTGTTCGCAGTCCGGTCCAGTCCAATTTTTAGAATTTTTAAGGACTGGACCGATTAAATCGGTCCTTAAAAAAAACGGACTAAGACCGGACTGATTGAATTGGTCACCAGACCCTAATCGATCATATTTTTTATAGGGTCGGTCCAGTCTAACTTGTCGGTCCTAATCTTATTAAATTAATCATTTTAAAAATAAAAATCACATTTAAAACTTAATTTTAAATTGTCCAAATTTTAACCTAACAAATAAATCAATCCACAAGCCCCTCAAAACTCAAATCATGAACCAAAAAATAACCCATAAATATAAGAAAACTTGATTACAAAACAAAGGGATTGACAAATGATAATTAGGCAAGCATAATTGACATATATAATTAAACTTTATGTAGAGCCCTGAAATGAACTTAAGAAGCCAATTGAGAGTAAAAGGGAAGTGCGTGAGTACCTTGAGAAAAAACCCATAAAGGTCAGAGCGCATAGAATAAATTTTTTCTGTCGCATGTTCATGTTCTCTCCCACATTTCCTCTTGCCTCTTCACATCCTTCTACAAACCAACTCTTAGTTGGAACACCTAACAAAATACAACTCACAACAACAATGTCAAAACCCCTTGATAATTGGATTCGGTTTCTCGCACCCAGAACTGAAAGGAACGGTGTAAAGGTTTGAATTAGGTGGATAACTTTTCTTAAAATTCTTTGAGATCAAGAGAAGGACGTGTGGCAAATGGTAGATGAGGATGTGTGAGCAACGCAAATGGTAGAGGAGGTTGTGTGGCAACGACGTAGCGTGAGAAGACAAGAAGAAGAAAGTTTGAGAGGAACGACACAAATGGTAGAAATAAATTAGAGTTCAGAAGTGTTGTGCATGTGTTTTCTCAGATTAGATTATTAGGGTTGTTTTCTTCTTTTTTTAAAATTGGCGAGCGTACCCCCATTCCATCTTTGAGTGTGTGTGTGTATATATATATATATATATATATATATATATATATATATATATATATATATTAATATGTAACCGGTCCAGTCCGATCTAGACTGGTTATTTAATAAGGCGGACCAAGGATCGATTATACCTTTTTTTTTACAATCTGGACCGGACCGATTAAAAAACAATCGGTAAAAATAGGGAGATCGATTTGGTCCGGTTCGGTCCGTCGGTCCAATCGATATTTTGAACACCCCTATTGTTTAGATACACACTATCTAACTGTTTACCGTCACATGTAAGTAGAATTATTCAAACTGGTATATATATTTATCTCACTAATATATATATATATATATATATATATATATATATATATATATATATATATATATATATATATATATATTAGTGAGATAAATATATATAATTACGGTGTCCCTCAAAAGGACCACCATAAAGATAGGCACACTCTGCTATCAGTCCATGTACCTCTTGTACTAAAATAATGACTATTGGTTCGACATGTCTCCTCGAACCCAAAAATCAAATGGTAAGCAATGGAGGCGAACATAGTTCTAATGTACCAAAATGAGTTGTCAGTCTCACTAATATACGTCACATAGTGAGCGGCCCTAAGTTTTATGTTCTGGGACATAAATCCTGACCTCTCTGAACTCGGCAAGGTAGGATCGCCCACTGCGCGGGAACCTCCGTAATAGTAGGCAACGTAGGTATGTTCACATCTAACACCAATCATATAATAGGTATACACACAACCTATATATACACATTAAATCAGTAGGTATACACATAACCTAATTATCATACTTCATGCATAGTATTTATCTCTCGAATACTCACCGTACTATCAAGTTGCGATTATTCTCACTATCGTATTAATCCGAGTTTTGCTCTCTAATCTAAGTGCCCTAGTTACCCCTTCAATAAAATTCAGTAGCTAGCTCCATCATATCCTACGGGTCTATAACATAAACTCACAATTACGCCTCAATTTAAGTATGTTCATTCCTTGCCTCAATCCTCTCATTAAGACTAAGCCAAAACCTCATCATAGACCTACTGCAATATAATAAGTTCTTCATTATATTTTATGAAAGTCCCAAAAGTTTCCCCGACAAAACTATATGGTTTTTTACGTTAAAACGGGAACAATAGGGAAATATGGGCAAACCGAATCAATTCGCCCTAGGGCCGAATCGATTCGTTTTGCAGCAAGTCGTCTTCTTCCTCTACGCAAGTGCACTTTTTCACAATTTTAATTATCATAACTCACATGCTTATCCACCAAACTCAAAACCAATTATCCCAAACATTATATACCGACATTTGGATAATTTATAACAAAATCTTAACATCAAAACATCACGATTTCTATTCAAGAACGGATCAAATCACCTATTCAGCAAAAATCCTAAATTTCTATGTTCTTCATTCATTTTTAACATGAAATCCAAATTTAATTCATGGTAATTATCCCATAATCTCTAATTTCTTATCCTCTACCGATGTTGAATCATACTACATGCAATTCCTACCCAATACATGAGTTCTAATCATTCTTTTTTTCCAAGAACATCAATTTATTCAATATATTTGAAACCCTAAGCACATGGGCATTATAACTTAAAAATAAATCGCAAATAAACACTTGCCTCTTATGGTATGATCTGGTTTCATGATTTGAAGTTGGATTTATTTGTCTTCCTTCCCAATCTACGCTCCAAGGTTGATTGTGGTGCAAGAACACACTCTAATTCCTCAAGAACTCTCTCTTAGGCTTCATAAATGGTTTCTCCTTTTTCTCTACTGTTCTCTCTGGGTTTTCTAATATCTTAACCCTAGAAAAATCCTATCTATATGTTGATAAATATGTTGGAAATTCGTAGGTCTCTTGACCCTTGGTTACCAATTGACTGAAATGCCCTCGTATGGTGTCGATTTAGTCTGAAATTGTCCCGGGACCCAAACAATATCCCCGAGTATACTATTTTGGCTATTTTGACCCTTACAGAGTCATCCGTGACCTCAAAATCATCATTCAAGTCACTCTAAATAAATATCCTATCTTGACCTCAGTTTAGTCTATACGCGACTCCATGTTGAGATAAATCCAATTACGCCAATCTCACTTGCTATGACGCATAATAATTTTCATAAATTATTTACTATCCACTTAGTAAATTCAACACATAATATTAATCATTATCTCTTTCTCTTAATTAATATTTAATAGCCACATTATTATTTTATTAAATTATATTACGTCACCTCATGTAATTTAAAATAAAACGAATAAATTACCAAATTAATTAAATTCCAAGTACGCAAAAATACGGGGTATTACATACTTCCCCTCTTACAGGGAATTTTGTCCCCGAAATTAGGTCATACATGCGGCGAATAACTCTGGATAATGCTCTCGCATGTCATCCTCCCTCTTCCATGTATACTCGGCAATACTATGGTGTCCCAACTGAACTCTGACTAATGATACTACCTTACACCATAATTTATGCTCACTACGATCCCAGAATAGACATGGGTATCTCCTCGTATGAGACATCTGGATGCAAATCAATCTCCTTGAGTGGAACGTGACAGAAAGCTCTCTCACTCCTCCTGTACTTCTTCAGCGATGCCACTTGGAATACGTCGTCTATCCGCTGAAGATGCTCTAGCAAACCCAATCTATATGCCACTAGTCCCACTTTCTCAATAATCGAGAAAGGTACCACATATCTCGGCATTAGCTTTCCCTTCTTGTCGAACCTCATAACCCCCTTCATAGGTGACACCTGGTCACCGAACTTTAACTCAATAGGTCTCCATTTTGTATCGGCATAACTCTTCTGCCTATCCTGAGCTATTCGAATACATCCCCGAATTAGATCGATCTTGGCAGTCATCTCTAGTCCCAATAACTTATTATCCCCCACCTCTAACCAGTAAGACGGAGAACGACAAGGCCTCCCATAAAGTGTCTCAAATGGTGCCATACCGATGGTGAATTGATAGGAGTTGTTATACGTAAACTCTACCAATGGAAGGTATCGCTCCCATCCTCCCTCGAAATCTAGGGTGCACATACCCAACATTTCCTCTAACATCTGATTTACCCTCTCAGTCTGTCCGTCTATCTGTGGGTTGTATGCGATACTCAGTCGCAAGTCAGTGCCCATGGCCTCCTGAAAACTCTACCAGAAATGAGACACAAAGATCTTGTCTCTATCAGATACAATATTGATCGATACCTCGTGCAACTTAACTATCTCCGCTATGAATAGCTAGGCATACTGCATCGTCTCAAAGTAGGTGCGAACTGGCAAGAAATGGGACACCTTGGTCACCTGATCCACTATCACCCAAATGGAATCGTGACCCCTCTGCGATGTCAGCCGTCCGGTAATAAAGTCTCACTACACCAAAAACAGCAATTTGGCACACCCTAATATTAAAAATCTGGCACAGTTTAAAACTGTGCCAGATTTTGACACGGTTTAATAGGAATTTGGCACACTTTAAAACAGTGCCAAAATTTGGTACTATTTTAAAGTGTGCCAAAATTGAGTACACTTACTAAAATATATAATACCCCAAAAAAAACATTACACTCTTCTCTCTCTTGTTCCCTCTCACGGTTCCCGCTCACTCCCTCTGCGCTAGGGCTCGGTCTCTCTCTCTCTCGCCTCTGGGTCGGAGCTCACTCCCTCTTCGCTAGGGCTGCAGGAGGCATCCTCTCTACGGCTGACGCTCTCTCTCTTCGGCTCACTCTTTCTTTCTCTGGTCACATTGCCTTTCTCAAGGTCTGTTGGTCTATTCTTCTGTTCATTTTCTTTTTCTCAATTTGAAGATGTACTACTCTTTCTTTCTCTGGTCATGTCTTGTATTGTTGTATATAAATAGGCATCAATGAGAATCAATATCCAAGACTTTGGAGTTTATTAATTTCTCTATTTTAATTTGTGAGTTTTTGGTACAAATTGAATGTTGATAATGAAAAAAAAAAAATTATTGGTTTTTAGATGGACCTTGGAATCCATAGTGGTAAATTATGTTTTTATGTTCTTACCCTTTTAATTAAAATGCATATTTGATCTGATTCGTACAGGTTACGGAGTTTTAAGAAAATTTAAGTGCTAAATATACAATAATAATGTAAAAATAACAAATTAAAAAGTAGACACTCCACTAATTAAATGGATAAATGAGATTATGTGTTGAAAATTTAAGAAAAAGCAAAAAAAAACTATTTAAATAGTAAGTATACATTAATACTAAACATTCAATAATGATGTTACACATGTAGAAAAACCTTAGACCCGTTCAAGAGGTCTCACTATGACTGTGGTGAGAACTCTTGAATTGTCCCATTTTTGGACAGTTTGGAAATGCAAAAGTTTGTATTGTACATAATGTTTATGCATGTCCTATTTTGAAAAATTCGGTGGCATCTCTTTATGTTCTTTGGGTGCATACTAGATTGATGTAGTGTTTTGTGTTTTCTTGGTTGAAAAACTTAAGTAACACATGAACACTCCCAATTTAAGTTGTGTACTTGAAGAACTGTAGGGAGATGCTGGAAAAATTTTCTAGATTAGGACATGGCATGAGACATTATGAACAATACAAAATAAACATTTTCGAATGGGATAGGACCCTTACCCTGTAGAGGAGATGGAGGAAATATAGGAGCTCAAATATATACATATTTACACTTGAATAAACCTAAATATATTTACAGTAAGCGTTTATATTATAATGTGTGTTCTTTAAACTTATCAGGATGTCGTCGGGAATCAACAAAGAATGGATAAATGAGAAAAATATCGAGACCGATACATATAGAGATGGGGTGTTACAGCTTCTTCATTATGTGCGTAGTAATAGTTCGAATGTTTAACATTCATGTCCCTGTAGACGTTGTCGAAATGGGAAAGGACATGTTGTTATAGATGACATATTCATTCATTTAATGACATATGGTATGGACATGAACTATACCTTATGGCATTTTCACGGTGAGACATTAGTTGTTGATCAAGTCCAACCACCACCGCAATCTGTGACACCGACAGAACACGCTGATGTGCACAATATTCCAATTTTGAATGATCTTGTGAATGATTCTTGTGAGATGTTTATGGGTGAAGCGGAACCTAGTGAACCTAATTGTGTAGGCAGTGATGAAGCCCCCCCAACGTCTGAGGTTCCCAATGATTCGCACACACATAAATACAAAGGCAAGAAGTATGATCGTTTAAATCAACTCGCACAGGAGCCATTGCACCTAGCTACCGGTTCTTCGCGTCATACCACAATGTATGCTCTTATAAAGTTGAATGATTTGAAAACACAATTCAATTTATCGGATGGTGCTACAGGTGGAATTCTTAGATTGTTAAATGAACTACTTCCTGAAGAGAACAACTTGACAACTAGTTATACAGAAATGAAAAACACCGTTAGAGATCTCGGTATGGATTATGTTAAGTATGACGTATGCATTAACAACTGTATGATATTTTGGAAAGAGCTTGAAAAATCTACTCGATGTATAAAATGTGGTTCTTTACGCTACAAGTTTACTTGTCTAGACGAGGACGGGGTAGAAATTCAGAATACTAATGGAAAAAAAAGTACTCTAGGGTTCCTAAGAAGGTAATGCGACATTTCCCTCTAATCCCTAGGCTAAAACGGTTGTATACCATAAAATGTATAGCAGAGAAAATGACTTGGCACGCTCGTGTAAGCTCTTGTATGGAATTCTTGCGTCATCCCCGAGATTCAGCAGAATGGGTAAATTCAAACATTATGTGGAGAGATTTTGCAAAAGATTAGCGGAATATTCGACTTGCAATAGCAACTGATGGTTTCATCCCGAATAACATGTTTGGTCGTAAGTATAGTTGTTGGCCAGTGATAATTCAACCTCTCAACCCTCCCCCATCAATGTGTATGAAAAGTGAGTTTTCAATGTTGTCTGTATTAATTCCCGGACCAAAGTCACCATCAAGTAATATTGATGTCTTCCTCCAACCGTTGGTCGATGAGTTAAAGATCTTATGGTCTGGAGTTGAGGCTTGGGATGCGTACAAAAATGAGAAATTTCAGTTAAAAGCCATATTGATGTGGGGTATACATGATTTTCCAACTTATGGGATGTTAGCAGGTTGCTCAACTCAAGGTTACAATGGGTGCCCTGTTTGTTCTACAAATACACCTTCTGAATATCTTTCTAAGTCAACGAAATGTTGTTACCAACGATCTCGTATGTTCCTTCCTAAAGACCATCCTTATAGGTTTGACACATCAAAGAAAACATTTAATGGTAAAATAGAGGATGCTATGGCTCCAAGAAAATTAACAAGTGTAGAAGTTGAGCAGATAGTGTCACTTATCGCTCGAGAAGGTGTTCAAAGAGAGGGAGAGGGAGACAAAAAGGGAAAGGGAAAGGGAAAGGGAAAGGGAAAGGGGAAGGAGGGGAAGGGGAAGGGGAAGGAGAAGGAGGGGAAGGGGAAGGGGAAGGGGAAAGGGAAGGAGAAGGAGGATGTCGTAATGGAAGACGATGATTATCCAAGTGAGGGTGACGATGAGAATCTAGCAGGTGCCGAGGGTTTTTCAAGGAGGTCAATTTTCTTTGACTTAGAGTATTGGAAGGATCATGATATTAGACATAATTTAGATGTTATGCATGTTGAAAAGAATGTCACAGAGACTCTTTTAGGTACAATACTCTCGGTGAAAGGTTCATCAAATAAAGATACGGTCAAAGCCCGTGAAGACTTGAAAGTTCATTTGAAGCTTAAAAGGAAATTATGGATGAAAGATGTTGAAGGCAGTAACAAAAGGCTTATGCCAAAGGCACCTTTCGCATTAGGAAAGGAAGAGAAAGAAGCCTTTTTTCGTACACTAAAAACATTAAAGGTACCGATTGGATTTTCATCAAATTTCAGCAACAATGTTAACCTCGATCCACCTGGATTTGCCAATCTCAAGTCCCACGATTATCACGTCATTATGCAACGGTTTCTTCCTGCATTGCTTATGCATTCATTTCTGGATGATAAGCCTTTGTTTAAATCTATACAGCGGATCAACATATTCTTTATTGTGTTGTGTGCCAAAGTGATTTTTAGAGAACATCTTTTGAAGGCTAAAAACGCATTGGTAGAGGCACTTTGTGTCTTTGAAATTTATTTTCCACCTGCCTTTTTTTGGTGATGATCCACCTCATGCACCATTTAGCCGATGAAGCTTTGACAGCTGGGCCACCAAGATATCGGGCGATGTGGTTATTTGAGAGAGAAATGGGAAGATATAAAAAGTGGTCACGAAACAAGAGGTACATTGAAGGGAGCATTGCTAATGCATATTTGTTACATGAAGCTTCTTTGTATGCCATGTAGTACATATCGAAAAGAGGTGAAGGAACTCATAAGAGGAATCTTGAGGATTTTCTTGATGATGAGTTTGATGACTCGGAATGCCAACGACCATTGGGTAAAAGTAAAGAATTGATCTTAAACAATGTACAATATGAGCAAGTGCGAAGATGGGTTTTATCTCAATGCGACGGTGTTGATGAATGGAGAAGGTACACGCTTAGTTTTATGTTAATTCATATTAATTGATTGTAATGTGATATTTCTTAATTTTGAAACTAATTTCTTGTAGAAAATTTGTGGTAACTGAGACTCAATCGACGCATAAAATTGATGATTTCATCCCTTGGCTAAGGAACGAGGCAAGTCTTTATTTATACATGTACATTTTTATCAACCGTAATTATTTTTAATGAAACTTTAAAAAATTATCAATTCCTTACAGGCGTCAAGATTTAATGATACGGGAATTTTGCCATATGCTGATGGTCTGCTCCATAGGGTTACCAGTTATGAGAAATTTCAATGCAATGGGTACACCTTTTGTACTTCTGGACATGAAGAGAATCATAACTTTCAGAGTAGTGGTGTATCCACTAAGGCCTTTAATAAGAAGGGGATTATGACAACCTTTTATGGAGTTATTAGACAAATACTCGACCTCAATTACATTGAGCTCGCACATACTGTCTTTTATTGTGATTGGGGGGATGTTGATGATAAGAATGCTTGAAAAGTTTAACCCACCTCAAAATTGGTGATGGTGAATCTTAGTAAGCTCGTGAGTAAAAATACCATTCACGATGATCCGTTCATCCTTGCATCTCAAGCCAGTCAAGTATTTTATTGTCAAGATGTAAAGCTGAATGGGTGGTCAGTTGTTTTACACTCTCCCAAGAGACTGACGAAAGAAATAGATGCGATTGATATTGACCATACGATGTATGACTCCATTCTCGAGGAAAATGATAAATTGCTGGAGCTTTTGGACATAGATTTCTAGTGCAATGATTTAGTTCTGAACTTGTTTTTGAATATGCGATATTCTATTTATTCCGTTTGTTGTTGTTGTTGTTGTAAACATTTAATAGTTTATTGTTTTTGAACATTTAATACATGTATGGTTTTTTAAAATTATAATCCTATTTGACCATGCCATCTTCTTTATATTGCTATTTGAACATGTAATATTCTTGTAAATGTTTATTTTGATTATTTTGGTGTCCAATAGTCACTTTTTTCCAGATAAATGTCTCATATGGGTGATACTTCGCAACCGTCAATAAATGGGGAGACACCTATATCAACCTCCCGTTCTAAGGTTGCTTCGGGTGCTTCAAGAGTAGGTGGTGACTCTTCCACTAAGAAGTTAAAATTTAATGAGCACGGCCTTCCAGTTGGTGAAGACTCATATACACTCTCAACCAGGTTGGGAGACTTAGCAAGGACACATGTTCCCATATCTTATACGAGTTGGAAACAAGTGGATGTGCGATATAAGAACTCAGTTTGGTCATCATTAATGGTATACTATTCCTTTCTATTCCAACGAATGTAAATTCAATTATGTGATGTTTTAATTTTATTTCTTCATATATTGTAGAAAGAGTTCCCAGATGTGCGTGAAAGTCAGAAGCAAATTTTTATGAAAAAAGCGAACGATGCTTGGAAAAAGTTCAAGTCAAAGCTAAGGGTTAATTTGAAGGATGGTGATATTGGAAAGTGGAAGGAGAAAGTGCCACGAAATGTCAAATTTGAGGACTGGGAGGCGTTTTGCAATAATGAAGTTTTAGAGGTTCAAAAGACTTTGCGAAGAAAGAACAAAGAGACTAAACAAAATTGTGCGAGAAAGACAACTCACAATACAGGTCGTCATGGTTATGCCCGAGCTTCAGAGAATTGGAGAAAGGAGCATGGGCGTGCACCCACTCGTGCTGAATTGTGGTTGGCAACTCATATAATCAAAGGATGTGGTTATGCCCCTCATGATAAAATATTTGTGGTAATTTAAATTTTTTAATGTTCGTTTTGTTTAAAAAAAGTATCGTATCATCAAACCTAATGTTAATATATTTTTATACAGGACCAAATTCAAATGCTTCTGGATGTATACAAAGCGGGTGGTCTGGAGGAGACCTTGGATGCCGGGCCTATTTTTGAGGTTTTTGGAAAAGATACGCGAGGACGTGTTCGTTGTGTTGGGTCCACAATTTCGAGAACCGCTATATTAGGGTCGACATTTGCTAGAGAAATGCTTGAGGAGGTGAAAGAGGACACCGAAAATTGGAAGGATCATGTTGATCACCTTACGAGTGACATAGAGGGGATAAAATCCTCATTAGATGAATTCATTACCGACTTCAAAATCGGGAAATTTTCATGTGTTGGACACAACGTTCAGGAGTTACCTACTATAGGCACTCAAACTCCTTCGTGTTCTCGTTCCTCCCCTGCATTCGAGGTTCCAAATTTCACCTCGCTAATTGAATGCAAAATACTATCCCACACACGTGAAGTTGTTGGTTATGGGAGGAAAACGCAACCAGGAGCCGTCTCGACCGTTCACTTCCATAAGTTGAGAAAGAATTAAGTGCGAGTTTTACTCGATGACATCAAAGTGCCCGAGTATCCAGTTTGGGGTGGAAAACAAGCTCACTGCGAGAACTTGGAAGATGTTGGTAAAAATGGAATTATGTATTGGCTCGACGACCTTTGTCCTCCCATTGGTGACACCGACGAATGACCTTTGTCCTCCCATTGGTGACACCGGCGACCTACGCCACCTTGCTTCGAAGTACTTCCCTCTAAGGTACAAATCTGCAAAATCTCTACTTATATTCCTAATTCATGCTTCTATAATCATGCTCCACCATCTACTGAATTGAGTTATGTTGTTTCTGTTTATAGCATCAAAAAATTATTGAGTAATCGTTATGCAATCAACTGTTGAATTGAGTTATCGTTATGCAATCAACTAGGAAAACCAGTTATTTATTTATCATTATTGAGCGGGAAGCGCGGGCAAGCTATTATATATAACAGAAGTTGTTATATATAACACACGCTATATATAACACACGTTATATATAACAGAGATGTTATATATAACAGCTTCTGTTATATATAACAGCAGCTGTATATAACAGCAGCTGTTATATATAACAGCTGTTATATATAACGTGTGTTATATATAACAGCTACTGTTATATATAACAGAGGTGTTATATATAACAACTGTTATATATGACAGCTTTGTTATATATAACAACTGTTATATATAACAGGCTACCGCGCTTTTGATCCTGTCAACCGAGCTTCAAATGCCCATATTTGCAGTTTGTGGCTCTTTCTCAAGCCAATATTATCTTCCTTAGCTATTTCTCAAGCCAATAATATCTTTTTAAAGATAATTTTATTTGGGATTTATACTTATCTTTTGAGGATGTAAAATGTCATAGTTTTAATTTTCAATAAGCCGTGATTTCAAAACATTATTTTATAACAATGTTTGTAAAAGATTAAGTTTGAACCATTATTTTCTTGTGTTTATTCATGAACTGACAAGTCCATTCACGAAAAATAACATTATTTTTCAAAATTCAAAAAATCCTCTTCCACACTGCTTTCATAAAGTCTGAGAAATGTCACCATTGTTGGTTCGTGAGGAAAACCACGTGCAATGGTTCTTGTGCTTGTTGTGGACCATTTCATCATGGCATTCAGAATCTTATAAACTATTGTTCTAGGCACCGTAGCAAGAGAGAATTATGCCTTACGGAAAGAGCGTTTGAACATTCAATCGATCTTCAAATTTTTTACTCAAGCTCACGCCCGAGCTCGGACTGAACTAATTTTTTCTATGTAAGCCCGAAATCGGCTCATAAATAATATTTGCAGGCCCGATTTCAATTGTTTTTGCTAAAAAAGTTTGAGAGTATGACGATAATTTGCAAAAATCAAGCATTCAGAAACTTAAAAACATGCCGTCAAATGGTGAAAACTCAAACCAACCCCCAAACGACCCCGTAGGGGGCATGAACACCTCGCACGGGACCAATGTAACTTGTTGGAACTGACTGCGTAGTCCCGGGTCTCTCGGTTTGTGAATATGACGATAATTTGCAAAAATCATACTTAGACTTAAAAACAAGCCGTCAAAGGGTGAAAACCCAAACCACCCCCCCAAATGACCCCATAGGGGGCACGAACACCTCGCACGGGACCAATGTAACTTGTAGGAACTGACCGCGTAGTCCCAGGTCTCCCGGTTTTTAAATATGACGATAATTTGCAAAAATCTTACTTAGACTTAAAAACAAGCCGTCAAAGGGTGAAAACCCAAACCACCCCCCAAACGACCCCGTAGGGGGCACAAACACATCGCACGGGACCAATGTAACTTGTAGGAACTGACCGCGTAGTCCCGGGTCTCCCGGTTTGAGAGTATGACGATAATTTGCAAAAATCAGCACTTAAACTTAAAAACATGCCGTCAAAGGGTGAAAACTCAAACCAACTCGTAGGGGGCACGAACACCTCGCACGGGACCAATGTAACTTGTAGGAACTGACCGCGTAGTCCCGGGTCCCCCAATGTTTGAATATGACGATAATTTGCAAAATCATACTTAGACTTAAAAACAAGCCGTCAAAGGGTGAAAACCCAAACCACCCCCCAAACGATCCCGTAGGGGGCACAAACACCTCGCACGGGACCAATGTAACTTGTAGGAACTGACCGCGTAGTCCCGGGTCTCCCGATTTGAGAGTCTGACGATAATTTGCAAAAATCAGCACTTAAACTTAAAAACAAGCCGTTAAAGGGTGAAAACCCAAACCATCCCCCAAACGACCCCGTAGGGGGCACGAACACCTCGTACGGGACCAATGTAACTTGTAGGAACTGACCGCGTAGTCCCGGGTCTCCCGGTTTGTGAATATGACGATAATTTGCAAAAATCATACTTAGACTAAAAAACAAGCCGTCAAAGGGTGAAAACCCAAACCAACTCCCAAACGACCCCGTAGGAGGCACGAACACCTTTCACGGGACCAATGTAACTTGTAGGAACTGACCGCGTAGTCCCGGGTCTCCCGGTTTGAGAGTATGACGATAATTTGCAAAAATCAGCACTTAAACTTAAAAACATGCCGTCAAAGGGTGAAAACTCAAACCAACCCCCAAACGACCCCGTAGGAGGCACGAGCACCTCGCACGGGACCAATGTAACTTGTAGGAACTGACCGCGTAGTCCCGGGTCTCCCGGTTTGTGAGTATGACGATAATTTCCATTCATATATGTAATTTTTTTGTTTTGAGTATTTTTTTTTTGTAAATTATTGGGTTACTAATATCGTATCTTTTTTGTATTCTATTTTTTTTGCAGGATAACAGTTTATCGTTGGCTTTTATTCACGTGGAACACACAAAGAACTCAATGCTTTACAACAAGGGGTTTATTAATGAATCCATTTTTTTGTGTCATGACCGTACGGTCTTTTGTTGTTTTATTATTGACTTTTATGCCCATGAGGGCTTTTGTAAGTTAATTGTTATATTTTGTGGCCGTGCGGGCTTTATGTTAGGCAGGTTTTGTATTAACAGGTTTTGGAATGTCCAGAAAATAGAGGAAACTCTGTCCAATTTTTTTTGGGCCTGTGAGCAGTTAAAGACTTGTAATATTTTGAAGTTTGTATGTACATTAGTTTATTAATAACACGCAATATTATTAATTTGTGAATTTTGTGCCTTCAAATATTTTTTTTTAAATTAAAAACTTGGCACAGTTCAAAATCGTGGCAAAAGTGTATCATATTTTGGCACGGTTTTAAACTGTGCTAATTTTTTTTAAACTATGCTGAATCTGGCACAGTTAAAAACTGTGCCAAAAGTGTGCCAGAAATATCAAATTCTGGCACGGTTTAAAAGTGTGCCAGAAGTGTTCCTATTTTGCTGAATCTGGCACAGTTAAAAAGTGTGCCAGAAATATCAAATTCTGGCACGGTTTAAAAGTGTGTCAGAAGTGTTCCTGTTTGGCTGAATCTGGCATAGTTAAAAACTGTGCCAAAAGAGTGCCAGAAATATCAAATTCTGGCACGGTTTAAAAATGTTCCAGAAGTGTTCCTGTTTGGCTGATTCTGGCACACTTTTGAGTCGTGCTAGAAAAAAATTCCCATTTTGGAACACCTGATTCTGGCACAGTTCAAAACCGTGCCAGAATCCTGTTTTTGGTGTAGTGTCTATCGAAATGCTCTCCCACTTCCACATGAGAATCTCCACTGGATGTAGCATTCCTGAAGGTCTCTGGTGGTCTACCTTAACTAACTGATAGGTAACACATTTCGAGACAAACTCTGCTATGTCTCGCTTCATCCCTGCCCACTAATATTATCTCATCATGTCTTGGTACATCTTATCCCCTCCTGGATATATCGAAAACTGTGAACTGTGAGCCTCAGTCATCACCGCCTGCCTCAATTCATCATCCTCTGGCACTACTAGTCTCCCATTAAAACATAGGCCTCCCTCTAAGCTGATCGGGTAAGACTCCGCACCCTCAGCAAAAAACTGTTGCACTCTGTCCTGGTAGAACTGATCCTCCGCTTGTGCTTTCACTACCCGCAATATAATCTCAGGAGTGATAGCTAGAACTGACATGCATGCTCTGGCAATCTCATCATCATGTCGAAGCTCACGCCACTTCACCTTCCAGACCTCTGCCAACTCCCCACTAGGTCTCTGACTCAACGCGTCTGCCACCACGTTAGCTTTTTCAGGTAGTCCTTCACTTATTCTAGCCACGACCTTTGCCTCATGTTCAGATCCTTCTGTGTGAAGAGATGCCGAAATAACTTATGATTTGTGAATAAGTCGGTAACTAGCGTTCCACATCGCAAAAAGGGGTGCAACACGAGGACTTCCAAGGGGGTCACCCATCCTAGTACTACTCTCGCCCAAGCACGCTTAACTGCGGAGTTCTGATGGGATTCGGTGCATTAGTGCTAGTATGATCGCAGCCAAAATATTTTGCGCTTTCTATCATCTTAACCCTTCCCATCCAGAACCATTTTCCCACATGCGACTAATTATTTAATTTATTAATTAAATAAATGTTTGATTAATTAATTAATTAACTAATTATTATTTTCTATGGAAAAAACTCCGCATTCTCCCACACTGGCCCATACTGCCCGGCCGCTCCCCCGGCGATCGAAAAAAGAAAACGGTCGGTAACTAGCGCTCCTCAAAGAAAACACAACCACCACCAACTTAAGGTCGTGTCTGGGGTAATTCTTCTCATAGAGCTTAAGCTTTCGAGACGCATAAGTTATAGCCCTCTCCTCCTGCTGTAATACACCCCCAAGTTCCTGTAAGGATGCATCCGTGTAGCCCCGATACTTCACCCCACTCCTAGGCAAAGCAAGTACAGGTGCTGATATCAATTTTTCCTTCAGCTCATCAAAGGCTAACTGATAGTGGTCACTCCACACAAATGGTACCCCCTTGAGAGTCAAGTTCGTCAACGGACCCGCAATATTTGAAAACTCCTTAATGAAATGACAATAATATTCGACCAACCCCAAAAAGCTGTGAATCTCTATCGGTGTCGTGGGTTGTCCTCACTCCCTCACCGTCGATACCTCACTCGGATCAACAGCAATACCCTTGTCAGACATGGTATGGCTAAGAAATTGTACCTCCTGTAATCAAAATTCACACTTCCCTAATTTGGCATACAACTGACGATACCAAAGTGTCTGTAGAACACTACGCAGATGTTTTGCGTGCTCCTCCTCAGTGCCAGAGTAAACCTGAATGTCGTCTATAAACACGATCACAAACTGGTCCAAAAACTCCCTGAATACCCTGTTCATGAGATCCATGGACACTGATGGCGCATTGGTGAGCCCAAACGGCATCACCCTGAACGCGTAATACCCGTACCGCTACAGAAAGGCAGTCTTAGGAACATCCTTCTCTCAAATGCGCAACTAGTGATACCCCGATCTAAAGTCAATCTTGGAAAAGTATGCTGCCCCTCTCAACTGGTCAAACAGGTTATTGATCCTCGACAACGGATACTTATTTCGTATCATGACCTTGTTCAGTTCCCTGTAGTCTACACACAAGCGAAGTGAACCATACCTCTTTTTTATAAATAATACTGGTGCACCCCACAACGATGTACTTCGTCGAATGAAACCCTACCCTAATACCTGTTGAATCTGCTCCCTTAACTCCCGCATCTCTGAAGGGGCCATGCGATACGAGGATCAGGCAATCAGTCTTGTACCCAGTGCGAGGTCGATAATAAACTCAACCTCTCAGCTGGGTGGCAACCCTAGTATCTCTTAAAATACATCCTCGAAATCTCCCATAGCTGGAATCGAGTCCAACGAAATAACTACCTCCTGTGAGGTCTCCTTTTCAATGTAATATAGGTGGGTGCGTGACCCTCCATTAGGAAGAGGCATCACCACTAAGAACATCTCCTGAACCAGAATGGATAACACTATGGTCCTCTCATAACAGTCTACCGTCGCCCTGTAACCTCCTAACCAATCCATACCTAGAATAACATCGTACCCCTCCATATATAACACAATAAGGTCCGCTGCTAAGCTCAGACTCCCAATAATGATGTCTACACCCCTGCATACTGAGTGTATAAGGGACCCTCTACCCAACGGTGACTCTTCACATATAAGGTGAGTGTCGCTGTCTCTAAAAGACCGACTTCTCGTGCAAATCTAGTGGCAATAAAGGAATGCGACGCCGTCGTATAAAAAAGAATCCTACCCTCATGCCCATAAATAGGAAACGTACCCTCAACTGCTGGCGACGCCTGAGGTGCTTGTGGCATGGGTAAGTCTCGGACGTTATACACATGCACGTAATTCATCTGTCCCCTGCTGTGGCTCTGGGGCTAAGGGTGATCGTACTGGTGCTGGAGGTAACGGAGCCTCCTGCCCCTATTGGGCAGCTTGCTGTTGTGCCCTGCCCAGTTGTGGGCAATCTCTCCTCTTTTGACCTTGCTGGACACATATAAAGCACTGCCCCAAAAATGATCTTTCCCTTTGGCCATGCTGGCCTTGCTGCCCACCTCCATTGTTCCCTTGGCCCTTACGACCCTGAGGAATATCCTACTGCTGATCCTACCTATATCCTTGGCCCTCTGGTTAGTACCCTCCTGACCTGAACCTCTTTGCCTGATCCCCCTGTCGGGAATTCTACCCCTACTATCTACCTACCTGCTCCTGCGGTGCTCCCTGGTACCACCCCCTGGATGCCTAGGCTCACCTCGTCTCTTGCTTCCCTTCATGTGGAAGTGATGGTTCTAGTAGTGTAATAATGAGGCATTGACGACATCTGTGTACGTCATGAATGTGGGGTTGTCGATCAAGTGTTGCCTGATCCTCCATGTTAGTCCATCGATAAACTTTACTTTCTTTCGTTTCTCATTGCTCACCTCGTCTGGAAAAAAATATCCAAACGGGTGAACTCCTCCTCACACTCTGTCACGAAGCGGTCACCCTGATTTACCTTGCTGAATTTCTTTCGCATTTCGGTCTCCACTACTGGCAAAAAGTACTTGTTGTAAAATAACGCCCAGAAATCAACAATCATCATCGTGTCTCTCTGCGCTGAGATGGTAGCATACTCCCACCAGTGCAGCGCGACCCCCACAAGTCTGAACGTGGCAAGCATCTGCTTATGAGTATCGATGCACTCCACCATACGTAAGTGGCACTGAATGTCCTTTTTCCACTGACATGTTACTATCACATCAGAGCGCCTCGAAAACTCTTGTGGGTGGCCTTTTTGAAAAGATTCCCTAACTTTCTGCCACGGTAATAGACCCGGTTGGGCCTGATTCCCTGGTGCCACTGGAGGCTATGGATGGGCATGTAGAATATGAGTGACCATGGTTGTTATAGTTGCATTGATTACATGTGCCACTATCGCGGCCACATTTCCAGTCGTCACCAACCCCGGTAATGGTTGTGGCTGAGGTACCTCCTGCTCCTATTGAGCATCTCTAACCTCATCTCTGGTCGCTGATCTCACCTCTCTCTCTCTCTCTCTCTCTCTCTCTCTCTCTCTCTCTCTCTCTCTCCTGGGTGGCATCTAAAAACAAACTGAATTGTATAAGTACACAGTCTATACAAAATTTAATAGCATAAGTACGATATCTCAAACGCGTAAAGATAAAAGCAACAGTCCTAATAATAGAGCTCTACATCAAAAGAACGATACGCTGAAATCGTAGTAAGCCATTCATATCCTCTGGACACTAGAACTTGATGTTCTGATACCATCTGTGAGACTCCGCCGAATTAAATACCGGGTGATCAGTCCTTTATTAAATTCAAAGAGGTTTCTCATTTGGTTCATTCTCAGCATCACTGTCAAAAACTATATTAAATACTAACCAACTATTAGTTAATTAAGCCGGTACCAAAATTTTATCTTTCCTTAAACAACTAATAATAATGTGCGGAAAACTAAATTAAAACATCCACACAATTAATATAGTCTAAACAATCACAAGGAATAAATAAATGAATAACCATCTTGCTGAATAAACCATCAGCTACAAAATCTAAATCCAAATAATAAGTCCAACAAATAGTAAATAAATCCCAATATAAGTCTGAACTAAATAAATAAAGTCTAAATGGGGCAACATGCCCAACTGAGATACTGAAACGAAATCCTACACTAGGAATGAAAGATGGAAGCTTCTAATCAAGTTCTGCAAGCCTCCAGAGTGTTGTAGCTAATTGTCCTTGGAATAAATCATCAAGTCTGGCGTCCCTGTGGCTGGACACCTAAAAGGTTTTGAAAAATATTTATAGGAAGGGTTAGAACCTAAAACATTTTGAAAATATTTAGCAAGTATTTATCACAATTTAAAAATCAGTTATTAGATACACATGTTAGGTTTACGTACACTCTCTTGAGTTTCCTCACCTCTCATCTAATGTGCATGCCTAACATTTTCTACTTAGCCGACCTAGCCATACTACACAAGCTAACTAGACATAAGTATCTAGTTAGGCTATCGACCCTATAAGTCCCTATACCGCCCCTACAGTATGTTATTCGAATTAACATCTCTCGTATGTTATTGATATCATAAGTAACATTTTTCCATCTATTTTCATTTAATTAAGTTTCGCTACTTAATTCATTGTTTAGATACACACTATCTTTTTGTCTATTGTCACATGTGAGTAGAATTATTCAAACTGGTATATATATTTATCTCACTAATATATATATATATAATTACGGTGTCCCTCAAAAGGACCACCGGAAATATAGGCGTACTCTTCTATCAGTCCATGTACCTCTTGTACTAAAATAAGGACTATAATTCTGCATGTCTCCTCGAACCCAAAAATCAAATAGCAAGCAATGGAGGCGAACATAGTTTTAAGCCTTTGGGCTATAAACATACCTAACGTACCCAAATGACATGTCAGTCTCACTAATACACGTCACATAGTGAGCCGCCCTAAGTTCTATATTCTGGTTCACAACTTGAGACCTCCCTATTCATCGATTCGTTTTGGAGCAAGTCGTCTTCTTCCTCTACGCAAGTGCATTTTTTCACCATTTTAATTATCATAACTCACATGCCTCTCCACCAAACTCAAAATCAATTATCCCAAACATTATATACCAACATTTGGATGATTTATAACGAAATCTTAACATCAAAACATCACGATTTCTATTCAAGAATAAATCGAATCACCTATTCGTCAAAAATCCTAGATTTCTATGTTCTTCATTCATTTTTAACATAAAACCCAGATTTAATTCGTAGTGATTTTACCATACTCTCTGATTCCTTATCCTCTACAGATGTTGAATCATACTACACGCAATTCCTACCCAAGACATGAGTTCTAATCATTCTTTTCTTCCAAGAACATCAATTTATTCAATATATTTTGAAACCCTAAGCACATAGGCATTATAATTTCAAAAGAAATCCCAAATAAACACTTGCCTCTTATGGTATGATCTGATTTCATGATTTGAAGTTGGGTTTGTTTGTCTTCCTTCCCAATCTATGCTCCAAGGTTGATTGTGGTGCAAGCACACACTCCAATTCCTCAAGAACCCTCTCTTAGGCTTCACAAATGGTTTCTCCTTCTTCTCTACTGTCCTCTCTAGGTTTTCTAATCTCTCAACCCTATCCTCTCCCATCTATATGTTGATAAAGATTTTGGAAATTCGTAGGTCTCTTGACCCTTGGTTACCAACTGACTAAAATTCCATCGTACAGTGCTGGTTTAGTCTGAAATTGTCCCGGGACCCAATCAATCTCGGGTATACTATTTTGACTATTTCGATCCTTTCGGAGTCATCCGTGATCTCGAAGTCATCATCCGATTCACTTTAAATAAATATCCTATCTCAACCTTAATTTAGTATACACGTAACTCCTGGTTGAGATAAATCTAATAACGTCAATTTCACTCGCTATGACGCATAATAATTTCCATAAATTATTTAATATACACTTAGTAAATTCAACACACAATATTAGTCATTATATTTTTCTCTTGATTAATACTTAATAACCACATTATTATTTTATTAAATAAAATTACGTCACTCATGTAATTTAAAATAAAACGAATAAATTATTGAATTAATTAAATTCCAAGTACGCAGAAGTACGGGGTTGATCGAGCGCGAACCGTGCGTCGTGTAATACGCAAATCGTTGTTATCGGTTCGGTGACTCAATGCAAAAAAAACTAAGCTACTACTACACTTGACAGGAAAGCATAACGGTAAGTCGGGGATCGAGAATCCACAGGGAGTGATTGAATTTTAGATTTTAATTATTTTACTACTTCAAAAATAAAAGTGGTGATATGGATGGAAATGGTAAAAAGAAAAAAATAAGAAGTTAAAACTAAATTACAACTAATTAAAACGAGAGTCGGGATCGCATCCCCGCCATGGGCTAAACACGTGAAATTATAATTTCGGTTCGAAAACATTTAACTGAACATTTTTAGTTGAGCATAGACATCACACATGAAGGGATTTTAACGCAAAAATGCGAGATAAAACATTTAATTAAAAATGCCCACACGCGTCTTATATTCGGATTATCGTTATAAACACTAACGTTGCATGACAAAGAAAGTTAAACGCATAATAATATGACTTTAATATGCAAGGTTTCAATTAAATGCAATTTTCCAAAAAAAACTAACTTTCGAGCTCGACGTCAATCAATGGCGGAAAAATGACCCCAACCTTTAAACTAGGTATTAAACATGGATATAATAATAAATACAACTAATTAACCAAAGCAAACAAGAAATAAACTTCCAACAACTAATTGACTAAGCAATAAAAGTAACTACAAAGCAAAAAATCAAGTAAAGAAGCATTAAACAAAGGAAAGTGATAATGAATAGTAATATACTTACATAAATGGGATGAACCCAATGAGAAAAGAGGAGAGGGAAGCTCCAACAAAAAATCCCAAAAAATCTTATTTATAACCCTAACTCATGTAAAAAAATGAAGTCCCCCACATAACACAATATTTTTATACAAATACCCCACCAAAAACCCACTTGAAAATAGAGATTTGCGGACTTTCAACCGAGTTGATTTGCAACTCACAGTGCTGAATTCTCAGCTTTGTCCAACTTTACGAAAAATGTCGTAACTTCTTCGTTATAACCCGAAATTAGGCATGGTCGGAAGCTATGCAAAGATAACTGATCGAGTGGAAAAATCGAGCGTCCATGTAAATACGCTAGTTGTTGTTATCAGCTTCCAACCGCAATACGAAAACCTTAACTTTAACTACACTCTTATGGAGTATAATGGCTAGTCTGGGTATCGAATTCTCAGGGAACTAGGACGAGTGAACATGACGACAAAGGTAAAACTGTTAACCCTAACTTGACTCTAAAAAGAAATAAAAAAAATGACTGAGATGGGAAATAAATAATTAATTAAATGCACACTAAATTAAACTACTTCATTAACTATGTGAGCAAAAATAACTAACTAAGAATGAAGGGAAAATAGGTTGGGAATACAATCCCCCAAACCCTAGTGTGTATAACAAGTACAAAACTAGTTGTAAATTATATAATTGATCAAACCTGGTCTTTAGTACTCCCAAGCATTACACATATGAGGGATCGTAGCCCGCACAATATGTAAGCAAAGGACGAGTAAAGCGGTGTCGTATTAGCTACACGCGCGTTGCACTCTTAAGCATCCCGGTTAGCTAGGGCAAACGAGATCAGAAGCCCTACAACGGTTGTGATCACCATAGTACATGATCTAATCAATTACTAAATGTTGAGAACTAATTTTATACCCATGCAAACCACATCGGGTTGGGTTCATGCATCTCAACCTTTAAAAACTTAGCCTAACATGGTGAAATTAATGAAAACTACGTTATCTACGTTGCATGAACTCATAATTGCTTGGAAAAATATATTAAGCATGAGAAATAATAATAAAAGTTCTGGAAATAAAAGTTACCAAGATTGAAGAACAAGAGCATGCAAGAAGAAATTAAAGGTTGAAGAAAAACTGGAAAAGCTCTTGAATTAAATGTGCAAAATATGTAAATTCTTCTCCTAGATGTTCCTCCTTGATTAGGAGCTTTTACATGAATGAAATTTGAATAAAAAGAGTCCTTCTGACTAAATATATAGGCTAGAGGTCGTTTAGAAGAATCCCCAAAATATAAAACTCTTTTGGCTAAAAGATAAGGACAAAATAAAAATCTCGTATCTACCAATTTGTCACATATAGAAAGCATGACTAATTTTGTAACTGATCTAGAGCGTGACTAATGACCGGATCGATCTGTTTTCCATTTAAATAGGATCGGTCCGCTATGCGAATTTAGGCTGAATGTTTGTTGGATTTATTCTCAACTTCAAATGACCATAACTTCTTCACCGTAGCTCGGATTGAGGTCCCGTTTTTTTCAGTGTTCTTGTAATTGAAAGCTATTTAACTTTCCAATTGGCCCCACCTCCGGATTGTAAAATTACAAAAATTCCCTTGAACTCCCCATTTCTTGCTTTCTGTCACTATTTTGAGTTCTCTTTTCCATATTTCTTGCATGAAATACCTGCAAAACACATAAGAGATACACAAAACAAGAAATAGTTGCCAAAAAGGATTAGTAGAATAAATATGAGATAAATCCAAGCTATTTACAATACACGAGATCATAAAAATACCGAAATTAAGGGGATAAATGTGAAGAATTTATGTCTAATCAATAACTTAGAGGGCTACAACATCCAAGAAGACATTAGGCCAAAAAACTAAATTATGAAATGACTCAAGTGCCCTTGAATGTGAAGATAAAACTATCCTAAAAATGCCATAACCCCCTCATTATACATCGGAATCATGCACTGTCGGCGGCCACGCGAATATCAAAGGGCTTCAACTTCTGTGAAGAGTTCGGGATCAAAATAAGAATACTAAAACTACTAAAAGCCCCCCAAAGCAGCAATAATCAACGAAACTTTTCCGAAAAGTGACCAAACTTCACACTAAGCACCGAAATACCTACAAAAGCTCAATTATACCTCATATAGCATGTTAACATATAAAACGGAGGTTGTCTGGATAACGAGCATAAATATAGAAATTAAGGTACCCAAGGGGGCTAAAATGCATCAGTATAAGGGGTGACATATACAATATTCGTGTCGAATCACACACCTTAACTTACACATTGCTAGTCTCCGACAATGAAATACAAAGCTAAAAGAACTACAAGCAAATCATAAAAAAGGAGATATGTACAAAAGGGATAAATGCCACTTTCGCGGGAGAACAATTGCATTTAGCATATGAAATATGTCGTTAAACCCCTAGGTTATCCTAGTGGACGAGTGTCGTCTCGTGAGGGTTTTCAGGGATGAAACCCACAAACATCAAATTGTTTCCTCAAAATATGCCCAACCCAACATGCGACAAACTCAACAACAACGAAAAAGATTTCAAACATGTTATTAGCATATCGAAAAAATTCAAGCTAAAGTCCGTTGTTATTAATAGGTTGAATGCACCTAATAGAATTGAAACTTTAAAAGTGCGAGGGGGGAGAGCACATGCAAAACATGATTTGGTCAAAACTTAAATAATCCGGATAAATGACATTAAGGCATGCATATATTCAATCCTCACGGGCATTACACTCATTACATGAATTCACTTGAAACAGGGAACTAACACACGTAACATGCGGGCATAAGGAGTAAATGTAAAGGGAAACTAGGCCGCACACATGTCACCAATGAAGAACGCTATATAGGAAATAAAAAACTGTAATCTTAATGAAAGAGACCGCTCATTAAAGGAGGCGAAATACATTTTCACAGATTATTAAAACTATTATGACTTTTAAATTAAATGCACCCTAAGAGCACATAGGACTTTATAGGGTTGTAATGTAGGTTTGCGGTTAAGGTACGAAATGAAAGGTATATGTACGGATTCAAAGTGTTCGGAGATGAAAACTCGGGATAATGGAAAATTGTGGGCAATACCAAAATTGGAAAACAAGTTCCCAAATAAGCATTAAATATGAATTGGAGAGTGACAAGTATTATTTAACTCTATATACATATATACAAACTTTCTATTTTCTTTTTCTTTTCTTTTCGTCTTTTTCTCATGTTTTATTTTCTTCTCTTTTGCTTTTTGCTTTTTCTTTTCTCTTTTTCACTTCTTTCTTTTCTTACTCTCATATGCATAAACTGCAACCATAAAACATGAACATCATTCAATCCCAAGTATCATTCCAAACAAAGGAATGGAAGGTAATATGTATGGTATATAACTCCAGTTTGGAGTTGCTTATGGGATTTTGGGGTTATGAAGCGAAAGGCTAATATTAAGGCTCAAAGGGGTTGACTTGGAAAATATATAAGCTGAGATTAAGGCTAATAGGGTGATATAACAAAAATGGACTATGATCATATCCTAAAGTTTACGCAGTTCTCGAGTCAAAATAATTTTGAAAATCATGCTCAAGTAACACATTTCAAGATAGAAACTCAATTAATGAACGATCAAATGAAAGAATAGTGAGATTACCAAATAAAGTAACGTCTTCAAGGAGGAAAGAATAGTGTATAACACTCTCGAATGACAAAAAGTCCAAAGCTCACTAGGTGTAAGTATATACACAATGCAACAAAAGATTACCGAGTTATAAAAATCCTAAACCAAATCAATAAGATAAGAAAAGCGCATGTGCTCATGGGATAACGTTTAATTCATGAAGTTATTCATAATATCAATGATTTGAGGACTAAAGTCTAATAACTTCTAAAATCGAGATAATGCATCGTTGATTTGTCTAATGGATCGGGCAATTATTGAAATTTATCATCAGAAACAAGGCAAAATGCCAACAAAGGAGAAAAAAGAAAAAAATATATTTTTGAAATTTTTTAAATTTTAACAAAAAGGTATACTTTATAACTAACATGTGATAAAATCCATGGACTAAACATGAAATGGATAAATATTATACACCCTCTAACTTAAGTGTTTCATTGTCCTCAATGCGCATTAATAACACAACACAAATAGGAAAATAATGATATTACCCAAAATTGGAGCGATCCCCATAAGCACGAGTCCAAACGAATCTACAAAATAAGTTAGTACCAAGGATAGCAAAAATAAATAACAAAAAGTTAACTAATTACACTAGACTAAAATTAAAAAGAAAGAAAAACTAAAGAAAGGAACAAAGAAAAAAAAGTTAACTATTTACGACCCACTATTTGGACTTCACACTAACTATACATTAGAAGTCTAAATAGTTTAGGATCCACTCAAAAAGGGATTTGATTTTGAAAGATCAACGGTGGACCCTCCAAAGGAAACATGCCTCCCGAAAAATATGAACTCCGTTTGAACAACGGAAGACATGTGGGTGGTGGAAAAAGTGAACCATCACTAATTTTGAATTTTTGGGAGACGATGGGGGCTTTGGATAACAAGGGGGAAAGATACACTTGGGATCCAAGAAAAATAGATTCATCTCCCCAAAAAATTTCAAGTGGAATGGGAGGTGGTGCACACGTGGGGATACAATCCATCGAAACCAAGTCCGGTAAAGAGTCCTCATCGGCAAAAGGTTCACAAGTTTCAATAATTTCTACCGACTCATAGGAATCAACCGACAATTCTAATGGTTAGATCAAGGAAAACGAATATGGCGATGAAACAAATTCAATCTCAATCGATTCATCGTCGGAAGGAGATTGAATTTCAGGGGATAAAGATGCACAGTCGATGAGAAATTCTTCGAAAAGTTAGGTGAAACACAAGTTTCCACCTCCTCGTTATTTTGTACATAAGAATTCATCTCATCGCAAAGTGCTCCAAGTCTCATTCCATCACTATTTAGGCTTTACAAAACTTGAGAGTAAATAAGAAAAGTTTCTTCCAAAGTAAGCTTCCTTGGCTCTAGATCCACGGATTCCTCATTTGGTTGAAATTCTTCTTCACATTCATCGGAATAAGACTCGTTATTGGATTCGAATAATAAATCCAACTCAAGCTGCCAATAACAATTTTCATTTCGATAATTATTTTCAAGTCTTTCAATCTTAAGAAAATCTTCAAAATAGAAAGCTTGAAAAGTATCCCCAAAGTAAGAATCATTAGAATGACGGTAATAACTATAAAAGAAAGACATGATTACCAAATTGTATGAAGATGGAGAATCCGATGAAAAGGTGCGCGATCGAGAATCAATGTTTCTAATCCCTCAAGTACGCAAATCCTCCAAAAAAGGTTAAAACAAAGAATACAAATAGGAAAGGAAAAAAATACTACGAAATAATAAAATAATTACAATCTAACACACTCCCCGACAATGGCGCCATTTTGATGGACCGCGAACCGTGCATCGTGTAATACGCAAATCATTGTTATCGGTTCGGCGGCTCAATGCAAAAAAAACTAAGCTACTACTACACTTGACTGGCAAGCACAACGGTAAGTCAGGTATCGAGAATCCACGGGGAGTGATTGAATTTTAGATTTTAATTATTTTACTATTTCAAAAATAAAACTATAAAAGGTGATATGGATGGAAATGGTAAAAAGAAAAAAATAAGAAGTTAAAACTAAATTACAACTAATTAAAACGAGAGTCGGGATCGCGTCCCCGCCATGGGCTAAACACGCGAAATTAGAATTTTGGTTCAAAAATATTTAATTGAACATTTTTAGTTAAGCATAAACATCACACATGAAGGGATTTTAACCCAAAAATACGAGATAAAATGTTTAATCAAAAATGGCCACACCCGTCTTAAATTCGGATTATCGCTATAAACACTAACGTTGCATGACAAAGAAAGTTAGACGCATAATAATCCGACTTTAATACGCGAGATTTCAATTAAATACAATTTCCCCAAAAAACTAACTTTCGGAGCTCGACGCCCATCAATGGCAAAGAAATGACTCCAACCCTTAAACTAGGTATTTAACATGGCTAGAACAATAAATACAACTAATTAACCAAAGCAAATAAGAATTAAGCTACCAACAACTAATTAACTAAGCAATAAAAGTAACTACACAACAAGAAATCCAGTAAAGAATCATTAAGCAAAGGAAAGTGACAATGAATAGTAATATACTTACATAAATGGGATGAACCCAAAGAGAAAAGAGGAGAGGGAAGCTCCAACAAAAAATGCCCAAAAAATCTGATTTCTAACCCTAACTCATGTAAAAAAAAAAAGTCCGCCACATAACACAATGTTTTTATACAAATACCCCACCAAAAACCACTTAAAAAATAGAGATTTGCGGACTTTCAATCGAATCGATTCACACTGTCTGAATCGATTCGCAACTGGCAGTGCTGAATTCTCAGCTTTGTCCAACTTTACGGAAAATGTCGTAACTTCTTCGTTATAAATTGGAATTAGCCACGGTCGGAAGCTACGTGAAGATAACTCAGAGGGCTACAACATTCAAGATGACATTAGGCCAAAAACTAAATGATTAAAATGACCTTGAATGTGACCTTGAGTGTGATTTTGAAGATAAAACCATCCTAAAAATGCCATAAATCCCTCATTATACATCAGAATCATGCACCGTCAGCGAACACGCGAAGAGAAATTAAAGCGATTAAACTTCCGTGAAGAGTTTGGGATCAAAATCTGAATACTAAAATTATTAAAATGCCCCCGAACCTGCAGTAATCAACGAAACTTTTTCAAAAAGCAACCAAACTTCACACTAAGCACCGAAATACCTACAAAAGCTCAATTATACCTCATGTAGCATGTTAACATATAAAACGGAGGTTATCTGGATAACGAGGATAAATATAGGAATTAAGGTACCCAAGGGGGCTAAAATGCATAAGTATAAGGGGTGAAACATACAATATTTGTGTCGAATCAGGGGAATTACATATGGATAAATGATATGAACATGATAATTATACTATACTAAATATAAGTCATAACCTCAATCATTAGGCCAGGAGGAGTTCTCAACAGCACTAGTCATCTTACATTGAGAAGTCTTGACTAAAAACTCTACTTGCTCTTGAAAACTCTCAAAATATCTATGGTGATGTGAAGGAGCATGCGGAGTAACATGTGTGGGAGTGCGTACGAGAACAAGTGTGTAAAAAAATCTTCCTAGATTAAAATAAAACTCTCTAAGGTGAACTCTTTATTTGCAATGAGAACAAACATAAACAGGCATGGGTCTACCTTGGTTAAAAAGTTTAGGACGTGATCTCTTTGGTATTTTAGGTTGAGGCCCATAAGGATACAAAATAAACTTGAGAACCAATTCGAGTGCATCATAAGAAGTGGATGCACCATCATAACCTATTCCCTGCCTATCATTAAAACCTAATTACGGAGCTAGGATCATCTTTTTAACCTTCTTAGATTTGTCCTCTAAAGTAACCTTGACTTCCCGAGCACGTCTGAGATCTTTACCAAGTTTGAACACATGCACTTTAAGTTTCTCACGAGTCTCCAATAAAGCTTGAAGATCTCTCGTAAGACTAGCCACAGTGTTTGTCAAATTGGTCTTCTCCCTCCCAATTACAATCAATTGCTCACATAAAGAAACTTCCAACTTCTCAAGTTGACTCACCGATGTCTCACACTCTCTTAAAAATTTCACATGTTTCTCTAAATCAAACAACCTAAGAGTCAAAATTCTATTTTTCTTTTTGGTTCTCAAGACTCTTTGTAAAGTTTGGCATAGGCACGTTGAAGCACACCCTCTCCCTCACTCAAATTCTCCTTATCACTCTCACTCTCCACAAAATGGTTCGATAAATTATCGAGGCTATCACGTTTAGAAATGTCCTCACTGGTGTGGGATGAACTCTAAGTACTAACATAACTGACCATGAACACAAGACACGGTTCATGGGGTGATTTACCCTCAGAATCGACCGACTCGACGTCACTATTTCTAAGAGTGACTTTGTATGTGAATTTGCCTTTGTTGTGTCTCTTTAACCTTTTGGGACACTCATGTGCTTTGTGCCCTTTCCTATCACATTCAAAGCATCTCACTTGATCATTTTCAGATATGTTATTTCCCTCATCGTCATTTTTATTTTTCTTAAAATCCTTAGTTTATTTGGAAGAATTTTCTTTGTTAAATTTGAGAAATTTCTGGAATTTTTTGGAAAATAAGGCAAAATTATCAAGACCAAAATTAAACTCAGAGTCAAAATCAAAACCCTTCTTCTTTTTCTCTGTTTTAGATTTTAAGGATATTCCTTCATTTTTCTTTTTAGTTTCGGGGAACGTATCTAATTCATCAGCATGAAGGTCTTCTACAAGTTCTTCTAACCTAAGAATATCTAAGATTTCCAAAGAATTAAGAACAGTAACATTAACACGTCAGACCCCGCCTAATTAAACCTTGGGTGATCAAGCCTTAATTTAATTTAATATAGGTTTCTTTAATGGTTCATTATTAGCATCACTGACGAAAACTTTTTAGTTACTTACCACCTAAGTGAAATTAAGTTAGTGCCAAATTTTATCTTCCTTAAACAGAATAAACAACTCATGCGGAACAATACAATTCAAGCAGTACTAAACCAATTAGCATAAACAAATGAATGAAAAATAAAGTCTTGCCGAAAATCACGGCTAAGAAAACTAACTCAAAAATCCAAAATCAGAATAACTGTAAAAGTAAAGATTGGGCCACATGTCCCAAACTGAGAGTACTGAAACTGAGATCCTGCACTAGATCTGAAAAAGATAAACGTCTAAGCAATCCCTGCAACATCCACACGTGCTGCAGCTCCCAAATCCCTGGAATGAAATCATGCTGGGTGTCCCTGTGGCTGGGCACCTAAAAGGTTTTTAAAAAGATTTTTACATAGCAAGAGTTAGTACTCAAAAGCATTTAAAAATATTTTGCAAGCAGTTATCACAATTATGAGTTATTGATTACACATATTAAGACTTCGCACACTCTTTTAAGCTTCCTCACCTCTCTTCTATAGTGCACGCCTAACGTTGGTACTTAGTTCACCTAGTTATACTACCCAAGTTAACTAGACCAGAATACCCCACTGCATGTTTCACCTCGCTAAGTCCCCATAACAAACCCGCAACATTTTAATAGCTCATATCTCATATGTTATAAACGTAAATAACTTACTTACCTCTTGTTATCCTTATTCTTACAATAATTACTTCACACTACTTAATTATTACTAAGATATTATCAATCCATCTTATTATCTACTATCTTAAGTCAGTAGATTATGCATATGGTATACATTTATCACACAACATGTATTAAATATTAGTTATCACTAATATGTCCTTATAACACACATAAAGCACCATTGGTTCGGAATGATTCATAGACCCCAAGTGAGAGTTGGTTCGGAATGATCCATCGACCCCAACTATTTATATATATACACATATTCTGGTTTGGGACTCTTTCATCATGACAGCAGTTTTAAGGTTTGGTTCAGCATTTTACATCGACCCCAAACATATAATAACTCTACGTTAGTTCGGAATATCTCATCGACCCTAACATAATTAATTTAGGTATAATTCTCTTAACCCAAAAGTTCATACAATTTAGTAGGTACACACCCGACCTATCAAATCATGCCCGTACGAAATATGTTTTCCTTATATTCACCGTACTTATTAATTTACGATTTATTTCACTATCGCATTTATTCGAGTATTCACGCAACTCTAAGGGTCCTAGTTACCCCTCCCTTAATTCAGTAGTTAAGCTATCTCTAATCTACTCTATATTTTCGGAATCGACCCTCACTCTTTTTGTAACTCAATTCTCGCATTCCCGATACACGACTCCATCGGCTACTTCCCGTCGATCCATTTCTCCAAATTTTACACTCAATCATTTATAAAGAAATCTCACGGTACACCTACTAGTATTAATTAAGTCCCTACATAGGTAAAATATCATCACTAAGGTTCCCATTAAGTGACGGTAATCGAAAAGAAATTTATCCACAAAATTCTCTAAAATACAGCCTGGATCAATCGATCGATGGGATATGGTCGATCGATCGACTGCTCGATCGATCGACATTCAAGGATCGATCGATCGATCGAGCAATGACAGACCCAGATCGTCTTCTTCATGCAGGTTACACCATTTTTGTTTATTCATCTCCCATGATAATTCACCAAACTTGTAACTAACAATTTCTAATCATTCCTACATACCCTGGGATGATTACCAACGATCTAAAACTACATAATCATTACAAATTTCGTCCAGATTAACTCAAAATCTTCCTATTATTAAAGAACCCTAAAAATATAATCTTTCCATATTTTCATCCATAAGTCCAGATTTTTAGTTCGATTTAATCATCAAGTCTTCTATGATATCAGATCATTTGGAGATCTAAAATGTTCTACATGCAATCCCTATCATTCATGTATCGTAATCAAGTGTTTGCTTCCAAAAATATCATAAAAATCATGTTCTTCATAAAACTTATATATGGGTATTATAACTCAATTTATTTTGCAAATAACCACTTGCCTTATGTTCAGTAGGGTCTGATTTCGTGATTGTTTTAATTATTGATGATCTTTATCCTTCAATCCTTCCTCCCAACAAGTTAGTAGTGAAAATCTCCTTTGAATCCTTCCCACTTCTTTCTTTTGCCTTAGGAAATTGTTTCTCTCTTCTCTCTAATGGCTATGGTGTGTTTTTCTTCTCTCTAACCCTAGCCTCCAACTCTTATAATCTGACTTAGGGTTCCAAAATTCGTAGGTCTCCTCACCCTTAAATGTAAAGAGACCAAAATGCCCTCGCATGGTTCCGGTTTAGTCCAAAAATGACCCGACACGACTAGTACCCCTGGGTAAACTATTTTGACTAATTCGATCCTTTCGGAATCATCTGTGGACTTTAAATTATCATTTGAGTCTCTTAAAAATATGTTTCTCATCTCACCTTCAATTTTGTCTCGTGCGACACTCGGTTGAGATAAACTCAGGTACGTCCATATAAATCGCTATGTCGTACACATCAACTTTTAATATTTACTATTCACACAAAGTAAATTTTAATCGTTATATTAATCAGTATCTAACTCTCGATTAATGTGTAATAGCCATAATGATTATTTAATCACTTAATAATCATAATTATTATTACATCACATTAAATTACTCTACTTACGTAATTTAATTTAAAACGTATCACATTAAATGACTCTACTCATGTAATTTAATTAAAACGTATTTTCCTTCTTAATTACTCAATTAACCTAATTAATTAAATTTTAACTACGCAGAAATACGAGGTATTACATACTTCCCCCCTTACAAAGGAATTTCGTCCTCGAAATTTAGAAAATACCTGCGGTGAATAACTCTGGATACTGTTCTCGCATATCCTCCTCCCGCTCCCAAGTAGACTCATCCATATTGTGAAGTCCCCACTGTACTCGCACTAAGGGTACCACCTTAGATCGTAGTTTACGCTCACTATAATCCAGAATAGCCACGGGTCTTTCCTCATACGAGACATCTGGCTGCAAGTCGATCTCCTCAAGTGGAATGTGCCAGAAGGCTCTCTCGCTCCTCTTGTATTTCTTCAGCGACGCCACATTGAATACATCGTGTATTCGCTGAAGATGCTCGGGGAGTCCCAATCTGTAACCTACCGGTCCCACCCTCTCAATAATAGGAAAAGGTCCCACATATCTCGGTGCTAACTCCCCCTTCTTTTCGAACCTCATAATCCCCTTCATAGGAGATACCCGAATTAACACCTAGTCGCCCACATCTAGCTTAACGTGTCTCCTATCGGCGTCAACATAACTCTTCTGCCTATCTTGAGCTATTCGAATATGTCCTCGAATTAACTCTATTTTGGAAGAAGTCTCCTGTATCATCTCTGGTCCCAATAGCTTATTATCCCCCACCTCTAACCAACAGGCGGGCGAACGACAAGGCCTCCCATAAAGTGCCTCGAATGGATCCATACCGATAGTGAATTGGTAGGAATTGTTATACGCAAACTCTACCAAAGGGAGGTATTGCTCCCATCCTCCCCCAAAATCTACGATACACATCCTCAACATATCCTCCAGCATCTGGTTTACCCTTTCAGTCTGACCGTCTGTCTGCGGGTGATACGCCGTACTCAATCGCAAGTCGGTGACCATTGCCTCCTGAAAGCTCTGCGAGAAATGTGACACAAATATTTTATCTCTGTCACACACCATATTAATAGGAACTTCGTGCAGCTTAACAATCTTTGAAATGAATAGCTGCGCATACCGCATCGTATCATAATCCATACGAACCGATAAGAAATGAGCTACCTTAGTCAGCCGATCCACTATCACCCATATGGAATCGTATCATAATTCATACGAACGTATCTAATTCATCAGCATGAAGGTCTTCTACAAGTTCTTCTAACCTAAGAATATCTAAGATTTCCAAAGAATTAAGAACAGTAACATTAATACGTCAGACCTCGCCTAATTAAACCTTGGGTGATCAAGCCTTAATTTAATTTAAAACAGGTTTCTTTAATGGTTCATTCTTAGCATCACTGTCGAAAGCTTTTTAGTTACTAACCACCTAAGTGAAATTAAGATAGTGCCAAATTTGATCTTCCTTAAACAGAATAAACAACTCATGCGGAATAATACAATTCAAGCAGTACTAAACCAATTAGCATAGACAAATGAATGAAAAATAAAGTCTTGCCGAAAACCACGGCTAAGAAAACTAACTCAAAAATCGAAAATCAGAATAACTGTAAAAGTAAAGATTGGGCAACATGTCCCAAACTGAGAGTACTAAAATATAGATCCTGCACTAGATCTGAAAAACAGAAACGTCTAAGCAATCCGTGCAACATCCACAAGTGCTGCAGCTCCCAAATCCCTGGAATGAAATCATGCTGGGTGTCCCTGTGGCTGGGCACCTAAAAGGTTTTTAAAAAGATTTTTACATAGCAAGAGTTAGTACTCAAAAGCATTTAAAAATATTTTGCAAGCAGTTATCACAATTATGAGTTATTGATTACACATATTAAGACTTCGCACACTCTTTTGAGCTTCCTCACCTCTCTTCTATAGTGCACGCCTAACGTTGGTACTTAGTTCACTTAGTTATTCTACCCAAGTTAACTAGACTAGAATACCCCACTGCATGTATCTCCTCACTAAGTCCCCATAACATACCCGCAGTATTTTAATAGTTCATATCTCTTATGTTATAAACGTAGATAACTTACTTACCTCTTGTTATCCTTACTCTTATGATAATTACTTCACACTACTTAATTATTACTAAGATATTATCAATCCATCTTATTATCTACTATCTTAAGTTAGTATATTATGCATTTGGTATACATTTATCACACAACATGTATTAAATATTAGTTATCACTAATATGTCCTTATAACACACATAAAGGACCCTTGGTTCGGAATGATTCATCGACCTCAAGTGAGAGTTGGTTCGGAATGATCCATCGACCCCAACTATTTATATATATACACATATTCTGGTTCGGGACTCTTTCAACACGACACCAGTTTTGAGGTTTCGTTCGGCATTTTACATCGACCCCAAACATATAATAACTCTATGTTAGTTCGGAATATCTCATCGACCCTAACATAATTAATTTATGTATAATTATCTTAACCCAAAAGTTCATACAATTTAGTAGGTACACACCCGACCTATCAAATCATGCCCGTACAAAATATGTTTTCCTTATATTCACCGTACTTATTAATTTACGATTTATTTCACTATCGCATTTATTCGAGTATTCACGCAACTCTAAGGGTCCTAGCTACCCCTTCCTTAATTAAGTAGTTAAGCTATCTCTAACCTACTAGTTTATTTTCGGAATCGACCCTCACTCTTTTCGTAACTCAATTCTTGCATTCCCGATACACGACTCAATCTTCTAATTCCCGTTGGTCCATTTCTCCAAATTTTAAACTCAATCATTTATAAAGAAATCTCACGGTACACCTACTAGTATTTATTAAGTCCCTACATAGGTAAAATATCATCACTAAGGTTCCCATTAAGTGACGGTAATCGAAAAGAAATTTATCCACAAAATTCTCTAAAATACATCCTGGATCAATCGATCGATGGGATATGGTCGATCGATTCGATCAACCGACATTCAAGGGTCGATCGAGCAGTGACAGACCCAAATCGTCTTCTTCATGTGGGTTACACCATTTTTTTTATCCATCTCCCATGATAATTCACCACACTTGTAACTAACAATTTATAATCATTCCTACTTACCCTTGGATGATTACCAACGATTTAAAACAACATAATCATTACAAATTTTGTCCCGATTAACTCAAAATCTTCCTATTATTCAAGAACCCTAAAAAAATAATCTTTCCATATTTTCATCCATAAGTCCAGATTTTTAGTTCGATTTAATCATCAAGTCTTCTATGATATAAGATCATTTGGAGATCTAAAATGTTCTACATGCAATCCCTATCAATCATGTATCGTAATCAAGTGTTTGCCTCAAAAAATGTCATAAAAATCATGTTCTTCATAAAACTAATATATAGGTATTATAACTAAATTTATATTGCAAATAACCACTTGCCTTATGTTCAGTAGGGTCTGATTTCGTGATTGTTTTTGATGATGGATGATCTTTATCCTTCAATCCCTCTTCCCAACAAGTTGGTAGTGAAAATCTCCTTTGAATCCTTCCCACTACTTTCTTTTGCCTTAGGAAGTTGTTTATGTCTTCTCTCTAATGGCTATGGTGTGTTTTTATTCTCTCTAACCCTAGCCTCCAACTCTTATAATCTGACTTAGGGTTCCAAAACTCGTAGGTCTCCTCACCCTTAAATGTAAAGAGACCAAAATGCCCTCGTATGGTTCCGGTTTAGCCCAAAAATGACCCGACACTCGACTAGTACCCCCGGGTACACTATTTTGACTAATTCGACCCTTTCGGAATCATCTGTGGACTCTAAATTGTCATTTGAGTCTCTTAAAAATATGTTTCTCATCTCACCCTTAATTTTGTCTACGCGCGATACTCAATTGAGATAAACTCAGGTACGTCCATATAAATCGCTATGTCGTACACATCAACTTTCAATATTTACTATTCACACTTAGTAAATTTTAATCGTCATATTAATCTGTATCTAAGTCTCGATTAATGTTTAATAGCCATAATGATTATTTAATCACTTAATAATCATAATTATTATTACATCACATTAAATTACACTACTCACGTAATTTAATTTAAAACGTATCACATTAAATTACTCTACTCACGTAATTTAATTAAAACATATTTTCCTTCTTAATTGCTCAATTAACTCAATTAATTAAATTTTAACTACGCCAAAATACGAGGTATTACATACTTCCCCCCTTACAAAGGAATTTTGTCCTCGAAATTTAGAAAATACCTGCGGTGAATAACTCTGGATACTGTTCTCGCATATCCTCCTCCCACTCCCAAGTAGACTCATCCATATTGTGATGTCCCCACTGTACTCGCACTAAGGGTACCACCTTGGATCGTAGTTTACGCTCACTATAATCGAGAATAGCCACGGATCTTTCCTCATACGAGACACATGGCTGCAAGTCGATCTCCTCAACTGGAATGTACCAGAAGTCTCTCTCGCTCCTCTTGTATTTCTTCAGCGATGCCTCATGGAATACATCGTGTATTCGCTGAAGATGCTCGGGGAGTCCCAATCTGTAAGCTACCGGTCCCACCCTCTCAATAATAGGAAACGATCCCACATATCTCGGTGCTAACTTCCCCTTCTTTCCGAACCTCATAATTCTCTTCATAGGAGATACCCGAATTAACACCTGGTCACCCACATCTAGCTCCACGTGTCTCCTACCAGCATCAGCATAACTCTTCTCCCTATCCTGAGCTATTCGAATACGTCCTCGAATTAAATCTATTTTAGAATAAGTCTCCTATATCATCTCTGGTCCCAATAGCTTGTTACCCCCCACCTCTAACCAACAGGCGGGCAAACGATAAGGCCTCCCATAAGTGCCTCGAATGGATCCATACCGATAGTGAATTGGTATGAGTTGTTATACGCAAACTCTACCAAAGTGAGGTATTGCTCCCATCCTCCCCAAAGATCTAGGATACACATTCTCAACATATCTTCCAGCATCTGGTTTACCCTTTCAGTCTGACCATCTGTCTGCGGGTGATACATCGTACTCAACCCCAAGTCGGTGCCCATGGCCTCCTTAAAGCTCTGCCAGAAATGTGACACAAATATTTTGTCTCTGTCAAACACAATATTAATAGGAACTCCGTGCAGCTTAACGATCTCCAAAATGAATAGCTGCGCATATTGCATCGTATTATAATCCGTACGAACCGGCAAGAAATGAGCTACCTTAGTCAGCCGATCCTGTATCACCCATATAGAATCGTGACCCTTCTGCGACGTTGGTAACCCAGTAATAAAATCCATCGAGATACTCTCCCACTTCCATACGGGAATCTCCAGTGGTTGTAGCATCTCTGAAGGTCTCTGATGGTCAACTTTCACGAGCTGACATGTAACACACCTTGAGACAAACTCTGCAATGTCTCGTTTCATACCTGACCACCAATATAGTCGTCGCATATCCTGGTACATTTTATCCCCACCTGGATGTACCAAAAACTTTGACTCCTGCGACTCCGTCATTACGGCATGCCTCAAATCATCATCCTCGAGTACTATCAGTCTACCATTAAACCGTAGTCCACCCTCGGCCAGTAACTGTCGTACTCTGTCCTGACAAAATGGGCCCTCGTCATGTGCCCTCACTACCCGCATAACACTCTCGGGAGTGATAGCTAAAACTTCCATGTATGCTCTATCTATCTCATCCTCACTACACAGTGACATCTCGTTCGAACTACGTACCAGATCTAATTTGAATAATTTCCAATGTGACTTCGAACGACATTCCAGAGTTGATCCGAAAGGTGGTGCTTCAAATCTCGTTCGAATGTGAGAATCTCGTTCTAATGGCATATGTTGTCATTCTAACGACCTCACAAAAATTTTAAAAATTTTAAAATCATTTTAAAAACGTTTCGAAAACTTTTTGAAAAACAAACTCTTTTAAAAATGACCCTCGAATATTCTAAGCTTTACCAAACCACTTCATCACACTTCTCGAGTAAAGTTGTGACGAACGATCTTCAATCTTACAGATATCAACATCAATAATTCTTTTATTCGAAGACTTGAGAACGGCCATGAAGATGCAATGGTGTGTAACGGGATAAGCCAAATAAAAATAAAATAAGCAATTATAAACTTAATTCTTACAATAACCAACCCAGAATGCTAACACTCATTTGATTTTATATTGCTCGTAATGATCACAATATTTATTGGAAAATTTATTTTGGGGAAAAAATATTTACAGAGAAGAATTTTTTGAGAGAAAAATTTAATAAGATTTTTTTTCAAGTAGTTAAAATCATTAACACAACTCTGTATTTAATTGAAAATGGTTTGAATATTGGAAAACATTTTTAGTGGGAGTTAAATTCAGAATTAGTTCTCAAGTAGGAGAGAAAGAGTCAATCCTGAATCAAGAACATGTTGGAAAAAAATCATTCGAAATTTTTTCTAAATAAAAATAATTATTTTGGTCAAAAAAATTAAATTACAGTCAACCCAAGACCTAGGACCCTGGCCCCGAACATGGGCATGGTCCGGGTTGGATGGATGGTGGGGCCGACGAGCACATGTGGGCTTTGGTCCATTAAGCGGCTCCACCCAATACATGCAAAACTCTAACGCCAAAAGGGCTTGACCATTTGTGTCAATGCTTTTTGATATACCACTCTATTTTTTCACTTTCTCCCAATGTGGGACTTGAATTGTGTTTGGAAGTAACATTTTGTTTATAAGCCAACAAACATGTGAACACAATAAAAAAGGCTTTATCCTTTTGTGCCCTAATTGCAATTTTTTTTCAAAACTTTCCACGACATAGAAAAGGTATCCGGTTTCAACAATCCCTCATTTGTAAATTTTGAAAACATTTTAATTGAGCAATGTTTCATAAGATTATGCATAAACAAAGTTGTCTTTTGACTTGAACCTTTACATAGTAAACATGATTTGGAATATACTATAGTAACCATACTCTTAAACTCTATCTCCGAAAACATTCGACGTACAACCCTACTTATGTGTAGTTCTTAATCCAACATGTTATGACCATGTGCTTCTATCCAGTATAGTGCATGCTTTAGGGAATTTGCCAAAAATTATCATGGGAAGCGGCCACACTTCCACATTCACATAGGTGAGACTATCAAGGATAATCCGGTAACTATATATCCCACTCAATATATAGTTACATATCTCATCAAGAGGTCTAATAATGTTACCTTAACTCATTTCAAGATATCCTGCTCCATAGGTATGGACTCGAATTATAACCCCGTTCTTAATAAGCATGATTCAACCCATATCACTTGACTTTTTATTACTCCTTGAATCTATTTCTTGGGATCTTTAGTCTATAGGTGGGGTTACTATCACAAATGACTCAGCTGTCCAAAGGCTTTAGTTCCATCCATTTCGAGGTATTCCAGACATTTTCTCTTGTTAGTCCTTCCGTCAAAGGATCCACTAATTCTCCTCAAACTGTATATGATCCACTCTTACATCACCGATAGAGAGACTCTCTAATAGCATTGTTATTGTGACGTATTTATCGCCTCTTGCCGTTATAATAATGGTTCTCTACTTTTACAATAGTCGCGATATTATCATAATGGATCAAAACGGTTGATATCGGTCTCTCCCATAAAGGGATATCTGACAAAATGCTTTTTAACCAATATTACTCCTCCCTATCGAAAAACTAGCACTATCATCTAAGACTACAACTTAGATTGATCTAAAATAGTACGTTTCTTATACTTCTATGAAACTGTACCACCATCGATTCTAAAATGTATCCACTAGTGGCCTTAGATTCATCTGATAGTGTATCCCAATCAGCATCGCTAAATTCTTCATAGACAATGAGAAAGTTTTGATAATGTAATTTGAGGTTCATCGTCCTTTTCAAGTATTGCATGACCCCCTCAATAGCACGTTAACGCCCCATACTAGCTATACTAGTATATATACATAGTACTCCCACATCATAAGTTATGTGAGGTCTAGTGCAATAAGTAACATAATGTAAGATACCTATTATGCTTGCATACTTAGTTTGTCTAACAGTGTCACCAATGCTCTTTAACAACCTTGCAATAGGATCAAATGGAGTACTAGAAGGTTTACAGTTAAAGTAATTGTAATTTTTAATAGAATATTCTCAATATATGAGATTGGTAGAGAAAAGTTTCTTTTTTCTTACCTAGTTTTATGAATTCACAATATTACACTAGCTTAACCCACATCTTTCTTATCAAATGTGGCACATAACAAAGATTTAACATTATCTATGCATGAATATTAGAAATGAATAATATATCAAATTTATAGTATCATTGCTTAGGTGCTTGTTTTAACCCAGAATGAGATTTATCTAATTTACATACTTTATTTTCTTGACCATGTACAATAAAATCTTCGTGTTGGTCCATGTAAACATCGTCTTCTACTTCATCATTTAAAATGAATGTTTTAACATCCATTTAGTGCACAAAAATATTATTAAGGGCAACTATAATAAATAATACACATAGTAATGGGTGAGAAAGTAAAAAATAGTCCACACTGTCACGTTGTCTAAAACCTCATATATTTTCAACAGAACCATCGGATTTTTACACCTTTCTAAAAATACATTCACAAGCAATTTTTTTACACTCCAGTGGAAGATCCACTGAACGCCAAGTTTTATTAATATCTTAGAGATTCTTTTTCATCATTAATAGCTTCTTGTCACAAATCGGTACCCAAAAAAAATAAATCTTCTTAAAGGGTATTATGATCCTCCTATGAAGGGTATTATGATCCTCCTATAAAGTGTAAGCATAAAATTTGGGACCAAAATATTTTTCAACATGTCCTCTTTTATTTTTTCTTGATTTAAAAACAGATTCAATTTAATAGAAAATTTATCTGAAATAAAAATCAACGTCATTTGATTCAATAATAACTATTTTTCAAATCATAAAATTTGTATACTTTACTATTAACCACATAGCCAACAAAAATACACTCATAATCTCTACTCTCCGATTTATACCTTTTAGAATCGGGAATACATACATAAGCTAAGCTCCTCCACGGTTTAAAATATGATGCATTAGGCTTAATATTTTTCCAAATTTCGTAAGGAATTTTTTTATTTTGGCCTTAGGAATTATATTAAGCATGTTAATGTCCTACGGAACCAAGCCAAGGTAGTGCCAAACATTTATATCAACACATTTTTAGTGATGCGGAATCAGACTTGAAATAAGAGACCCTAGTAATAATTATGCAGGATTTATGGTCTCGAGGAATTTTGATGATTCAGATGATTTGAGGAATTCAATGTTCCTTCCATGAGTGTTGATATTAATATGAACACCTCTTTGGATGATAGTGAAGGTGTGTATAATGATATCATCAATGCTTATTCTCATTATTTAAAGAATTCCATGGAACTTAAAAATCACAACATAGAATTCTCTACCATGTTAGCCAATATAAAAAATGAAAGGGATACGGTGAGTGAGAGTACTTTGAGAGATTTGGACTCTCAAAACGTGGTGTTTGATGAACTACATTGGCATAGAGGAAATAAATAACAATTCTTTCAAATTGAGGTTGATTACTTAATGAGATCTTTGCAAGTGAGTGAAAACTCTAAGATCGCCTTGTTGAATAACATTTCGTGCTTGAGATCAAGATTTTGTCCGTTTTCACTTTAAAATTGTACTTGGAAGATAAATCTAAAAATTTAGGAAAGATGATGGTAAGTCCTTGAAGACAGGAGAGGCATAAGTTTTGGAAATGAGATTCCTTCTTCATTTAACTAAACTAGCCTGATGAGCCTCATATCATAACACATCTTACCATCTTCCTTAGATATTTCTTCTTTAACCGGCTCATTAGTGAAGAACAAAAAAAGATGTAGTTCTTTTTTTCCTATTTTGACAAAGACGTACAATTTAAAGAGTCTTGTTTCAAGTGTAAGAGACACGGTATCAAGTACCCAATTACTCCGGTAGAGCCTAAACCCTTTAAGTGTACCCGTTGTCATAATTTAGGTCATCTTAGAGAATTTTGTGTTTACTTCAACCATCCACTCTTTTAGTGTATTTAAGTATAATAGTATATTTTTTCGTAAGGGTAGGAAGAAGGTAAATGCATCTTGTAAATCTCTTAAGGGAAAACAAATGTAATGCTCACGATCTTGTCCTATCAGTCCAAGGGGTTAACTATCTTAACTTCGCACGAATATGGGATCTTCAATAAAATCTAATCTAACTTTTTACTTCTCCTCAACCTATATATCCTCTCAACATCCTCTCAACCCTAGGAAGTCAAGGAATAAAGGGATGAACTCAAATACCCTAATAAATGTAAAATCAAATGTCCTCAGCCCAACCCGTCAATATTAGTAATCACAAATATACTAATAGAGATACGAAATAAGATATAAACACAACAATATATGACAAGATTATTTGAAATAAGTTTTTTCCCCAACATGGGTTTCAACCTCGAATATCGACCGAGGCCTCAAATATGTCTAGATAGCTACCTCTTGCATCACAACGCTCAATCTCCCTTGGTCCACCAATCCCGGCTTACCCTAAGGCCCAATTTCCCTTATTCGTTGAATCTCCTTATTTTCCTCAGCCTTTAGTTAGACCTTGGATATACTTCACAACTTCGCAGCCTCATAATGAGTTTATCTTCACCCAATCATACTAGAATGAAAAATTTATGATATTTTATTAGCTTCATATCCTTCGTTTAGCTCTGCCAAGGTGCAAGCCCCATAACTAGCTCAGTCTCAATCTCCCTCAAGTTAGTCATCTGAACTCATGCACAAAGCAGGAAACCACTCTAAACAAAATGCCTTGGCATGGTGCATTAATTCCACGACCTCAACATCATAATATAACATAACACATATACAAGGTAAGGAACGATATTATGCTGCTTATGTTCGAGTCCTCAAATAAGGAGTTAGAACTCCTAATCTTTAAATGACAAGGGTATGATAGCGAAATGATAATTTTATCCCAAAAATGATTTAAAATCTAGATTCTTAAAGATTAAAATGGAAACCCCAGTAATTATCTTAAGGAAGCATAAATGTCTCTAAAATCGATTAACCTTTAGGCACCCAAATCCATCGCATTTAAGGGAAAAATCATTTCTAACAAGAACATATGATGAAGAGTAAACGTCCATGGCTATTTCCTAAAAACTCGGATTTACACAAGACGGATCATCTCAGTCAACATAACATGGATATTAGGGCTTATGAAAGAGAAGAATAAGGTAAGGAAGAAGTCCATTTCTAAAGGATGTAGTCCGATAATGAACAGTGATGCTCTGCCCCCTTGACCAGGATTACTTTATCTTATGAACAATGACACTCCTCGGTCTCCTTATGATAGCACCTCCACTTGATCTCCAATTCTTACTTTCTCTAGAATGTTGGTAATTATTTTATCAAAGGTTCTAACAAGTTTGGGAATGGATCCCAAGAGTTATATTTATAAGAAATGAGGGGAACCTAGGGTTTCTATATTATGTCAACACTTTTTTCAAAATGTTCCTTCAAAATGGCTTTTATGCCTCTAAAACCCCGTCTCCAAGAAATAACCATTTTTTTCATGTCATTAATCCACGTTATTAGTTTTCTTTTGTACTTCTGAGGTGTAAAATCCACAACCTCATACCATTGGTTACAAATTAAGAATTACAGTTTTGTCCTTGGTAATTATATGTATCCTAAAGGATATGGTCATGGTCTTACTAACACTCCAAGGCCTACTAAGGTTTAATTCTTTACATTGTGTCCTCAATGTATTAAATGAATGGGGGTTCTAACCTAATCCCTATTGACCAAATCCTTATTACCGGCTACGACCTTATTGTATTGGTCATGGCCTTAGTTACATGTCGTGGCCTAGTAATATTAGTCGTGGACTCAATAAGATGTTGTTGCCTAATAGTGTTGGCCGTGAACTCAATAACATGTCTTCTTATGATTTGGGCCGTTACAATCTCCCCAACCTTTTTAAATTATGTCCTCATAATTTAAAGTTGAAAGAATGTAAGGTTTAATTCATAACTCAAAATAATCGCAAGTATTTATCTTTTATGGCAAACTCCAATTCCCATGCAGCTTATTCTGCTATTTGGTTTCTCCAAATCACCTCAACTAAAGAAATGTTATTGGTACTTAACACTTTCTCCTTCTTGTTTATAATTTCTATTGGGGACTCTTCATGACTCAAATATCCACGGATGTTGAAAGGTTATGGTTGATACTATGTCTGTGGTCCCTAATTTAATTATGCAACATTAAAACATAAAAGATGTTGTCTACATGAGCCAAGTTTAGGGGAATGCAAGTTTAGGTGCTAGTGTTCTCACCTTTTTAGTACTTCAAAGGGCCCTACATATCGTGGACCAAGCTTTCCTTACTTCCCAAATCTCATTTTTCCTTTCCATCAGAAGATCTTGTGAAAATGTAATCCCCGGCATCAAATGTTATGTGTCTTATCTCTTGATGTCGACACAACTTTTATGTATAGTCTGTGTACTCCGCAACCTCTCCTGAATAACTCTGACTTTGGTCGTGGTCTTTCTATCAAGTTTGGTCCTAAAAGTTACCTTTCTCCTACCTCATTCCAACAAGAGGTATTGAGGAATTTTCTTCCATATGAGGCTTCGTAAGGAGACGTCTTGATATTATCATGATAGTTATTATTATATATAAATTCCACCAATGGAAGGTGGTCTTTCAAACTTCCATTAAAGTCTATGGTACATGATTTTAACATAATTTTCAAAGTATGTTTCCAACTCTTTTTTGTCCATCTATTTGAGGATGGAAGGTTGTGCTTAAGTGGACCTATGGCCCCATAGCCTTTTGAAAACTTATCTAAAACCCAGATATGAATCTAGAATTGCGGTCTGATGTAATAGTTATTGGTACTTTGTGGACTATGACAATATCCTTGATGAACATTTTGGCCAAGGACTCAATGTTGGCTACGATCTTTACAGAAGTAAAATATGTTGACTTTGTTAATCAGTCAATTATTACCCAAATAGATTCCATACCTCTCTGAGTTCACATTCAACCTTTTATGAAATCCGTAGATATGTTTTCTCACCTCTACTCTGGGATAGGCAACGGTTGTAAAAATCCCAAGGGCTTATGATGCTCAACCTTGACCATATATTTGAAAACATACTTCGTGTCCTCCTTCTACATGTTATCCACTATAAGTTTTCCTTTCAGTAATTCTACATCTTAGTGCTTCCGAGGTGAATCGCAAATTGTGATGAGTGATATCCTTCCAATACCTCGACCTTTGTCACCTCATCCCACGACATACATAATCTTGAACCAAATCTTAAGGCACCCTAGTCATCAACACTAAAGGTAGTGTTCTCATTATTTTATATCAATCCATGAATATTTTATAGTTCAAGGTCTGTGGCTTAAGAAATTCTTATCTTCTCAATTAATGTTGGTTCTACCCTAAGTGTGTTAATTTTTCTACGGTTCTACCTTGATCAACTGCGGCCCAAATGGCCAATAAATACTATTCCCATATTCTCCAAGTCTCCTAAATATGCTTTTGCTTATTTATCCTCAAATCTCTAATTGAACTCTTTCTACTTATGACGTGTAATACCCCATACTTTTATGAGTATTTAATTTCCACGTTTGCATTTAATTATTGATTTAATTGAGGAATTAAATTGGTTTCGGTAAATATCAATGAGCGAGTTAATTATTATATTTATTATTTACTTACATGTGATAACTAGATAGATATGTGAATTATTATATGTCATTTATGAGTGAAAAGTGACGGTTTATTATATTATGTCGATAGAGAGTTACATCAGAGGATTTATATATTTTATGGGCGACGCGTATTGTACGTACGTGCCGAGCCCAGTTAAAGAGATGTTGGTATACTTTTAGTTGAGTGAATTGGATGACCTTTTTGAATGTACCGATGATGATGCTGGGAATCAGCACCACCAGGTGAGGTGTTTTGCAAGCTCAATATAGATGCAACAATGGCAACATAGCAGTATAAAGAAGATAAGAATGAGGTGAGGATAAGGGGAATAACACCTGAAGATAAGTGGTTCAGCCAATTTGGCCTACGTCCACTGTGAGTGTGTGAGTAATATCACTGAAAGAAGGCACTAATGGCCATGGACACAACCTCTCAAGCTCTTTCTCTCTCTACAGTATGTATTTAAACAGAGTTTTAGCTAGGGTTTTAATATCTGGATCCTCTTGCAAGGTAGGGGATGATCCCTTTATATAGTGTCTAGGGGGTGTAATGTACCCCCTATGCATGTAATGTTCATGTGTGTAGTTTCCTCACCAATGGGGGTGTGCCACCTGTCATGGCCACATGTAGGTAATGATGATGAAATATTCTCCCACATGTGGAGAATAATCTTGTTATAACTGATTTGTGCCCAGGTGTCCTTATCCAGATGTCAACAGATGCTCGGCAGTCATGTTGGTGAATGGCCTCGGCCTAGGAGAGGCCGAGCTATAAAGGTTGGATGTTCGCTCAATCCGCGAAGTGTCATGAGGAATCTCAGCCTGATGTCAGCTGAGGTATATGCTAGAGTCGGCCTGGGCTGAGGTTAGGCATGTGGCATGCTGATGTTTACTAATACCTCTGGTAACCTCGGCCCAAGCCGAGGTAGGATCCATGATGAAGGTGAATCGGTGGCTCCTTGTTATCTCGGCCTACTGATGGCCGAGGTTGCTATTCCTGGGCACTTGAGGGTGCTGTTGATATCTGCGACGTGCGTAGTATCCTTGGGGAGGTGCATGTAGTAATGTCGGTCGGGGCCGAGGTAGTCCTGGCCGAGGGATGATACCGGTGGTCCTTACCCCTTATTGGGCCTACCAATGTCTCGGCCACCATCTCGGCCGAGGTAGGTATCCCTCGCTGAGGTTATACTTGGGCATATCAATCACCCCCCATCCCTTAGTCATTTGCGAGAGCAGGTGGCTAGGGGATTCTTGCCTCCGAGGCCTGTTCACCCCAAGGCCAACACCTGCGTGACACCTGTCCCAAGCCAAGGCGTGCCCACTTGGTTGGCATGTGCTGTCAGTTGTCCCTTGGGCTTCCCAAGCCAATGATGAGCCTTGGGAATCGTGCTCAAGTATTTAAAGGTTAAAAACCTTTCTTCTTCCTCATTTCTCTCCTTCGCGCCCTGTTTTCTGCAACTCTCTCTCTCCGAAGCTCCCTCGTTCCAGCGCTTGTTCTGTAGGGGAATACCTCGTTTCTTGCGCGATTTCCTCTATTTCATTCATCAACTCACCCTCAGGTACCTCCCCCTCTCCATCTCCTTCATTTTGGCATTTTAATTTGAATTTTCCGGTGAGGGTTTGAATTTTCCGGTGGTCATATGAGTTTTCCAGTGAGGGTTTGAATTTTCCGGTGAGCTAGGTTTTCTGCAAAAGTTTTTTGGTTTGATCTTTGTCCCCCTTAATCTTTCAAGCCAAACTCGTTTGTAGTTTTTAGGATTTTTCCTCAAGTTTAGGGTCTGCCAAAGTTTTGGGTCGTCCCCCGATGCTCAGACCCCTGTATCAACTTCTTGAAGACTTCCCATCTCTTAGAGAAAAGACCTTAGAGAAAATTAGGCAAATAGAGAGAGCTCAGGAAGAAGCTCGTAGGTCACAGGAGTTCCATGTCAGACCTCTCTTTCCTCCACCTCTTAAGGTGGTATACCCTCGTCCACCTGAGAATTTCTATCAGACAGACGCCTCTGCCAATAACTTGCCGATGTCTGAGTCTGAGTCTTCCACCTCCGACCCGATGTCTGTGGACTCTTTCCAAGAGGCCATGGACTTCACTCCTCAGGCTGGTCAGGACCCTGACCAGGCCGAGGTTTCCAGCCGGGCCTCGTCCCAAAATGGCACAAGTACCTCAAGTTCTTATTCAGAGGTTGAGCTTGTTGGGCCAAGTGTGGTTGTGCCTCCCATTATAAATGCCATCCCACTGTCGGCCGTTACTGGGGCCGAGTTTGCTCAAAGGTTCCCTGGTCACCCGTCTACGTCTGCTCCAGCCGACGTTGAGTCTGACGACGATGAGGATGCCGAAAGTGATGTTGACACATCTGAGGCGGGCGAGTATGAAAGCACAGTTACTGAGGTGGATCTATTGCACTTTAGGTACTTATACTCCATCAGTCCCTCTATCCACTTAAGGAGACCTCTTAGGGAAGAGAGGGCCTACCATGGTCAAGATGGAGAGATCTGCTTGTACGAGCAGATGTTCAAGTTAGGTTTTCATCTTCCCTTTCACCCTGTCATCAGGTCCATCCTTTCCTTCATTAACTTGGCCCCCTCACAGCTCTCTCCCAATGCTTGGAGAGTTATCATAGGGGCCATTATCTTGTGGAGGGCGGTCCACCACTCTGACCTCCCAGTTCAGGTCTTTGCTGGTTGTTACGTCCCCACCTCGGCCAAGAATCATCCGAGCTACTATCACTTCGTGGCTCGGAGGCCTGAGAAAAAGATGCTCTTGGTCACTCAGACCTCCAATCATAATTGGAAACCTCGGTACTTTTTTTCCTCAGGGCTGTGGGAATTTGGTCCTTCCATTCCCTCTTCCATTTATGAGCCGAGAATACCCCTTAAATGGGGAAAAGTCACCATGTCTGCTAGGACCGACCCTGGACTAAGTGTTCAAAATGGCAAAAAGGTGAAGGCCCTGCAAGACCAAGGGGCCCATGGGATGTTTGTCAAGTTCGAGCATCTGTTGACCCCCCAGTACCTCTCGGGGACGAGCTTAGGTGGAAGTCCCCTAGTTGACTTTGGTAAGAATTTTTATTTTTATTTCAAGTCTAACCTCTGATTATACTTACTTTATTTCTGAGTCTTATCTTTTTATTTTTGCAGAGAGACCACCAGGCATTTCAGACGAGTTGTGGGAGATGGCAGCTCCAAGCTTGGCTAGACTTGTCAAGAAGACCGGTTTGAATGCTCCTCCACCTGCTCCCTCAACATCCAAGTCCAAGAAGAGGGCCCCTGAGGTCCATCCCCCTGAGGATCAGAGGATGAGCTCCAGGTAAAGGAAGACTCCAGAGGCTGCAATTCCTATCACAGCCGATACCTTAGCTGCTCGTCTGGACCAGCTGAAGCTTTCCGAGAGCGTAGTCGGCAACAGCAGGCAGGCCATGGACGCCCTTGCCAACGTGATGACTGATGCCGACAAGCGCTTTTATAGGGCCATGGACACTCATATGCTGGTTGAGTTCGGCCTCCACAGAGCCGTCCAGGTATGGCTCGTTCGTTTTGCCAAGTGCGACCTCTGAATTTATTTCCCTCTAACCTCTTCATTGTCTGTGCAGAGTGTGACTGCCATGTACCAGTTATCTAACTGGGCCTTGAGGAAATTGCCTCTGATCCAGAAGGGGAAAGAGGCTGAGCAGGTGGAGAGCACCCTGAAGGCCGAGGTCGACCGTCTGAGGATGGAGTTGCAAAATGCTGAGACCAAGGCCCAAAATTCTGAAAATAAGGCCCAAGGCCTAGAAAAGGACATCTCTGCACTCATCCAGAGCCACACCAAGGCCTTGAAGGATAAGGATGATGCCCTACAGAGGAAGGTTAATGCTGCTGTGAAGGCCTCTCTTGCAGATGCCTCGGAGAAAATAATTGCTGATTACAAGGTCTCCGAGGAGTTTGTAGGTTTTGGTCTTGAATACCTTGAAAGGGGTATCAACGCCACCACTAAATGGGCCAAGGTCAGGGAGGCTGAGGTTGGCACCATAAAGGCCTCCGACTTTGTGGGCCTCGGCCTTGCCGACGCTCAGTTTGCCCAGGCCTTGCAAGAGATAGAGGACGAGGCTGCTGCCCCTGGTCAGGCTGTTACTCTGGAAGGGACTGATCTCGGAGGGACTGACCCTGCAAATGAAGTGGCTGAGGTGACCAATGCCGAGCAAGCCAATCCAGCCGAGACATCGAATGTTCCTCCCTCAGATGTTTGACTTGGCCTTGTATTTTGCATTTTTTGTTTTGACTTGTAATCTTGCATTTGTAATTTCTCAGACATGTAAATATTATGCAATTTCTTTCATTGAATGCCAATGTCTTCCTTCATCTTGATCTCTGAATGTATTTGAATGCCATGCAATCTCTGAAGTCATTATTTAATATGATGCCATAACCATTACTTAAGAGTCTGAGGTCCTCTAACCAAGGTGTCTGAGGTTAGCCTCATAATAAATCACCAAATTAATGGTGCTAAGGGTCTGAGGTCCTCTAACCTAGGTGTCTGAGGTTAGCCTCATAATAAATCACCAAATTAATGATGTTAAGGGTCTGAGGTCCTCTAACTTAGGTGTCTGAGCTCAGACCTCGTCACCACCGAGTGATGTTATGAGGGTCTGAGGTCACCACCTGGGCCGAGGTTAGCCTCATAATAAATCACCAAATTAATGATGTTAAGGGTCTGAGGTCCTCTAACCTAGGTGTCTGAGCTCAGACCTCGTCACCACTGAGTGATGTTATGAGGGTCTGAGGTCACCACCTGGGCCGAGGTTAGCCTCATAATAAATCACCAAATTAATGATGTTAAGGGTCTGAGGTCCTCTAACCTAGGTGTCTGAGCTCAGACCTCGTCACCACCGAGTGATGTTATGAGGGTCTGAGGTCATCACCTGGGCCGAGGTTAGCCTCATAATAAATCACCAAATTAATGATGTTAAGGGTCTGAGGTTCTCTAACCTAGGTGTCTGAGGTTAGCCTCATAATAAATCACCAAATTAATGATGTTAAGGGTCTGAGGTCCTCTAACCTAGGTGTCTGAGCTCAGACCTCGTCACCACCGAGTGACGTTATGAGGGTCTGAGGTCACCACCTGGGCCGAGGTTAGCCTCATAATAAATCACCAAATTAATGATGTTAAGGGTCTGAGATCCTCTAACCTAGGTGTCTGAGCTCAGACCTCTTCACCACCGAGTGATGTTATGAGGGTCTGAGGTCACCACCTGGGCCGAGGTTAGCCTCATAATAAATCACCAAATTAATGATGTTAAGGGTCTGAGGTCCTCTAACCTATGTGTCTGAGCTCAGACCTCGTCACCACCGAGTGATGTTATGAGGGTCTGTGGTCACCACCTGGGCCGAGGTTAGCCTCATAATAAATCACCAAATTAATGATGTTAAGGATGGAACGAGAATTTGTCATGGAAACTGATCTTTATTAACAACCTCTTCTCAATAAGATGGTACATTTACAATTTACAAAATAGATGCAACATCATATGAAATATCTCTTTAGGTGGTCAGCATTCCATGGGTTGGTAAAGGTTTCTCCCTCTAGGTTCTCTAGCCTATACGTGCCAGGCACAACCTCTTCCGTTACTCTGTAGGGGCCATGCCAGTTCGGGTGTAGCTTGTTTGTTTTCTGTAGGGTCTTCTTAAGCACTAGGTCTCCTACCGCAATGGATATTGATTTCACCCTTTGATTGTAGAATTTTGCTGCTCTCTGTTGGTATGCTGCTTTCCTGACCTCTGCGTCTTCCCTTCTTTCTTCAATTAGGTCCAGGTCTAACCTCCTCCTTTCCTCGTTGCTGTCAGGATCGTAGGTCTGAACCCGATGAGTTGGTAGGCCTATCTCCGTTGGTATGACGGCTTCTGAACCGTGTGCCAGCATGAATGGGGTTTCTCCCGTGGGTGTCCTCGCTGTGGTCCTGTAAGCCCATAGCACAGCGTAAACCTCTTTTATCCATCTCCCCTTCGCGTCTTCTAACCTCTTCTTGATTCCGTCCAAGATAGTCCTGTTTGTGACCTCAGTCTGGCCATTAGCCTGAGGTCGACCAGGAGATGAGAAGAACTGTTTAATCCCCACACTTTGGCAATACTTCTCTAAGGAGGAGTTCTTGAACTGGGTCCCATTATCTGAGATGAGCGTGTTTGGGAGGCCATACCTACATATGATGTTCTTCCAGATGAACTGAAAGGTCTTCTGCTCCATAATCGTTATCATTGGTTCGGCCTCTACCCATTTTGAAAAGTAGTCAATGGCAACTATCAAGAATCTATAGTTGTTGACTGCTCTTGGCAAAGGTCCTACTAAGTCAATTCCCCATACCGCATAAGGCCACGGAGAAGAGATTAATGTCATAGGCTGATGGGGTTGGTGGGGGATAGTGGCGAACCTCTGACATTTGTCGCACTTCTTCACATAGTCAGCAGCGTCCCTAGACAAGGTTGGCCACCAGTATCCTTGAGTGATGATCCTTTTGGCTAAGGGTCTTCCCCCTATGTGGCTAGAGCAAGAGCCCTCATGAACCTCTTGCAAGACCCGGGGTACCTCTATGGGATGCACACATCTGAGGAGGGGCAAGAGGAACCCCTTTTTATACAAGACATCACCTACCAATGAGAACTTGGCAGCTCTGTACCTCAACTTTTTTCTTTCCAATCTGGACTCAGGTAGCTCCCCCTCTCTTAAGTATCTGACGAGCGGGTCGATCCAAGAGTCTCCTGGGTTCACATTGTGACAAGGGCTGCGTACCTCGTCCTCCTCTATGCTTGCCTTTCCCAGGACTTCAATTGGGATGGTTCTTCCCAAGTCTGTCTTCATTGCCGAGGCCAGTCTTGCCAATGCGTCAGCGTGATTGTTGCTCAATCTCGGCACTCTCTTCAGTTTGGCCTCTTCAAAAAACTCTAGCAATCCTATTACCTTTTTTAAGTACCTGTCCATCCTTTCGTCTTTAGCCTCGTATGCCCCCAACACCTGGTTAACAACCAACCTTGAGTCGCTATGCAGTAGGAGCCGCTTTACCCGCAGAGTTGTTGCCAATAGGAGACCTTCTATCATGGCCTCATACTCAGACTCGTTATTTGAAGCCTGGAAGTTGAATCTCAAGGCATATTCAATGTTGGCACCATCTGGAGCCGAGAGTACTAGCCCCGCGCCACTTCCACCGTCACAGGAGGATCCATCCACGAAGAGGCTCCACACGTCTTCATCTGAAGAGAAGACCCCTTCTCTCATCACCCTTTTTTCGAAGAGGTATCGATCCTCTTCGTTTTCTTCTATTCTCCTCCGAGTCTTACCTGGGACTACCTCTTCTCGGCCCCGGAAGACGTACGGGTCTGTCTCTTCTGAGTCCCGAAAGACATCTCGGCTCTTCTCTTTGTCGCCATCCAAGTTCTTCTCAAACTCAGTCTCTTCCCAAGTGAACTCTGCGACAAAGTCTGCAAGGGCCTGCCCCTTAATGGCTGTTCTGGGCTGGTAAGTAAGATTGTACTCTCCAAGTTCAATGGCCCAGGTCATCAATCTTCCGGACTTCTCAGGCTTATGCAGGACTTGCCTTAGTGGGGAGTCCGTAAGGACTATCATAGAGTGAGCTTGAAAGTAAGGCTTCATTTTCCTTGAAGCATGGATAAGAGCATAAGCCAACTTCTCCATTCGGGGATAGTTTTGTTCAGACCCTTGTAGGGCCTTACTGTTGAAGTACACAGGCCTCTGAACTCCATCCTCCTCTCGTATGATGGCCGCGCTAATAGCCGACTCAGAGACTGCCAGATACACAAATAACCTTTCTCCCGCAATGGGCCGGGACAGCAGCAAGGGAGACCCTAAGTAGGACTTGAGTTGATCAAAGGCTTTTTCACACTCTTCATCCCACTGGAAGGCCTTTCTCAGAATTTTAAAGAACGGAAGACACTTATCCGTTGCCCTGGAAACAAACCTGTTAAGGGCTGCCACCCTTCCCGTGAGTCTTTGTACATCCTTGATACTCCTAGGAGCCTTCATGTCGAGCAAGGCCTTGATCTTCTCCGGGTTTGCTTCAATTCCCCTCTGATTAAAGATGAACCCCAAGAACTTCCCGGCTCCTACCCCGAAGACACATTTTGCTGGGTTAAGCTTCATTCTATAGGAGTCCATGACATCAAAGGTCTTCTCAAGGTCTGCCACATGAGTATATGCTTTCAGGTTCTTCGTTAGCATATCGTCCACATATACCTCCATGGTCTTACCTATCTGTTCCTCGAACATCTTATTGACAAGGCGCTGATAGGTCGCACCCGCATTTTTCAAACCAAAGGGCATCACCTTGTAACAGTACGTCCCCTTGTCAGTGATGAATGCAGTCTTCTCAGAGTCTTCGGCATCCATGAAGATCTGGTTATAATCGGAATAAGCGTCCATGAAGCTCATGAGCTCGTGCCCTGCCGTGGCGTCCACCATTTGGTCTATCCTAGGTAAGGGATAGCTGTCCTTCGGGCAAGACTTATTCAGGTCTGTAAAGTCTACACACATCCGCCACTTCCCATTGGCTTTAGGCACGATGACTGCATTTGAAAGACATTCCGGATAGGTAACCTCTCTTATGAACTCGGCCTTTTCCAACTTCTTCACTTCTTCCCGGATGACCTCATACTTCTCCCTGGAGTAAATTCTTCTCCTCTGCTTAATAGGTCTGGCATCCCTGTCCACGTTGAGTTTGTGGGTCATGACCTCAGGGTCTATACCAGGCATGTCTGCATGACTCCAGGCGAAGACACTCTGCCTTTTCTTCAGGAAGTTTATCAGTTCTTCCTTGATCCTTGGTTCTAGGGCCTTGCCGACCTGGACGGTTTTTTCCGGTTCGTCCTCATTGAGGACGATGGATTCTACCTCTTCCACGACCTCGCCCTTTTTCAGTTTTGTTTCATCCCTCGGATCAAGAGTGTCGATGCCGTAAGTGGCGGTTGCTCTCTTATGGGCCTCTCTCTCTTCAGCTGAGTTGAAGTAACACTCCCGTGCCGTGGTCTGGTCCCCTTGCACTTCGCCTACCCCATAAGGAGTCGGGACTTTTAGCATTTGATGGACCGTTGATGGCACAGCTTCAAATTCTTTGAGGGCCACTCTTCCGATGATGAGGTTGTATGCTGAGAATACATTTTCGTCCATAACAAAAAAGTTTATCTTCTTAGTTAGCCTCTTAGGCCACTCATCCCCCATGCGTACATCCATTTCATACATGCCTAATGGGTGCACCTTCTCACCGCTGAAGCCTATCAATGGGTGATGGTAGGGCACTAGCCTTGCCCCGCTAAGACCCAAGCTTTTGAAACAAGGCCAGAACATCACATCTGCTGAGCTTCCCCCATCTATGAGGATTCTCCCTACATCGCACCCATGCACCCTTGTCGTAATGACCAAGGGGTCATCATGGGGGGCTAAGATGCCCTTGAAGTCAAGTCGGGAGAACCCCACTATGAGGGTATCCATGTCCACCTTTGTTCTCCTCTTCACCACGTCAGAAGACGTTAGATTCACAACCTCCGGTCTGACTACTGATTTGGCCTCTGCTATATGGGCTTTCCTGTCGGCTACCTCAGAGCCACCCCCAGCGAATCCCCCACATATGGTGCTAACTCCAAAGGAGATCATTCCGACCCTCTTCACTGGGGTGTTATCATCCTTTGGTGGAAGATCCGGGTCGTCTTCATCATCTCCCTCTGAGTCGTCGTCCCTTCTGGCCGGGACATCGCCACGGCATCTGTCGTTCCTTCTTTTCTTGGGGTCTTCTCTTCCACCCCTTGGGGCCCTGCCATCCACATACTTTCTCAGCTTCCCGGCTTTCAGCATCTTCTCTATCTCATCCTTTAAAGCGAAGCATTTATCTATGACATGGTCGTGATCTTGATGGAACTCACACCAGAGGTTTTTATTCCTCTTATGTGGTGGGGCCTTCAATTTCTCTGGCCACCTCAGGGACCGGTCAGTCTTAATCTCATTAAGGATGTGTTCACAGCTCACAGTCAGAGGAGTGTAATGAGCGAATTTGTCATCTACTGACCTCTTCTTCCCCTCTTTCTTGCACTGGGACCTCCTAGTGTTACCACGGTTCTCCTCCTCATATTTGGCGGCCATTGCCTCTTCCGCATTCATCACCTTCCCCGCGGTTGCTAGCAATTCTGCCATAGACTTAGGAGGGTCTTCTGCCAGTTTCCACAGTAGCTTTCCCTTCTGGAGACCTCCTATTAGGGCGGTCATGGCTATGCTCTCCTCGTAATCTTCCACCTCCAACTTCTCCTTGTTGAATCTTGCTATATAGTCTCTTAGGCTTTCACCCTTAGCCTGTTTGACATATAGGAGGTGGGTAGTCTTCTTTTGGGGTCTTACCCCAAATCAGAAGTTATGGATGAACTGCTCGGCCAACCCTTTGAAGTTTTCGATCGAGTTCTTTGGAAGAGAGGTGAACCAGCTATGTGTTGCCCCTGTCAAGGTGCCTGAGAAGGCCCTGCACTTCATCTCGTCAGGTATCGAGTAAATATCAGCTGCCGACAGGTACATCTCGATATGGTGCACAGGGTTAGTGCTGCCATCGTACTTAGGAGTCACCGTAGGAGGCTTGAATTTAGCTGGGGTTGGGAATCCCACTATCCTAGCCACAAACGGCGAGCCTTCTGAGTAGCCCCTCTGTAACGGGTCCCTACTTTTTATGAGGTCCCCTATCTTCTCCTCGAGACATTGGATCGAGTCATTCCAGGGTCTTCTCTCATCAACTTGGCCGAGATTATCCCCTGCCACCTCTCTGCGGTGGACAGAGGGTTCCCCAGCCACGACCCTCTGGCTGTTGACCTCTTCCTGCTCCCTGGCTCTTCTCTCCATGGGTCGGCCTTGATCTGGCCGAGCCTGCTTGTCCCCTCTTTGGGAGCCTGCCGCACTCCTTGACCTTGATAGCCTTTGCCTTAGGTCATTAACCGGACCCAACCTCTCAAAGGCCGAGCCTCTACTCAACCTGTCAAAAGCGGACCCTCTTGGTTGGGCCTCTTCTCTTCTTCGGCCGACACATCCTTGACTTTGCCTAAGAGGCCGTACCGTGTTATCTGACACCTCATACGGCTCCCAACAGTCTTCCGGGGCCTCTTCAGCCTCCTGGTCATCGTACCTATCCCCAGGGCAAGGGTTTCCTTACCTCCCCAGGCGCAAGCGCCTAGGGTCAGCAACGTCCCTCCTCCGCTGGGGTGCGGGTTGGTCCTTCATCGGTGCTTGGGGTGGTCCCCTGGCGTCCGGTTGGGGCTGAACTGCCGCCGGAGTTATCATGTCCGGTGAGACTCCAGGTGGCCTCATCATCATGGTTTGACTAAGCTGGGAAAATTGCTCCTTCATGGCCTGTTGTGTCGCAGCCAAAGACTTCAAGGCTGCTGCCACCTCCGCCATTTCTGACTGGGGAGGAACTTGACTGGAGCTGGCCCCTCCACCTCCGGGCGGCGGAAGAGGCGATGGTAATTCTGGTGCCATATAATAACTGCGTAGAGCTCGAGCAGCAAGTAAGCTTGATACCTTAAAGGACCTCTTTCAATGGTGAAACAGCTCCACACAAGGGGTGGTTCCTGGTTCACCACCAGAGCTTCCGGTGAGGTAAAGCAAGGAAAGAGGAAGAGGTAGCTTCTCGATTCCCACAGACGGCGCCAAAATGATGATGCTGGGAATCAGCACCACCAGGTGAGGTGTTTTGCAAGCTCAATATAGATGCAACAATGGCAACATAGCAGTATAAAGAAGATAAGAATGAGGTGAGGATAAGGGGAATAACACCTGAAGATAAGTGGTTCAGCCAATTTGGCCTACGTCCACTGTGAGTGTGTGAGTAATATCACTGAAAGAAGGCACTAATGGCCATGGATACAACCTCTCAAGCTCTTTCTCTCTCTACAGTATGTATTTAAACAGAGTTTTAGCTAGGGTTTTAATATCTGGATCCTCTTGCAAGGTAGGGGATGATCCCTTTATATAGTGTCTAGGGGGTGTAATGTACCCCCTATGCATGTAATGTGCATGTGTGTAGTTTCCTCACCAATGGGGGTGTGCCACCTGTCATGGCCACATGTAGGTAATGATGATGAAATATTCTCCCACATGTGGAGAATAATCTTGTTATAACCGATTTGTGCCCAGGTGTCCTTATCCAGATGTCAACAGATGCTCGGCAGTCATGTTGGTGAATGGCCTCGGCCTAGGAGAGGCCGAGCTATAAAGGTTGGATGTCCGCTCAATCCGCGAAGTATCATGAGGAATCTCGGCCTGATGTCAACCGAGGTATATGCTAGGGTCGGCCTGGGCCGAGGTTAGGCATGTGGCATGCTGATGTTTACTAATACCTCTGGTAACCTCGGCCCAAGCTGAGGTAGGATCCATGATGAAGGTGAATCGGTGGCTCCTTGTTATCTGGGCCTACTGATGGCCGAGGTTGCTATTCCTGGGCACTTGATGGTGCTGTTGATATCTGCGACGTGCGTAGTATCCTTGGGGAGGTGCATGTAGTAATGTCGGCCGGGGCCGAGGTAGTCCTGGCCGAGGGATGATACCGGTGGTCCTTACCCCTTATTGGGCCTACCAATGTCTCGGCCACCATCTCGGCCGAGGTAGGTATCCCTGGCCGAGGTTATACTTGGGCATATCAACCGATAATTCAAAATGGGTCAAAATAGTCCAGCGTAGGTATCAGGTGTTATAGTTGGATTCCGGGAGCTTTTTAGACATAGTAAGGCGCGTATGGTGGTCTAGCGGTCTTTTTACACCTAGAATTTAATCTAAAAACTGAATTAGGATGTAATTCAGGATTATAAGGTTTAGTGATATGAATGATAACCTCACTTTTGACCTCTGTATAATTGTGATTAAGGAAGATCTTAAGAGAAGAGATTAAGAAAATAAAAAGAGAGAGAGCATCCTACGTGTGGAGACTTCGGATTCAAATCCATAAGATAAGTATTTCCTTGCTTTAGATTGCAAATTTTGTAGTTAATTATAGTCATCAATCAACTCTATCCACCTCCTCTGTCTCATTTTGTATTCCCTTTGGGTGACAGGGTAGGTTAGACCACTATGATCCGTAAAAATATCACAAGTTTCCATGTAAAGGTAATCTCCCTAAATTTTTTAATGCAAAGACCATAGATCTTAACTCTAAGTCATAGGTGGGATAATTATGATCATGAGGACTTAATTTCCTTGAATCATAACCAATTACCTTCCCATTCTACATGAGTATACATCCTCGGTCGCGAACTGAATCATCACTATATACAACGTATCCTCATCCTACTTTAGGCAAAGTTAAAATAGGCATGACTACTAAATTTTTCTTCAACTACTTAAACCTATGTTCACACTCTCTGGTCCATATAAAATTATCACCCTTGCATGTTAGTTTATTCAAGGGCACGATAATTTTGGAAAATCCTCCAACGATCCTCCTATAATAGACAACAAGGCCGAGGAAACTTCTGACCTCAGTTACAATACTTGGTATTTCCCAGTCCGTAATTGATGCGACCTTTCTAGGTTTCGGGGATAAATAATCCTTACTCACTACATGGCTGAGGAAAGCGACCTCTTCTAACCAAAAATCACACTTGGAAAATTTTGCATGCAACTTATCCTTCCTTAAGACTTTAAACACATCGTGGAGGTGTGACTCATGATCCTCAATGTTGTGTGAGTATATAAGTATGTAATTTATAAACACAAATCCAAAATTATCTAGGAAATAAGTCAATAAAAAAGAAAGGGAATTAGTCAATCCAAAAGGCATAAACACAAGATCATAATGGCTATATCTAGTCCTAAAAGTTGTCTTGTGAATTTCCTCATCCTTTATTTGTAATTGGTGATACCCTAACCGTAGATTGATCTTAAAGAAATATCTATCATTCCTTAGTTGGTCAAAAAGATCATCATTCAAGGCAAAGGATATTTGTTCTTTATGGTTTATTTGTTAAATTCCCTATAATCAACGAAAATTCTTGTAGATCCATATTTATTATTCAAAAAAGTACCAGAGCACCCTAAGGGGAGGTGCTGGGACTAATAAAGCAGCGGCTTAACATGTCTTCTAACTAGCCTTTCAGCTCCCTTCTCTCGGTGGGCGCCATCCTATATGGTGCTTTAGAAATAGGCACGCCCTAGGCGTGAGGTCAATATTAAACTCAATTTCTCTATTTGGGGGTGACCCTGAAAGTTTTTCGGGAAAAACATCTTCAAAATCCATGGCTACTAGAACATCTTTTATAATGGCCTCAATCTTATCAATATTCTTTACATACATTATATATATGTGAAATCCTCCCTTTGATACTTTCTTGGCTCTCTAAGATGGTATCAACAAGGGTTTTCAAATTGGTTTAGTCCATCTAAATCTTACTTCGGCCCCTCCAGCCTTACAAAAAAGGATTTCCTTTCTAGCTTAGTCAATCATAGGATAACCAATTTGTGGCCAAGATAAAATCAAAATCCTCAATTTCTAAAGAAATTAAGTTAACCTCTAAACATTGATCCTCTATATCCCCGGTACATCCCCTAAGAATAGTTGCGGCCTCTACCATTACTCCTACTGAGGTATTTATCATCAATGGAGGGCTAAAGGTTTAGGGCCTCGTCTTTAACTTACATGCAAAACTGGTGGATATAACGGAATGTGTGGTCCTAGAATCAAAAAGTGCATAAGAATTTCTATCATAAATATTAATAGTACATACTATAACATATTTGGCCTTCAAAACATCCTTGGAATTCATTGCGAAGACCCTAGCCTAATTATGTAGCTTATCTTCATCCTTTCTTTGGCACCTTGCATTCCATAGAATTGTATCCTTGCTTACCACAATTGTAGCAGCTCATTCTCAATGGAAAGATCTTGGGATATTGCGCCATAATTTTTCAGTTATTGCAAATGATGGTTGAGATGTTTGTCTTCTTAAACTACTTGTTTTTCGTAGAACATTCGCATTCCACGGCCTTTGCACCTATTATCGTGCCCTATCATATATCTTTATTGTTCCCGCGTCTCTTCATCTACACTTCTCAACATCGACTTTCATTCATTCTTCAAAGTCTTATTCTATTATCTGGGCCACTTTCATAAATTCAGAGTGTGTATGCATCCTTAGACCAACAACTCGACCACAGAGTCCAAGATTTATACCCTTTTCAAACTTATTACCATTCCTTTCCTCCCTAATAATAAGATAAGGAGAAAAACGTGAAATCTCTATAAACTTGGCATCGTATTTGTCCATAAACAATGATCCTTGAGTTAGCTTCAGAAATTCCACATATTTCTTATCCCTGGATGCGACTGGAAAATATTTCTCAAAGAAGATCTCCTTAAACCTTGTTCACCAAACGTCCATGGCCTCTCCTCCATTCTGAGTCCTCATAACCATCTTCCATCAGTGATCAACCTCTACCTCAAACATGAAAGTGGAAAAGTACACTTTATGTTACTCGAGGCATTTCAACACTTCAAAAATCTTCTCATTATTACTTATCCAAGCCTCTAGCTCCAGAGGATCAAGATCCCCCCTGAAGGGCTACAACCCTAATTTCTTAAAGTGCTCAATGGTGCAGCCAACAAGACTTTATTTTTTCATTCTTGTCGCCATTTCTCCTGCTAGGGCCTCAACAAATCCAACAACCATTTGTGTCACTTATTCTCCATTAATTCGTCTATTAGGTATAATAGGTTTTGCGACTTTATCATGGTTTATCACGGTTGCTCGAATTCTTCGGTGATTACCTCTTGCTATGGTTTCTTGAAGCAAATTACACAAGTATAAGTTTAGTATCGTAGATTAAATTCCTAATTGTAAGTCTACCCATAGTCTCTAAAAACGAATGATTTAATACCATTTATAATGCCCGTGGTCCAGCCCTATCAGCCGAGGGGTCAATTCTTTTAACCTCGCACAAAGATAGTTTAAACAATCTTAATAGGGCGATCTTACTAGGTCGCGACCTCTAAATAGGCAAAGACCTCATAGATGTAATCATTATCACTTCTCATTCAACACAAATAACCATTCATAAAGTAATAATCTTAATCTATAAAATACTACTGTTCTTAATACATGCATCAAGAAATCACATGATTCGATAAAAAAGCTTTACAATAAAAATATCTTAACAGAAATCTTTCACTATAACTAAATATGTAACCTTCGACAAAATCTACTCTAACTCTTTTCTTCCCCATGACCTCTGTATCCTTTCTACATCCTTCTATCCCGAGACAAGTAATAAAGGGATGAACTCAAATAGCCTAGTAAGGGTTAAATCAAATTTTCTCAACCCAGCCTGCCAATGTTAGTAACCACAAAATAGATATAAAAGTATTGTAATACTTGTGAAATTTTAAAAATAAAAAAAAAACTTAAAATTTGTGCCAAATTTAACCATTTTAAAAGAAATACCTTTTATAATAAACTATTTAACTTGCAGAAGCAAAAAATGACATTTTAAATAAATAACCAACTTGCAGTTGTCATAAATACAAATATTCTTTTCTCGTTAATAATCAAAGTCCATTTTTTTACAAACTTGGATCAAAAATAAAATACAACTATCTGTTTTTTACAATAAACAAAATAAATACAACTTTTGATTTTTAATAAAAATAAAGTACACAGAGCTTCTACAACGTCTCATGCGCCTCAAATAATCCAAATATATTTAATGAATCCAACATGTGTATAAACCTAAAATACAAACATAAAACTATGACGGGGTGAGCGAGAAACTCAGTAGTCATTGCTCTAACTACACTACACATAATTGTGTGTGCACATGTACCGAGTGTATGAAATATGACACTCATTATAATATCCAAACATAACAATAATCACAAATCCTGAGCCCAAACATCAAATTTTTGCCTCACTTCCCTCGAGATGGTGTGGAATCTCATTATACTTTCTTATTACCTATCATTCGAACAATCCATGGACTAAGCAAAATTCTAGTCAACTGTATCATCAAAATAATAAAGTCATAGTAGGAATATCCTCGTTATCCTACCATCACAATCTTTGCACTACCATCCAAACCGAGTCAATGACATTTGTTTATCCAATACGAAACAAAAACTTAACTGAAAAGCAAACTTCGTATCGCGGGTATTTTGGCTAAGGGATGCCTACAAATCCTCCAATAAAATCACAATTTAATTTATCATTCTCCTTATATAATCAAGAATACATATAATTTGGTTTCACAATTTGAGTACACATTTTCCACCCAAAATTCTAAGTCCAAAATGCACGTAAGTTACTCTAATTATACGTTACCCCAAACACACGTCATGAAAATAAAGTATATAGTATGTGTACAACCAAATGAATATTCATATACAAATTTATAAAATATAAAATGAAAAATAAGCACGTATCACATATACAAACATGGGTGAATATGAATAGTAACAAATAAACCACGGGAGAACGAAACTACCATAAACCGTAAAAGTTAAAAATGTTGAGTCAAAGAATTAAAAAGCTCTCAACTATTAACTTGTATATAACTATCATAATCCTATTCCTTTTATTCTTAAAATACGTCATTGTATTTCTCATCTAACATTTATCTTAAACTTTCTATTATTTTATTATCTTCTCTCACTTATTTATCTTTAAAATCTCTACAGTTATCACTCAAAATGGTGGGTACATACCCCCAACCTTATCAAATATTTATATATCAGTAGCTATGCATCAAATAAGAATAAATACCCGAGTAAGTTTTTATCTCTTACCTCTCCCTCTCAATCACTACATTTTCCTCTCAAACCGTTCATATTTATTTTAAAGACCTCATTAAGTGGGGTAACAGCTCATCAACCAACTAATATTTTTTCCAAATCAATTTTAATATTTTTTTAATCAAAATAAACTTTTAAAATACATGTAAATATCATACCAATATGAGTCCAATCATACTCCTCACTTAATTTCACTTAATTTGACAATATAGGCCATTAAACTATTGCACTAACCCTTACTAATGATAAAATAATTAATATCCATTTAATTTATTTATTTTAATTTTATTATTTAAAATATCTTATAATATATCTAAATTGTATTGTGTAGCATTGCCAGTACCAAAAGGTAAAAATAAATAATGATGTCCACCTTTTTTAACTAGCCACATGTTTACTACTTTAAAAAAACTAGTTAAATAAAATCAAGTAAATTTTTGAGAAATATAGTTAATTAAAATATGTTCATAAAATTTTTTATACCTAATTTAATTTATTATTATATGATATATATATATCTCTTAAAATTATGGGTTTTACAAGGACAATATATGACAAAATTAAATGAGAGAAGTTTATTTCCCCAACCTAGGTTTTAACCTCAAAGAGTAACAAAGGAATATCGACCGAGGGCTCAAATTTTCCTAGATTGATACCTCTGTTATGCCAAGGCTCAATCTCCCGCTCCACTAGTCCTCGACTTCCCCTAAGAATCAATCTCCTTTGGTTCGTCCAATCTCCTTGTCCTTTGCATCCTTAAGTCCGACCTAGGATAGACTTCATAACTTCGTGGCCCCGTATTCTGAGTTTCCCTTGACCCATTCATGCCACATGACACAACTTCCTATGCTTTCCACTTACAGGGTAAGTGATCCACGATTTGTTGTTAGCTCCACAACTTAGTCGAGCTCTGCTAAGGTTCAAGCACAATAACCAGCCCATGCTATTTAACCTCAAACAAAAAGCTTGGGGCCACTCCAAACAAAATTCCTCGACCTGATGCGTCATTTCCACGGCTTCAACATCAAAATCTAACAAAACACATATACAAGGTAAGACACGATACTATACTGCTTATGTTCGGAGCCTCAAAAAATGAGTTAAAACTCTTAATCTTCATATAACAAGGGGTACTTCAGTAAAATGATACTTTTATCCCCAAAATGATCCAAAATCTTGATTCACAAGATCAAAACGGAAACCCTAGTAATTTTTTGAAGTAAGCATAAATGTAACTAATTTTTTTTTACTTCTAGCCACCCAAATCCATCTTATTCGAAGGAAAAATGATTTATAACAAGAATATATGTTGAGAAAAAAAATCCATGGATATTGCTTGAAAACTCAAATTTAGATAAGAGGGCTCATCTCAGTCAACAAAACGTAGAGATTAGGGTTTATGAAAGAGAAGAAGAAGGTGAAGAAGAAGTCCCTTACTGTGGTCATCCCGAAGGTCGGGGCTGGGGGGATCTCCCGAGGTGGATCCCTCCTTCCTCCCCCTTTTCGGTATGTGTACGGGATTGCATCCTTTCTCGGGGCGCTCGATCATTATCGATGTGGGGTGATATGTAGATATAGAATCTCCAACCTATTTTGTAAAAAATAGGTAAAAGAAATGTTGTTGTCTCGAGAAAACGACACCAAGGATAATATTGATGCTTGCAAAATCAAGTTGTTTAAGGGTCCGAGGACTAAGTCATGGAATGAGAATATATTAGGCACCTATCCCGCCCTTTTGATCTCTCATGGGCATGTTTTAATATTCTCCTGTTGAACTCCGCGATGGGTGTGCTTATGGGCATAATATAAATGGAGAATGGAATTGCTCGACTCGCATCATGGTTAAAGGCGGAGCGAGGTCATCCTTAGGAGTGTTCTCAAAATAGTAATTCAAAGTATAATGTAAGTTTTTGCCGATTCACAAGTCATTATAGAAGAATGAATGCGTATATCAAACAAGACACAAGCAATCAAGCATATAAAAGAATATTAAGAATATATAATAAGAACAAGGTAACAAATGTATGTTACCAATATGCTACGTTGCTCGAGGGGACATGAAAGTCCACGTAGTTTGAAGACGATACGAGGTGGGGTTTAACCCATAAATACAACCGAGATATTTTCTTATATGTGTGTGTTTGTGTAGAAAAATGTGTTTTAGTGTGAGAAAATGTGATGAGAATTCCTCGTTTAGAATTTATATGTAAACCCTCTTTTTATTATTTTTGGGTTTTCTTATAAAAATAAAGTATATGCAAATACTAACAATAAAAAGTTTGAAATTAAGATGTGGGATGCAATGAAGTAGAGTACTAAAGTGAAAATGAAGTAAGTAATGCAAAAATAAGATAATTTAAAGAGAGAGGCGGAGAATTTAACCTCCTTATAAGATTTGAAGTGGATCTTAATTGTAGATGCGTTGATCGCACGATGAGATAATGGTGGTATGAGGATATGGGTGAGAATTTACTCAAAAGAGTATGAAAAGAATGGAAGGAATGTGGGAAGTGGGTTTTAAAAGGGGGAACAACTCTGAATTCGAGAGAATTTTCTTTGAATTGCTGAGAGGGATGTTCAAGGGTGCTTTTTAAAGTGAGATCATGGACTCTATTTATAAGTCCAAGGGGGAAGCGATTCACATGGTCCTGGACCTGGCTATCGGCATAAAAAAAAACCATTCGGCAGTCTGGGGTAGAGTTTTCATTACATTGGTCGTTAACGCGAACTGTAAGTCAGAGTTATGCACGGGGAGCACCATTGGAAAGGGTATTCAGATCCTTTTAAGAATTCATTAAGAAACTCCCAGGTTCAGGAGTTGATCGAAGACAAATGGGGCCCAAAAGCACCCGTTGGTCTCTAGATAGGAAATTCTCGAAGGAAAATGGATCGTTCATCCAAATCGTAAGGCCGCTTGATTACACGTGAAAAGTAGCATCACGTTAAAACGCTAATCGTTGTATTCGTTTCACCGCATTAATACAAAAACCTAAATTACAACTGCACTTGCGATACAAGTATAGCGGTAAGTCGGGTATCGAGAATCCACAGAGAATGTTAGTGTAGCTCGTAATCGTTTTATAACTTCAGGAATAAAATTTGTAAAAGGTGGTGGGTTATTTAAAATAAAAGGGAAAAATAAGAATTTGAGTTTAAACAATATAAATAAAACAAGAGTCGGGATCACGTACCCGCCATGGGCTAAACACGCGAAAATAGAATTTCAGTTCGAAAATATTTAATCGAGCATTTTTAGTTAAACATAAACATCACACATGAAGGGATTTTTACCCAACGATGCGAGATTAAACATTTAATTCAAAATGGTCACACGCGTCTTAAAATCGGTTTATCGCAATAAATACTAACGTTGCGTGACAAAGAAAGTGAAACGCATGATAATCCCATTTTAATATGCGCGCTTTCAATTAAATGCGATTTTACACAAAAACTAATTGTCGGAGCTCGACGCCCATCAATGACGGACACACGACCCAAACCCTATTTAACTACTCAACACACATGATTAAATAAATAGAACAATTAATTAATAAATAAAACAATAATTAATCAAACTACACTAATTTTCTAGGCAAGAAATAATTAAATACAAAGCAAGAACAATGAATAAGGGTTAAACAAGAAGAAGAAGAAAATAAACTTACATTAATGGTGGAAATACCCAAAGTGGTAGAGAAGGGAGGTCTCCAATAAACAATCCCCAATGTTTTCAAACCCTAAAAAAAATGAAAACTAGAGAGATTTACACAAATAAACAAGTCTTGTATTTATACTAAGTTATAATAAAGAAGAAAAGAAAAACAAATAAGAAAATAAAAAGGGATAAGTCTTGATTAAAGGGATAAAAGAAAAATAAAAAAAGAAATAAAAAAGAAAAAGAAAAAGGGGACACAGCAAAATGATCTCGGTACAAAATAGCAGGACTTGTCGACCGCGACTTGAGTCGGTCGACTGCGTGAACAGAGCAAAGCACACTGGTTTGGCACCATGACAAAATTTGATTTATCGATCGATCGCGCGTGGTGACCGGTCGACCGACGGCGCTGGAAAATTTTCCCATATCGCAGCCTTCAAAACCAAGCTCGCATAACCCCAAATCAGTGCTACATGCTCATATATGGGTCAGCCATGGCAAGCCGAAACCCACAAAAGATTTCCATGTGCGTGGCCAAATCACAATCGCTCCAAGGGCAAACAAACAAAACCAATACCTTCACATATGTGCCAAAAACCTCCATAGCCAAATACCTCTATTGATGAACAAAACACAAAATGGGTATACCCCAAAACGCAAATCCGTGTCCCAAAACGATATACATTCAAAATCCATGCTCAATTTCGGACGAAAGCTCCAAAATTTGGGCGAAACCAAAACCCGAGCCAAACCCGGGCCAAGAATCCAAAATCGCCATCCAGCATTTGAAAGAGAAAGGGACATAGATGGAATTATTAGAATTGTTAATATATTAATATAATAATATTAAATTAAATCCTTATAATTCTTCCCCGATTAAAGGTCCGTGTTTAATTCATTAGGGATTCAATTCTAGCACCATTCGCGGCCACGCGAAGCTTGGACCGAGGGCTACAACTTCCGTGAAGACTTTGGTCAAAAAGACCAAAGTGTGAAATTACGAAAATGCTCCTGAACGTGCGAATCGCGACGGAACTTTATCGAAATGCAACGAAACTTCACACTAAGCACCATAACACCTATATATGCCCAATAATACCGCAAATAACATGTTAGCATATAAAACGGAGGTTTTTGGATTAACGAGCATAATTATAGCAATTACAGTACCCGAGGGGGCTAAAATGCCTAAGTTCGAGGGTAATAATGTGCGGGATTCAATACGAATCACACCCTAACTTACACATTGCTAGTCCCTAGTAATGAAATTCAAATCAAGAAGAACTATAAGAAAAACACAAAATTTATATATGCATCGAAATAAAAATTCCACTTTCGTAGGGAACACGATTGCATTTAGCGTATGCAATAAGCCGTTAAACCCCTAGGTTACCCTAGTGGACGAGTATCATCTCGTGAGGGTTTTCAGGGATGAAACCACAAACATCAAATTGTTCCTTAAAACATGCCCAAACAACCAATATGCCAAACTTAACAACAATTAGATATTTCAACATATTATTAACAAAGCAAAAGAGAATTTTGCTCAATAATCCGAAACTATCAACATTAAAAGAATAACTACATGGAATTGAAACCTCACATGTGAGTGGGGTGTATACACATGCGAAAAGCTTTGATTCAGTAAAAATTCCTATAGCCCGAATAACAATTAAAGCGTTCTTCCACTCAATCCTCTCTGGATATCACACTCAACAAAGAGAAGCACTCGGACGAGACATGCGGGCATAAGGAGTAATTGTAAAATGAAACAGGTCCGCGCACATGTCATTAATGAAGAACGGTATATAAAAGTGCAAAATACAATCTCATCATAGGATATCGCATATTAACCGATATGAAAAGCACTTAAACAGATTATCATTGTAATGTAGGTTTGGGGTTAGGGGTATGAAATGAAAGGATGTATTTACGGATACAAAGGATGTTCAGAGATGAAAAACTTGGGATAATGGAAAACAGTGGTCAATTTCAAAATTAAAAAATGATTTTCAAACAAGCATTAAATATATCAATCGAGAGAGTAACAAGGATTATTGAATCACTATAAACAATATATACAAATTTCTCTTTCTTTTTCTTTTCTTTTTTTTCTCACTTTTTCTTTTGTTTTCTTCTTTCTCTTTTTGTTCTTCTCTTTTTCTTTTCTTTTTTCACAACATTTTCTTCTTTTCTCACTCTTTTCATGCTTAAATTTCAACCACGCTACACAACATCATTCAATCCCAAATATCATTCCAAACATAGGTAATAAAGGTAAAATGTATGGTGTAAAACTCCAATGTGGAGTTGGTTAAGGGATTTGGGACGAAAAGAAAGGTCATAATAGGGCTCAACGGGCTTGACTAGGGACATGTATAAGGGTAAAGGTAAGATCTTAAGGGTTAAACATCAACGAGGGCTTATGATCCTATCCTAAAGTTTCATGTGATTCTCGAAACTCAACACCATTGAAAATCATGCTCAAGTGATAATTCAATTAATATGCAATCAATGAAAAGAAAATGAGATCGTCAATAAGATATATTTTTCAGGAAATAGAAAGAGTAATGTATAAGCACTCAGAAATGAAGAAAAGCACAAAGCTTGCTAGGTTTTTAGTGTATACAAAGCAACAAAAATATACCAAGCTATAATTATCCTACCGAATGATTTTAGAAAATATGCTTAACTGCTCATGGCTTTTCAAGGTTTAATTCATGAATCTATTCCCAATATAGAATAATTTGAGGATTAAAGTTTAATAACATGAAAAAAATAGAAAATGCATCATTGAGTTAGCAATTGGATAGGGCAATTATTAAATTTATCATAGGAAATTGAGGCAAAATGCCTAACAAAGGAGAAAAAAGAAAGAAAATCTTTTTGAAATTTTTAATTTTTACAAGAAAAGCACGCTTGGAAATAACATATAATCAAAATCATGGGCACTACCAATGAATGGATAGAATATCCCACACCCCTAACCTAAAACCTGACATTGTCCTCAATGTGAATTAAGAACCAAGTTAAAGAGAGGAAAAGAATGATATTACCCAAAATGGAGCGATCTCCGGAAAGTACAAGTCCAAAGATTCTACAAAACATGTTAGTAGCAAGGCATAACAAAAGGAAGAAATAAAACTTTAACTAATTACACTAAACTATAAGTAAAACGAAAAATAAATTAACTATGTACAACCTATCATTTAGACTCCTAACTAACTATACACTAGAAGTTGAAATTTTTTAAGATCCATCCAAAATGGGATTTGACTTTGGAAGATCAACGGTGGACCCTCCCAAGAAAACATGCCTTCCGAAAGATATGAATTCTATTTGAACAACGGAAGGCATGTGGGTGGCGTAAAAAATGAACCGTCGCCAATTTGAAATTTTGGAAGGACGACGGGGGATTTGGATAATAAGGGGGAAAGGTACACTAGGGATCCAAGAAAAACTGAATTTCCTCCCAAATATTTCGCAGTTGGAATGGGAGGTGGTGCACATAAGGGCAAAGATGCCTTCATGGAAGGCGACCCGAGCGAGTACTCCTCATCGGTGAAAAGGTTTAGAATTATAAAGTTTTGAACCGATTCATCGGGTACTAAAATTAGTGTGATAGTATAGAATAAAGATGGGGATGAAAGAAATTCAATCTCAATTCAATCTCAAGAGATGAGTTATCATCGCTTGAAGGTTGAGTTTCGAAGGAAATAGGATCGTTTGCAATGAAACTTTCTTCTTTGAGAATCAAAGAAGAAACGAGTTCATTGAAAATGGACACTACGCCCATTTCTTCCTCGTTTTCATTCTTCAGTATACCATGGGTCAAGTCAAGAATGATTTGTTCCAAAGTAGGTACAAAGTCCTCATTTGGTTCAAAACATTCCTCGACTTCAAAAGTCTCGGAAGAGAAATCGTTGTCGGATTCGAATAATAAATCTAACTCATGTTCCCAACAACTATTTTCTTCTCGATAACGGTTTTCAATTTTCTCATTTTCAAGCATGCGCAAGCCCTCACCGAAAGTCATAGGGCAAGGTGCGAATTCTTGCAAATGAGAATTTTAAAAATTGTTCTCGGGACTACAATCAAAATCATTAACATAAGAATTTTGAAAATGATAGCAATTCGTTTCAAAATTCTTATTATAAGGATCTTGCGACCCAAAATCAAAATGATCATGCCCAAAATTTATGTAATCCATACTTTGACTTTTGTAATACTCACCCAATGCCATTTTAGATGTTACAATTTTTCGGACTTGTAAGTATTGACCAAAAGTCATAGGTTTACAGGAATTTTGGGAATTATCATTAGGATTACCAAAAAAATTGGAATAAGACATGCTTACCCCAATAAAGGCTCGAGATGGCTATTTCCACAAAGATGATGTGCAGCCGAAAAGAATTCAAGCATTTTCTTAGCGCTCAAATGTGCAAATCCTGCAAAAAAGTTTAAAACAAAAAATACAAATACAAAAGAAAAATACTACGAAATAATAAGACAATTACAATCTATAACAAAACATTCCCCGATAACGGTGTTATTTTGATTACGCGTGAAAAGTAGCGTCGCGTTAAAACGCTAATCGTTGTATTCGTTTCACCGCGTTAATATAAAAACCTAAATTACGACTGCACTTGTGATACAAGTATAGCGGTAAGTCGGGTATCGAGAATCCACAGAGAATGTTAGTATAGCTCGTAATCATTTTATAACTTCGGGAATAAAATTTGTAAAAGGTGATGGGTTGTTTTAAATAAAAGGGAAAAATAAGAGGTTGACTTTAAACAATATTAAATAAAATAAGAGTCGGGATCACGTACCCGCCATGGGCTAAACACGCGAAAAATAGAATTTCGATTTGAAAACATTTAATCGAGAATTTTTAGTTAAACATAAGCATCACACATGAAGGGCTTTTAACCCAACGATGCGAGATTAAACAATTAATTCAAAATGGTCACACGCATCTTAAAATCGGTTTATCGCAATAAATACTAACGTTGCGTAACAAAGAAAGTTAAACGCATGATAATCCCATTTTAATATGAGTTTTTCAATTAAATGCGATTTTACACAAAAAATTAATTGTCGGAGCTCGATGCCCATCAACGGTGGACACACGACCCAAACCCTATTTAACTACTCAACACACATGATTAAATAAATATAACAACTAATTAATAAATAAAATAAGAATTAATCAAACTACACTAATTTTCTAGGCAAGAAATAATTAAATACAAAGCAAGAACAATGAACAAAGCTTAAACACGAAGAAGAAGAAAATAAACTTACATTAATGGTGGAAATACCCAAAGTGGTAGAGAGGGGAGGTCTCCAATAAATAATCCCCAATGTTTTCAAACCCTAAAAAAACTAAAACTAGAGAGATTTACACAAATAAACAAGTCTTGTATTTATACTAAGTTATAATAAAGAAGAAAAGAAAAAGAAATAAGAAAATAAAAAGGGATAAGTCTTGATTAAAGGGATAAAAGAAAAATAGAAAAAATAAATAAAAAAAGAAAAGAAAAGAAAAGGGGGATACAACAAAAAGATCTCGGCACAAAATAGCAGGATCGGTCGACCGCGGCTTGGGTCGGTCGACCGCGTGAACAGAGTAAGGCACACTGGTTTGGAACCACGACAAAAATGATTTACCGGTCAATCGCGTGTGGTGGTCGGTCGACCGACGACGCTGAAAAATTTGCCCACATCATAGCCTTCAAAACCAAGCCTGCATAACCCCAAATCGCTGCTACATGCTCATATATGGGTCAGCCATGGCAAGCCGAAACCCACAAAAGATTTCCATGCGCGTGGCCAAATCACAATCGCTGCAAGGGAAAAGAAAAAAAACCGAGACCTCCACATATGTGCCAAAACCTCCATAGCCAAATACCTCCATTGATGAACAAAACTCAAAATGGGTATAACCCGAAACGCAAATCCGTGTCCCAAAACGATATACATTCAAAATCCATGCTCAATTTCGGACGAAAGCTCCAAAATTTGGGCGAAACCAAAACCCGAGCCAAACCCGGGCCAAGAATCCAAAATCGCCATCCAGCATTTGAAAGAGAAAGGGACATAGATGGAATTATTAGAATTGTTAATATATTAATATAATAATATTAAATTAAATCCTTATAATTCTTCCCCGATTAAAGGTCCGTGTTTAATTCATTAGGGATTCAATTCTAGCACCATTCGCGTCCACGCGAAGCTTGGACCGAGGGCTACAACTTCCGTGAAGACTTTGGTCAAAAATACCAAAGTGTGAAATTACGAAAATGCTCCTGAACGTGCGAATCGCGACGGAACTTTATCGAAATGCAACGAAACTTCACACTAAGAACCGTAACACCTATACATGCTCAATAATACCTCAAATAACATGTTAGCATATAAAATGGAGGTTGTTTGATTATCGAGCATAATTATAGCAATTACGGTACTCGAGGGGACTAAAATGCCTAAGTTCGAGGGTTGTGCAAGATTCGATACAAATCACCGCTTGCACACGGGATGAAATGTTGGAAAAGGTAAGCAGATACCTTTAATATATCATCAACTTTGTTCAATTCGGGGAGTTACCCTAGGTCAAACGAGGCTCGAAGGTTACCGGTGACCCTTCGAAGTAAAATAGGTCATTCTTTCGTACCGTAAGGCTAAAGATTTAGATCCCTTCAATGATTCATTCATTTTTGTTCGAGTTGAAGAGTTGACAGGGTAAAACGGGGACTGTGAACTCCAATGGCCTCCAGATCAATTTTTAGGGTAAAACGAATCATTCGTCCAAACCGTAAGGCCGATTCGCACATGGGGTGGACGGTTGGAAAGGGGATTCAGATACCTTCGTATATTTATTGAGCTTTTGCTCAGGAGAGGAAGTTGATCGAAGTTAATCGGGGCCCAAGACCGCCTGGTGGCATTTAGATCAGTTTAGATACTAAAATGGATCGTTCATCCGAACCGTAGTGTCGATTCTCACATGGTATGACCCGTTGGGAAGGGGATTCATAGCACTTCAAAGATTTATTAAGCTTTTACTCAGGTTAAGAAGTTTACCAGAGTCAAATGGGGACCAAGAGTTCCCGATGGCCTCAGATCAGTACTCGGATTTTAACCTAGTTTTTATGGGAAATGAGTGAGTGCTAAGGACCTAAGAAGGTGCTTAGGGGGGGCTTATATGAGATGTTTATAGAGATCCCCTTGACGGGTGAGCTTGAAATAAGTGAAGGCATTCAAATGATAGACACCACATCGACATTAGAAAGGAGGTTTTTAGGTCAATTTTGAGGACCTAGAGGATGAGGTTGTCGAGGTCAATTTTAAGGACAACAGGAGATGAAGGTGATCAATTTAGCGGGTCTAAGATGTGTTACGATTGGTTGTAAGGGGTTAGGGAGACCAATTCATCGGATCGAGGTCGATTTTAGTGACTTATGGAGATGAGGATGATAGATTTTAGTGGGTCGAGGTTAACTCTCAAGTTGTGATGGGTATGACCAATTTAGCCAGTCGAGTCTAATTCAAAGGACCTTGAGTTGTGATGACTGAGGACCTCAAGTTGTGAAGACCAATTCCGAGGGTCGAGATCAATTCTGAGGACCTTAAGTTTTGATGACCAATTCTACGGACCTTAAGTTGTGATGACCCATACTGAGGGTCGAGGTCATTTATGAGGACCTTTAGTTGGGGAAAACAATTCTGAGGGTCGAGGTCAATTCTGAGGACCTTAAGTTGTGGAGACCGATTCTTAGGTCCATGGTCAATCCTGAGGACCCTAAGTTGTGATGACCAATTCTGAGGGTCGAGGTCATTTTTGACGACTTCAAATTGTGGTGACCAATTTTGAGGATCGAGATCAATTTTGAGGACCTTAAGTTATAGCGTGGGGAACTGCTCTCCTGAGTAATTTAAGTTTCCTACGGTTCCGTTGAAGATTGTGTTATTTTAAGACTCCACTAGGGGATGCTTTATTTTTGGGATTCTGGATGGGAATTGTAGTAGACTTGGATACGGACGTATCGTTGGTTCTGTTTGCGGAATATGCCGAGGATATGTGTGTAAGATTAATCCTGCTAGGTATTATGCTGAGGATAAGAGCGTAAGATTAATTCGACAAGGGATTTCGAGAGTTTGTAAGGGTCTCAGTGCTTGAAAATAATGATTTTCTTGAGAAAATTGATTTTCCATATTTTCAAGGGTTTTGAGAACTTTTCGGGCAATTGCTGGATTTTTTTGTACAAAATTTAAAAGGGGGTGCCGATAGGCATGGGAGGGTGCCAATCCGTAAGGGCATGGACTCCTAGGCTTCCATTGGAAGAGGAAAAGTTGGTTGCCGATTAACGCGGCCATAAATGTGTCTAGTGTGCATGCTATTTAGATTCAAGTGCAAGCATATCGCTCAAGTAATAATCCGATAAGTCGGGTATCGATCCTCAGGTAAACATGACGAACGAAGTCGTAACGACGTTGGAAAGACGAAGGTAACCTAACTTTGACTTTAAAAATAAAGAAAAGGTGATTTGAATTGTGAAATAACTACAACTAAATGCAATTTTGAAAATGATTAATTAATGAGACTACAAATAAATGAAGTGCAATTACTCTAATTAACTAAAGGACTAATGGAGATTTGACTAAACTTTAACTATGAATGAGAACGATAGGTCGGGTTACAATCACCCACACCCTAGTAATTAACTTCGTAGGATATTAGATTCAGAATTAAAGCTTTAAATGAACCCGATTTTTAATGCTCCTGAGTATTATATATATGAGGGATCGTAGCCCGCACAGTACGTAAGCAAAGGACGAATTAAAACCCAGTCTTTAACACTCCCAAGTATTACATATATGAGGGATTGTATCCCTCACAGTATGTAAGCAAAGGATGACTTAAATAATTATCGCATTAACTACGATACAATTCACCTAAGATTTTAATTCAAAATTCTATTTCCACTATCGTAAATTACATCGGGTGGGGTTCATGCACCCCAACCCTTGAAAACTTAGCCGGACATATTAAAACTGGAAGAGAACATGCTTTGAATGAAAGAAGATATTTTTACTAACAAATGAAGGTGAACATGAATAAAATTACGAACTAAAACATTAACTACTGCAATAATGAAAGCAAGGATTGGAATAAAATTACTTGAATTGCAGAACTGGAATAAAAACTAGGGTTTATTGTTGTTCTCTTCTGTAAATTAATTACAATGCTTCTTTAAACAAATTAGAAGCCTCCCTTTTGTCTGGGAGGTGTTTTAATTTTATAATCTACGAATTTCTAAGAGTTTCAACCATACAAGACTCTTATTTTACAAGTGGATAAGTCCAAATTTTTGATACCCGAACCGATCCTGTTAAGGTGATTCGGTTCAGTTTGCCTTTTGACAGAAGTTTTTCCATGAACCGGTTCGGTTCGTTTATTTCCTCTTCGGTTCGGTTCCATCTTTTCATGCTTCACAAGAAGTTTTCACAGGATAGGATCGGTTCATGTTTCCAAACGTTCAGTTCGGTTCCATCTTTTCAGGAACTTTTCCTCCATATTTTCTCCTTCCTTGTGGGCATTGAATACCTGCAAAAATAGATAGGAGATACACGAAACTTGGCGTACTAATTAAAAAATGTCAATAGCAATGATATGAGATAAATCCACTCGAATTACACTTTGTGGAGCGATAAAAACCTATAAATTAAGGGGATAAATGGGAAGAATTTATTCCTAATCACTGATCAATATGGTGTGGGGATTGTCGATCAGCATGCCCCTTAGCTTTCTATAAAAAGGGGGTGATCCTTCCCCATTGTCACACCTTTAAGTGTTTAAATCTTATGCTTTCTCTCTCTAAAAATTATTCCTAAGTCCTTTTTGCTTCAAGACTTTAAATGGATGGTTCTTCAAACGTGGGATACGACATTGGGTGGCTAGTCATTGATAACTGGGCTGGTTTGGAGTGGTAGTCTAGGGTGCCCCTTGAATTGAGCAATGAAAATGCCTTTGATTTATTTGAGCCTGTAGCTAATGAGAATATATTACTAAGTGGGTGTAACACCCCGTAATTTTATGCATTTAATAGTTAATTAATTCGAGAAAAAATTTAAATTACTAGTGTGTCGTAATTTAATGGAATTAATTATGAAATTTTTATGTAAATATTAATCGGGTGAACAATTGGTTAATATTTATGGGAAATTAATTTACTAGGTAAATAGTAATATTTATTTTACGTCTTAATAATATTAATGATGTGGGGTTTACTTATCTCAATAGGGAGTCAGTTCCAGACTAAGTTTGGTGGGAGATAAGAAATTTTATAAACTTATCGGGGTGCCAATTCTCAGTGCACAGTTGAGTCCGTAAGGCCAAGATAGTCAGAATAGAGTACCCCGAGGTAGTAAATGGGTCTCGGGGCATTTTTAGGCATAGCCGAGCCCATACGGGGGTATTTAGGTCACTTGGACTTGGCCAATTAGGCTAAAAACGGGATTAAGCATAATTACATAATTAAAGGGAAAGGGGGAATGACTGATTTGATGGTGGAAAAAACATAGTGGGAGAGAATACCCTAAGGGGAAGTTAAAGGAACTTGGAACCAATTTGGGGGACAAAGGAAAGAGCCAAGGGATTTCATCATCAACCTTGAGAATCACAACTCCGGATCAGACCCTACGAAACCATAAGGCAAGTGGTTAACTTGCTGTAGCATTTAATTGTATTACGATTCGCATTTGTGTGATATGGGAATCAAAATTCATTTTGGGGTAAAGAGGGTACAAAAATGGGGTTTTGTAAATCAATCTCCTGATTAAAAATTCTTGCAGCGATTCATGATAAAAGCTGAGATTTATGTGTAACTGGTCAGATGTGAAACCCAGACAAATTATGAACGAATTTGAGAGGGTGTTGAGACGGGTTAACGAATGACACGGGTTTTTCCCCAATTCAGAAAAATAGGAGAGAATGGAAATTAAACAGGGTTTGGAGACATTATGGGGTTCCTTATGATGTTCTTGATGTATTATTTTGATGTTAAGACCTGGGTTAAACTGTAGAGGGAGTTGGAGATTAAAGAATTTCGTCTATTTTATCTTTATCTGTCTTTACTTTTGTTGGATTTGAACCGATGGTTTATTCGGTCAGTTTATTTAAATTGTGAATGGTTGATTTCAGTTAATTGTGATTGTTTAAATTATTTTGTTTTCGCAGGAGTATTTCATTAAATTAAGGAAAGATAAAACTTGGCACCAATCTAATTTTCTCACTTAGGTGGTTAGTAATTAAAAGGGCGACAGTGATGCTAAGAATGAACCAACTGAGAAACATGTTCTAATTTAATTTAGGACTGATCACCCGGGGTTAATTAGGCGGGGTGTCACAGTGAGCTGGCATACTCTCATTCGTTTAGGGTGAGGAACCCTAGTGGCTACGTAAGTACAGTGACCTTTGGTATTCCATTTCCATTTTTCTCTTTCTTCTTTGTGCTAATGAAGGGTTTTTCTTCTTCTTCTTCTTCTTCTTCTTCTTCTTCTTCTTCTTATTATTATTATTATTATTATTATTATTATTATTGTTATTATTATTATTATTATTATTATTATTATTATTAATAATAATAATATTAATGTTATTATTCATAGTGACATTTCTTCTTCAAGCATTCGGTCTCTGGGGACGACGGGTTGAAGGAGGTTTGGGAGAAGCTCCATGTTGTGGTGCAATGGATGGTTTTCGATGAGGGTTTTTGCTGTTTGGCTCAAGCTTTGGATGAGACACCGCGTTCTACTGCAGTTTTATGTGCTCTGAGGGAGAGGTGGTGGGACACTACACACACCTTTCATTTTGGCTTCGGGGAGATGAAGGTCACTCCCATATATGTTTAGTAGCTGTCGAGGGGTTAATTGTGAGGGGTTTCAAATAGTGGTGGATCGCACGCTGAGGATGACACCGAAGGCGATGCATGAAACTTTGGGGGATGTGGGTAGGATCGTATCTAGGGATTGTTTCGTATTTATATTTTTAAAGAGATGCTCTTAAAGAGGAAGGTGGATGTGACTGATGGGTAGCAGGTGGGACAGATGGTCCGTCTATTTATTTTGCTTATGTTGGGTGGATTTTTGGTGGCGACGAGCGGTGACGTTGTTCATCTTTAGTTGTTACAATTTTTTAGGATTATTTTGGATGTTCAACGGTATGACTGGGGGAACCTGACATTGGCTTCCCTTTATTCTTCTTTGGATGCTTTCCGCCGGTGTTGCAGGCAAAATTTTATAGGGGCCACGTATCTTCTGGAGGTAATTTTGGATTTATTTTCCTTTTTTATGCATTTCCTTGCATTATTCTTTTGTTCCACTTTTTTACGATTCCAGTTTTTCTGTAGACATGATTCTATGAGGTGATCGGGTAAAATTTAGGGTTGATAACCCTGAAGGATGAGGTTTTGGAGGACTTCTGACAAATGTTCCGATGACGAAAGTCCAACTGGAGGTCGAATCAGTCTTTGTCCTTGGTGGACATGCGACGGGCTCTGAACGCCCTGAGGACTGATCAGGAAATCTTTCATCTTTTCTGAGTTCTCTTTTGGCGTCTTTATTCCTTGGGTTGATACTGATTCTTTATTAGGGATTATAGTTTACCTTCTACCCTTGAGAACTGACTCCGCGGGATACGAGGGTGAATGGCCTATATGAGCAGATGTGACGGTTGATCGCGCATGAGTTTGGGTACGTCTGGTACCTAAAGAAGAAGGTGGTGAGGCAAATTATGGAGGAGGATGTGGCAGTCCCATCGTCGATGCCCCCATGTACATGAGGCGGTAAGAGAGATATCGGATGATTCTTGGGCGACGACAATGATCGGTGACCCCTATACGCGTACTATACGGATACAACGGTGAGCTATGATTATCGAGATTTTGTGACAAGCTAGTTGATGTCCTCTTACATATATGACATGGAGAACATGACTCCACCGCCACAGATTCAGTAAGGGGTATTACCACACCGGTGGGATCAATCCATAGTGTAGGTGGTGGCACATCGACGGCGGTGGAGGCAGGAGAGGCTCTGATAATTTTGGTTACTCCCACTTCATATAATTTTTGATTGAGTAGAGGGGAGTTACTAAGCATGTCGCACCGTTCTCATGCATTGGTGTTTGGTTTGATGGGGCTTATGGATGAGGCCCTCCGATTTGAGGTATATCCTATTTCTTTCTCTTATTTTGTTGATTTTTCTTTGCTTCTTTAGTGACTGATTTTCCATTTTGCTCGTTACTTCTTTTGCTTGCAGTATGTTCGGGTGTCGAGCACCTCGTTGAGGGATATAAAGGATTGGATGTACTCCATGTCGGATTATATCAAGAAGTCAACTCATTCATACTTTGTGCCGCCTGCCACCTCAGATGAGGGTTCGGGGTTCTAGGAGTGGAGAATCCACCACTCGTTGTAGGGGAAAGCACGTCTGTTATGGGGGTTGAGGGCTTGAAAGGGAAAGTTGAAGGTTTGGGCGAAGTCCCATTTGTATTTTCTATTTTTCTTTTATATCTAAAAATGTAACCCGGTGAAGCAAAATATATATATATATATGAAAAATATGCATTTTCTTTTTTTGGCATTTTTCTTGAATTAGTGATATATCCCATATGCGCTTTTAATTTTTTACTGAAATTGTTTATTTTACGCAAAAGTAGAGATGAGTATGGAAATGATAATGAAAGACAAAAATGTTTATTATTTAGAAAAAGGGAAAAAAATTAATTAACACAGGGAAAAGATCTTTGAGTATGAATTTATTTTAAGAATTAAAAATGATTTTTTTCTTGAGAGAAAATGAGTAAATAACTAGAGGTATTTTTTCAAAATGAGGATTTTTCTGTAAATTGATTTTGATAAAAGAGTAAAGATGGAATTTTCCAAAATAAGGGAGTGTCAATTGATATACCCCTTGACCTGCCTATCGATATGTGGGTCAAGTAAAATCATCCCTAGGCCTTGATTGCACTTTCCAGCACATCAGAGTACTCTTGTGGGAACTAAATTGAATCAGATTTCCAGAGCTCTTTTCTTTTGCTAAGGGTTTTGAGTATTAAAGGAGGGGTATGGGATGTGCTTTCTCCACCAATATCCACATTTCTCTTATTGCTTCATATTCCTCATCCTTAAATGGCTCTTCCCTTGTATGAGGGATTCTCCTATTACTTTTATGGTCTGGAGGCAATGTGATTATACCGTGTGGATTACGATTCTTTTAACCTGCGTTGGGTTTCTCTGTGGCGTAACTGAGCCATAGACTGGAACTTGTTAGCAGCGGCATTTTAGTTCTGGTACCTTGAGGACCATGTCTTTCATTTTGGCATGGACAAGGTGTGTCCCACCCGTAAGGAGTTCTTGGCCATGTTGGGGGTTAGCCCTAGTGTGGCGGCTATGACCGATTTTTTTCGTTCTCCTCGGGAATTTTTAGCAAAGTTTCTTCAAATATCTCCCTCGATGTCTCGACCATTGGTTACTGGAGGGGCCTTTTCTCTTCTGGCAGTTATGTATTTAGTGCACTTGAGGGGTTTTGAGGATGTTGGCGTTGCCGGAGCTGTCGCCTTAGGCCTTATTGCGAGGATATTGTTGGTGATGGGGGACTTGACAGCGAATCCCCATGTGTTTACGATAATGGCGTGGATGTCTTACTTCCATAATACTACGATGGTGGTATTGGCTGAGACCCTAAACAATCTGGGTGCTTGGAAGGAGGGCCACTCCAACTTTTTAAGGGGAAACCCAGTAATGTTGTTCATGTGGTTTATAAAGATGTTTCATCTGGCGGCCCATCCTAAGGGGTTCAGCCTTTCTTCAGCTTCGGCCCATCTGTAGAGATGGGTTAACTGGATCGTAGAGCACGGAGCCCGATATCTTCACTTGTTAGTCCCCTGGTGGGGCGACTTCCTATCTGTCTTGCAGCTTCGAGAGTATCGACATGTGCAGTTCGTGGGCTTTCAACAAATTTGTTTTATCTCCCCTGGAAGCTCCAGTGCCAAGTTAGGTGGGAAAACATTGTGCCCCCTCGCATAACAAACTTCTTTCTAGTGGAGGATTTGACTGAATCAATGAGGATAATGCTGGGATCTTTGTGGCAACGCCGTCGGCCGTCTATCCATATGTCATAGTCTGTGGGAGGGGCATGGCTTGTGTCTAGGGACTACCTGAAATGGTTATAGAAGCGAGTGGTTGAGAAAATCATGGCTGAAGAGACTAGTCAATGGTGGTTTATTGCCTTATACACCACGGAGGACGGTGTTATGGTCCTGTCTAGGATTATCAAGGCATACCGCTCCAAGGAGCGCATACAAAGTATTAATCAAGAGTGGGAAACTTGGGGACCTCTGGGGACTGGTAACGATGATGAAGCAAAGTCGTCCGAGAGTTAAAGGCAATGTTTTGTGAAGCTATGGTGATTTCAGTGTTTTGTGTTTTGAGGGATTTTGGAATTATTTTTGTTGTAACTTGATTCAGGGTTAGGTTTGTTTAAGAATAGTTTGGTCAAGTGAAGGGGGGCGTTTGTTTAACTCCCATCGCTAATACTTCATGTGACAGCGCTATATTCCTTTTTAAAAATAAAAATTATTTTTGATCATATTTTGTTGTGCCTCTTAATGAATTTTGCATTTGAATTATCTATGCCAATTTCTAAGGCATACATAATCCTTTTGTTCATTTAAATGATAAAATGGATAGCCATTCTCAGTGGTTAGAAAAGAATAGCATTTTGTAAAAAATAAGGGGCTCGGGCCTATGTATGGCATATGGGTTGCGTACCTCTGGGGGTTTTGAAAATTCTTATGAGTTTCATTTAGAAAAGATAAGGTTTTTGAGAGGATCGGGTTTCACATAGTTCTAGGAAGGGTAAATGAAGATTTTTTTAGAGAGTAGAAGGGGGATGAGAGGAGTCGTAGCGCATCGAGATTTTGGGCTAAGAGTAAAATTTCTTGGGCCAGTCCAGGTTGACTAGACATGCCATATTTACTCCATCGATGTCTGTGAGCATAGAGATGCCTCATGAGAGAATTTTCTTCACGATGTAGAGGTCGTTACAATTCGATATGAATTTCCCTTTGGGATCCCAGACGGGTTATATGATATCTTTGAAGGGAAAGGTCTCAATCCTGGACACCGTGGTCCTTGACTTTTCGGTTGAATGATCTAGTTATCTGACGATGGTATCCTTAAATATGATATAGAGCCTTCAGTCTCTTTTTATCCAAGAATGATAATTCATCAAAATGGCTCTGATGCCATTGTTCTTCGCCAACTGAGCTTTCGAGCAGGACACGCAAGGAAAGAATTTCTAGCAAAATGCGTAGAACTGTTTCCATGCCATACACTAGAGAATAAAGGTGTCACACCCTGTTTTTTTATATGAATGAACAAGAAGTACACATAAAGTAATGAATTAAAATTAAGGCGGAATAACATAAGCTTTTATTCATTATTAATATGTTACATCGGGTTGAACCACCATAGGGGTGAGTTACACATTTTTAGTACGCACGATAACATAGAAAATTAAAAAGCCCCCATTTGGTTTAATCTCTACCCATACGGTCACATACGCAAACACGTGACCGATTTATGTCTCTAGTAGGGAAGAGATCCAATTTTCTTTCTCCTAGCGCATCTGGAGAAGGAAGGAATTATCACAAATATGCTAAGTAGGTTCTACCAGTTCTATAACAATGATATAGATATAAATGAGAGTTGGAGTGTGTATAGAATCAGTGTTTAAAACGGTGACGATAATAAGATGATAACTCCATATTTATCGGATTATAAACATAAAAAATGTTTGGAATTCACAATTCCATAGTGATTAGTCTGTTTACAAAAAAATATGGTACATTACCAGTTTAGTTAGAGTCATGTTTGAAGAAAGTCAAAGAATTTGAACTAATAATCCCATTCTTATTAGTTCACTAAAGGGTATATAGGTAATTAAGCCACCAGTTTAACTTTATCATAATCAGTCAATCAATCCCAAAACTTTTGGGGAAAAGTAACTAGTTATGCTCACAATTAAAGTGGCATTCATACGTATGTAGCTATCGTCATGGATCTTAATCATCTGAGACTAATAGACCAAGTAGAAAGTTTCATGGGATAACACGTCCGTATAATTCCTAGTTGATACTGATGCTTCTAGTAAAAATGGCCCAAAAGTGCAAGGGTGAAGTAAATCAATAAGGTACATGATCTCAGTTATTAGGTGAGAAGGGTTGAGATTGATTCTTAAATTTAAATACTGGTGATAATTCAAATACTGATGATGGTTAACAAAATATGTAGTAAGGAAGTATTATAACATGCACATACTCAGAGTAAGTGTGGCTATCACAGATATCAATAGCAGTATTTCAAATACGCAAAGTATAATACTGAAAAGTTAGGAAAAACTTTCTTGGTATTCGATTGAATTGTTGTCATACTTGAATATTAAGAAGAATTAGGGCTTTATTTTCTGTTATACAATGTCTTGTATATGAGTACTTGGGGTTAATCAACTAGTTTTGTATTTAAGACTGTCTTTATTAAAGTTTCGGGCTTATCTATAATTTTCTTGTGACTTTAAACTAGTGACCTTAAGCTCATTATTAAACTTTGGTGCACGAAAGTTTTTATCTTAGAATAGATTGATGTATGTATGGGTAAGGTTTGGGGTTCAAATTCCTAAGTTGAAAAAGTTGATAGGGGTTTAATTGTAATTTTAAGGAGCTTTCTTTAAGGAAAAACCTTATTTTTACATAATTAGGATTAGGAATAACCAAATATGGTCTTATTCTATTCCATTTTGTTTAGAAAAATTTAATAAAAAATTTGGGGGAAAATCAGAATTTCCTGATTGGCCATGCGCCCTCACGCGTGTGGTCAAGCTTTTTTTTACCAAAGTCTTCTCTCTTCAACCTCTTAATTTTGAGTTTTTAGGGTTTCAATCTTTGACTGAGGTTTTCTCCTTCGTTGTGATACCATTTGGGATGATTTCTTAACCAACTTGACCTAATTTTCCTTGAGGAATCCAAATATATAAGTTTCATAAATCGAATCTCAGTATAACTCAAATTCCAAAACTGTGTTTTTTCATGAAAATTTGACCTAACTTTCATGGATTTCTAGAGTATGGGAAGGTCTCTTATGAATTGGGTTTGGCTTCTGCTATATGTGAGAGTAGTTTTGTTTTGGTTTCAAAGATTTTGATGGATTGTACATTGAGAATTTTGAATTTGCAGGTTTTGAGTTCAAATAATACTTTCAATCGATTTACTCTCTATATGAACATTCATGGCTTTTAACCATTACACTCGAGATCCTTAACTTATAATGGCTTTATCCATGACCTTTAATCAAAGTTTAAGGCACTCTGTTGAGTTTCACCATTAAAGTTCAAGCTTTAATGGTGTTCTTACTGTTTTAGACTATCATCGGCCATTCTACACGTAAAAGCTTGCATATTATGAGTGTTTTAACTATATTAACTATGCAGAAAACTACTAGAATTGAGAGAATTGAAAATGAAGCATAAAATGACGAGTTACCTGAATTGAGGGAAATTTTGATATTTAAAACTGAACTGTGGGGTGGGTTTTTACTGCTTAGGTCAAGGGGTATTTATTTTATTTCAGGTGGGGATTTTATTGGTGCCAAAAGGAGGTGGATTTGAACTAGTTTAGGGGGAGTTTTAATTGTGGGTAAATGGGGTGCACATGGGTTCCTAGGGTTTTCCATGTGTTTTTAACCTCTTATGCTAATGTCGATAAGGTTTGAAACAAATTTTAATAAGGTTTTTATTTTAGTCTTTTATCATTTGTATAATTGCATCTATTGCGCTAAAAGTACACTATTTGTAATGTTTAGGGGTATTTTGGTAATTTTAAAAAGTTTCCCGGGTTAAAAATATAATTTTAGGTTAGTTGAGGTTTAAAGGTTTAATTTGATATAAGGTTGGGGCTTAGTTGTTAAATATATCTCAAGTTATCTTACTTTACAAATTTTAGGAACTCTTTACTAATTAACTGCAACTTCAAGGGGTTTAAGCTAATATAACAATGTTATAGGTTTTTAAACATAGTTCCTTTATTCTTTGGAAGACTTTTGATTTTACGCACTTTATGAGGGTTTAAATCGAGGCTGTGGGTAATTTAGGGTTTGAAAGATTCTCGGTTCTTACAATTTACCTATAAAAAAAATCGTCCTTAAATTTTACCTTAGAACAAGTCGGGGTATTGATTCCTCATTGCCTGTTCTGGTTCCCATGTAGCTTCTTGATGATTTTGGTGTTCCCAAAGTACTTTAACTGAGGGAATTTTCTTATTTCTTATATACTTTACTTGGCAATCAAGAATTTGAATATGACGTACTTCAAATTCATGATTAGGTTCAAATGAAACGTCTTGCCATGTGATGGTATGGGATGGATCTGGTATATACTGGCGTAGCTGTTATACATGAAATACATTATGGATATTGGATAATTCCACAGGCAATTCTAATTGATAGGCTACGAAGCCAATTCTTTTAGAAACTGTGAAAGGTCCAATATATCTGGGGGCTAATTTTCCTTTCTTCCTGAAACATAAAATTACTTCTCGGGGGACACTTTCAAAAATACTTGCTCATTTTCTTAAAATTCTAACGATTTTGGGCGATGATCTGCATAACTCTTTTGTCAATCTTGGGCCGTCTTCAACTTCTCTCGAATCTATTGTATTACCCTAGTGGCTTTTTAAGTTATTTTTGGACCAAAGTGTTTAATATCTCTTGATTCTATCCAACATACCGGGGATCTACAAGGTCGTCTATATAAAGCTTCAAATGGGGCAGCTTTAATATTGGCTTGATAGCTATTAATATGAAAATTCTACAAGGAGCAAATATACATTCCAATGGTGAGACATATCTAACGTAAAAGCATGTAACACATCTTCTAGGGTTTGAATCATACGTTCTGATTGTCCATCCGTTTTGGGGTCGAACGCAGTACTTAAGTGAAGCTTTGTACCCATTGCAGCTTGCAATGCTTGCCAAAATTTTCCCCCAAAATGAGAATCTCCATCTGATACAATGGATAAAGAGATTCTGTGTAATCGAATAATTTCTCGAATGTATAACTCGCTAAGCTTTTGGAATGAATCGGTGGTCTATCAAGGTATAAAATGGGCAGATTTGGTGTAAGGACATTATTTTATTGTCCGGTTTACATTTGAGTATGTCGTATACTGCTATAACTGTCGAAGACTTATTAAAGTTAAATCATGCGTCAAGATGGATCCGAATATCAACGTTCTTCAACAAAGATTCCTCCGCAAGATTAATTTTGGTAAGATTGTGTTTTGGTTACTTTACGGTTCACTTTGAGTGTTGGAATAATTTTTCCAAAATATTTTCTAAGTGTTGGAGCGGAGTTTTTCGTCAAAAGATTTTTTTTTTTAAGTTTTGAGGTGGAGTAATTTATGGTGAAATAAAAAAATTATTTTTTATTAATTTTTGTTCGAGCGACTCACGTGTCTCGTTCGAGCGACTTACGTGTCTCGTTTGAGCGAAAACTAAAGTCGTGCAAAGCTCGTTCGAGCGGCAACTGTCAACGTTCGAGCGAGATGATTTCGTTTGAGCGACGCGTTGCCTTAACATTTTTATAAATAGTGTGTTAAACAACTTCGTTTTTCTTCAGAAGACCTGAGAATTTTGTTCTACGAAAACTTCTTTGGCAGACACGTTTGTCTTCTCACTTTTGAGAGTTTTAGTTTTGTTTTCAATTCACGAAACATCCCAATATTTATGTAAATTGTTTTGGAATCCAAGATATAATCTTGTTGAAGTTTCTCTTATAGAGAGGGTAAAACTACGGCTAACGACTGCGTGTCATTTGGGAGTGCTCGAGGGTGTTCTTGGCTAATTGGATTGCGTGTTCGTGTGGAGTTACTGCGAAATTCCATTGTTGAATCTAGGTTGCGTGCCTATGTGATTGTTCTGAGGAGTAATCATAGCGAATTTCATTGTGTATGTAAGTTGCGATTTATTTTACATAGTGAAATAAAGGTTTTACCCGAAAGTTTTTTTTTTCCTGAAATCCGTGAATTAGCAATTTTATTTGTGATGGTTTGACAAACACACTTGTAGTTACATGTTTAGGGATGAATTAATTTGGTTTGAAAATTGATATCGATTAAATAAGGTTAACTTGGAAATTTACGAATTCGATTTAATCAGTATCACCGCGCATTTACATTTAGTAAGTGGATATACTATTACCCAAATTGAATTATTTCCATGGGACGTATGGGGTAGTCCATTGACAAAATCCATGGTAATATGATTCCATTTCCATTCGGGATTAGGTAAGGGCTGAAGATGTCCACCAGGGTGTTGGTGTTCTATATTTACTTGTTGACAAGTAAGACATCTCCTTAATAAATTCTCGATATCATTTCTCATGTTTGGCCACTAATATTGCTTCTTCAAAGCATGGTACATTTTCGGGCTTCTGGGGTGTATCATGAATTTTGAATGATGAGATTCTTGCAACACTTCTTCTCGTAAAGATGCATCGTCAGGTATAACGGAGTCATTTTTCTCTATTGTAGGGAAAATGTGGATTTTTGGTCGAAATTTTTTGTACAAACGAATCTTGGGTTTGTTGAATTAAGATTTTCTTTCTTCACTCGGGATGAGCGATAATGTTAAAAAATTTGGTACAAGGGGTAAGTAATCGTAGATCATATTGCTCCATGGTAGCGACAATATCATAGGAATTTAAAGTATGAAGTCTTCCTACTGGATTTTGACTTAAAGCGTCAGCTACTACATTACCTTTGCCTGGATGGTAATTAAGTCTAAATTGGTAATCCTTCAAAAATTATATCCATCATCCTTGTCTTAAGTTCAAGTCCTTTTGAGTAAAGATATACATCAAACTTTGGTGATCTGAAAAGACTTGGAAACTCACACCATAAAGGTAACAAGGCTAAATCTTTAATGCAAAAACTGCGACTGCTCGTTCTAGATCATGGACCGGATAGTTACATTAATGCATTTTGAGTTATCGTGACCCGTATTCTACTACTTTTCATTTTGTATTAACACACATCCTAATCCTTGTAATGAAGCATCTGTATATACGTCATAACTTACATCACTAGAAGGAATATTGAGGATAAGAGAAGTATTCAACTTGTCCTTCAACATTTGGACTGATTGGATACATTCTTTAGTCTATACAAATAAAACTTCCTTCCTAGTTAGTTTTCAAAGGTAAGAGCAATGCGTGAAATCCCTTCAACAAAACGACGGTAGTATCTAGTCAATCCTAGAGAACTCTTTATTTCAGTTATATTGTTAGGATTTTTCCATTCCAAAATGGCTAAAATTTTAGCTGGATCGACTTGGATTCCATTCTCAGAAATCACATGCCCTAAAAATTTGATTTCCTTTATTGAGAAATCACATTTTCTCATCTTTGCGTATCACCGATGAGTTCTAAGAGTACCTAAGACTACCTTCAAATGTTGAATATGCTCTGACAAGTTTTTAGAATATACGAGAATATCATCAATGAAAACAATAATGAACTAGTCCAGAAAAGGTCTAAAGATTCGGTGTAATAGATCCATAAAAGCTGTTGGGGCATTGGTTAAACCAAATGACATTACGGTAAATTCGAAATGTTTATAACAATTTTGAAAAATAATTTTTGGAATGTCTTCCTCTCTGACGCGTAAATGATGATAATTGGATCGTAAGTCTATTTTAAAAAGGGCCCTTGCTCCTCTAAGTTGATCAAATGACCTCCTATTAGGGGTAAAGGATACTTATTCTTAATAGTTACAAAATTCAGTTTACGATAATCTATGTACAATCTAAAGCTTCCATCATGTATCTTAACAAATAACACTGGATCTCCCCAAGGTGATGAACTTAATCGAATGAAACCTTTTGGTAAAACATCATCTAATTGGATACAAAGTTCTCGAATTTCTAATGGAGCCATTCGATATGGTGGTATCGAACTAGGAAGTGTATAGGGATAAAGATTGATACTAAACTCAATTTCTCTAGGAGGGTGTAATCCTGGTAAGTCTTCGTGAAAAACATCTTCAAATTGTTCCAACATATTTGGAAATAAAGAAGAAATCTAAATTTGAAAATTTGAAGGTTTTGATGAACCTATTCCTTGAAATATAAAAGAAAAATTATCTTCGTTTCGAAATTATATTTTCTTATATTGATAATTAATATAAGCGTGATGTTGAGATAATACATCCATTCTGATAATAGTATCGAACTCGTGAATATCTAGTATTATCAAGTTCACAGAAAGAGTTCTTAAACCAAGCTGAATTTTACAATCCCTATAACCTTGTGTTGATGTATTGATTTCACCTGTCGATAATTCAATATCCACTGGATTAATTAAAGTGGTTGGAGATGATTGTATTAATTTAGCTAGATTAATTAAAGTGGTTGGAGATGATTGTATTAATTTATCTAGTCTAAGAATAATAAAAGAATGCATAGCTCCTGTGTCAAACAAAATATGTGTAGGAACATGCTGAAAAATAATTATACCTCTAATCACAGCATGTACATTTTGTATAGGTCGTGTGGCATAATTACTCCCACGATTCGAAATTGGCTAAACTTTCTGGGTTGGCTTGAAATGATTTGTAATAGAACGAAATTTTAGATTTTATGAGGGTTTGTTCAATTGGTGGCGGATTGGAGCTAATTTTATCTTAGGACATCGGGGCCGAATATGTCCTATTTCATGACATTTGTGACAACGAATCTCAAAATGGGTTGTGTTCTGATGGATTTGGGAATAAGCTTATCCACTCGAGTTTGCTTATGGATGGGGTCTAGAATGAGATGGGATTCTGATGACATGATTATTTTTAATAACTGGGGGTGGAGATCGGATCAAGGTTGAAGAATTGTGTTCCATAATGGCCGCAACCTCAATCAAATGAGAATACTCACGGATTTGTAACAGAACAATCAAATCTTAATTCTCAGATGTAATCCTCTTTCAAACTGCTTATATCTCTTCATCTCAGTATCCACGTACTCCAGGTCATAATGAGATAGTTCAGTAAACTTAGCCTCGTATTGAGCTGCTGAAAGGTTAAGTTGTTGCAATTTTAAGAAATCAAGAGTTCATTGGTCTCGCTCAGTGTCGGGAAAATACTTTTTAAAAAAAATCTCTTCAAACTGTTCCCAGGTAATATTAGCAACATTTTGCAACCAGAAATCTGCTTCACCTTTAAACATGTACGCGGCTAAAGTTATTCGAAGATTGGTAGCTATACCTACTCTATTATCGATTTTCACAGTCTTATGCATCCAATTCTCAGCTTCATTAGCACCTGGCTTTCCAAGAAAAGATGGGGGTCATTGTCGTAGAAATTCCGTAAGAGCATTCATTCTATAAATTTCTTCGAAAACATCTTTGGGAGTATAACGAGTAGTCTGTTGCTATCGGGCTAACGTAGTAAGTTTCTGGAGACACCGCATGATATCTTCAGTCTGAGTCTGTTCAGGTTGAGTTCTAGTAGAGGGGGTTCGAGTACTAACCATCCTAAAATATAATAATTTAAATAACAAGAGTTATTACAATAATAAAGAAACAATCCTACTTTATATAAAGTTATTTGTACAATACTATTATACATCACCATTCAGTACGACTAACATTATATTCTACAACATTTAAACAACTTTAAATGTTAGATTCCTTTAAGTAGGAATAATTGCTTCATTATAAGATGTAGACTCGGGGCTGACTAGATAATCTTCTTGGTTTGCATCGTTCGTTGAGTCACTTGTGGTCCTAGAAGAATACCCTCCGTGTATGTCACCATTTGATGTCGCTTCTGGGTACATTGGTGGAGTTGGCAGTTCATCTGCAAGTGCTAGATTTATAGCTTCTTGAAGTATGACCGGATCATTAGAAAAGTCATCCACTTTTCGCATTACCTGCATCTCGCCCAATACTCTATTTGTCAACACCAAACTTATAATGTCATTACTTGACCCTACCTAGTCTTCTTCAACTCCACAAATCATTTCTCTTAGCCTGGCCACAACCTCCTCTCTTACCTGCATTTCCCACCTGTTATTTTGCTCAAGATCTATAAACAGAAATGTATCCCATGCATCCATACTGCAAAATGGATTTACCATATAATAATAGTAATAAAAAGAAGTTACGAAAAGATCAAACAACTAATATCCTATCTATTTCCCGCATAGAATGCTAACCCGACGATATGTTTTATATTTAAAACTTGTTGTGATATTAACTTGTCACACCCTGATTTTTCGTATGAATGAACAAGAAGTACACATAAAGCAATGACTTAAAGTTAAGGGGAAATAACATAACCTTTTATTCATTATTAATATGTTAAATCGGGTTGAACCATCGCAGGGGTGAGTTACATCTTTTAGTACACATGACAATATAGAAAATTAAAAAGCGCCGCTCCTTGCCCCATATGGTTTAATCTCTACCCATACGGTCACATACGCAAATAGGTGACCGGTTTCTGTCTCTAGTAGGGAAGAGATCCAATTTCCTTTCTCCTAGAGCATCTGGAGAAGGAAGGAATTAACACAAATTTGCTAAGCAGGTTCTACCAGTTCTATAACAATGATATAGATATATATGAGAGTTAGAGTGTGTATAGAATTCGTGTTTAAAACTTTGACAATAAGAAGCGGATAACTCCGTATTTATCATATTATACACATAAAACATGTTTGCAATTCACAATTCCATAGTGATTAGTCCGTTTAGAAAAAATACGGTACATTACCAGTTTAATTAGAATCATGTTTGAAGAAAGTCAAAGAATTTGAACTAATAATCCCATCCTTACTAGGTTACTAAAGGGTATAGAGGTAATTAAGCCATTAATTGAACTTTATCATAATCAGTCAATCAATCCCATAGCTTTTGGGGAAAAGTAACCTGTTGTGCTCACAATTAAAGTGACATTCATACCTACGTAGCTATCAGCATGGCTCTCAATCATCTGAGATCAATAGGCCAAGTAGAAAGTTTCGTGGGATAACATGCCGGTCTACTTCCTAGTTAATACTGGTGCTTATTGTAAAAATGGTACAAAAGTGCAAGGGTGAACTGAATCAATAAGATACATGATCTCAGTTATTAGGTAAGAAGTGTTAAAATTGATTCTTAAATTTAAATACTGGTGATAATTCAAATAGTGATGATGATTAACAAAATATGTAGTATGGTAGTATAATAATATGCACATATCAGAGTAAGTGTGGAAATCACATAGTGATATCAATAGCAGTATTTTATATACAAAAATTATGGTATTCGGTTGAATTGTTGTTACACTGGAATATTCAGAAGAATTGGGGCTTGATTTTCTGTTATACAATGTGTGGTATATGAGAATTTGGGGTTAATCAGTCGGTTTTGTATTTAACACTGTCTTTATTAACGTTTCGGGGGCTCATTTGTAATTATCTTGGGGCTTTAAAATAGTAACCTTAAGCTCATTATTGAACCTAATTGGCCACGCGCCCTCACGCGCATGGTCAAGGTTTTTGACCAAAGTCTTCATGTTAAACCTCTCGATTTTGATTTTTTATGGTTTCAATCTTTGACTGAGGTTTTCTGCTTCATTTTTATACCATTCGAGATGATTTATAACCAACTTAAACTAATTTTTCATGAGGAATCCAAATATATAAGTTTTATGGATCGAATCTCAGTATAACTCAAGTTCCAAAACTTTGGTTTTTCATGAAATTGACCTAACTTTCATGGATTTATAGAGTATGGGAAGGTTTCTTATGAATTGGGTTTGTTCTTCTATATGTGAGAGTAGTTTGGTTTTGGTTTCAAATATTTTGATGGATTGTACATTGAGAATTTTGAATTTGCAGGTTTTGAGTTCAAAAAATACTTTCGATCGATTTGCTCTCAATATGAACACTCATGGCTTTTAACCATTACACTCGAGATCCTTAGGTTACAATGAGTTTATCCATGGCTTTAAATCAAAGTTTAAGGCATTGTATTGAGTTTCACCATTAAAGCTCAAGCTTTAATTAGTGTTTTTACTATTTTTTACTATCCTAGGCCATTCTACACGTAAAAGCTTGCATATTATGAGTGTTTTAACTATTTTAACTATGCAAAAAACTACCAGAATTAAAAGAATTGAAAATGAAGCATAAAATGATGAGTTACCTGAATTGAGGGAAATTTTGAGATTTGAAACTAAACTCTGGGGTGAGTTTTTACTGCTTAGGTCGAGGGGTATTTATATTATTTCAGGTGGGGATTTGATTGGTGGTAAAAGGAGGTGCATTTGAGCTAGTAGGTGGAGTTTTAATTGTGGGTAAATGGGATGCACATGGGTTCCTAGGGTTTTCCATGTGTTTTTAACCTCTTATGCTGATGTGGGGTAGTATGTGGATAGGGTTTGAAACAAATTTTAATAAGGTTTTTATTTTAGTTCCTTCTCATTTGTATACTTGCATTTATAGCCCTAAAAGTAAACTGTTTGTAAAGTTTAGAGGTAATTTGGTAATTTTAAAACATTTTCAGGGTTGAAATTATGATTTTAGATTAGTTGAGGTCTAAAGGTTTAATTTGATATAATATTGGGGCTTAGGGGTTAAATATATCTCAAGTTATCTTACTTTGAAAATTTTAGGGACTCTTTTGTAATTAATTAAAACTTCAAGAGGTATAAGTTAATATAGCAAACTTGTAGGTTTCAAAATGTAGTTCCTTTCTTCTTATAAGACTTTTGATTTTACACACTTTATGCGGGTTTAAATCGAGGTCGTAGGTAATTTAGGGATTGAAAAATTCCTAGTTCTTATAAATGGGTAGCCCCAGTAGGTATTCTGATTGAAGTGCGGTGGACCCATAGGGTATAAGGGATTCGATTGGCCCAATCCCTGTCATTCTCAATCGTATTTCTGATTATGGTTTTGAGGCTTTTATTTGTGGCTTCGACAACACCACTAGTTTGGGGTTAGTAGGGAAAATATTTGTGTCCTTGAATCCCATACTCGTTGACTAGTTCTGTGACTTCAGCTTCAAAGTAGAGCCCATTATCTGATACTAACTCATGGGGAACTTCATATCGGTAAATTATGTTCTTTTTGATAAACTTGGACACTTTTTTTGCTTTCAGCACTGCGTATGACTCGACTTTGACCCATTTGATGAAGTAATCAATGGCGATCAGGATGAATTCGCGATCGTTTGAAGCTTTGTGAGTAACTTTCCCTATAATGTTAATTCCCTAGGTGGACAAGCGCCAAGGAGGGGTTATGGTATATAGTTCTTGAGGAGGCAAGTGATGGATATCGACAAACTATTGGCATTTGAGGTATCTTCGAACTTAGTCCGTGCAATCTTGAACCATGGTGATCCAATAGTATCCTTAGTGGATTATCTTTTTGGCAAGCATGTGATCGTTCATATGGGGCCCAAATTCCCCACTGTGGATCTTATGAATCATTTCTTCAACATCATCCCCTGTTATGCAATGTAAATGGGTTCCAGCAAAGTTTTTATTGAACAATGCTTTGTTGCAGATGGTATACTGGGCAACCAGTTTGTGAAGGGTCGCACGGTATTTCTTATCGGTGTCTTTGGGATACCTACTATGTTTGAGGAGATACCAAATATAATAATACCATAATCTAACCATATCAAAATCTTCCTCGGGAACGAGTTCAATATGGTGGTAGTGAGTGGGCTTAGATTATTTTCTGAACCAGGAAAGGGGCCATTATTATTCCCATAGACATGTCGACTGTGGAGGCCAGGGTAGCAAGGGTGTCAGCTAAGTTGTACTTTGCATAAGGAAAGTAGTGGAAGGCGACATCTTTAATCTGAGTGGCCAGTTTTTCTCGGTGGGCATGGAAGGGTAGGAGCTTCTCATCTTTGACTTTCTTTTTTCTGAGGATTTGGCCGATAATAAGGGCAGAGTCTCCGTAGACGTCTAGGTGTCGGATTTCTTTCTTGATGACGATCGTAAGGCCTAAAGTGCATGCCTCATACTCAGTTATGTTATTGGTGCATAGAAAGTCTAGTTTGATGGCAATGTGGGTGTGAGAGTCATCAAGGGCGATTAGGAGTATCCCAATGCCTTATCCTTTTTTGTTGGTACCTCCTTCAAAGAACATATGACATATAAGGTCCTCTTGAGAGGCGCATATAATGTCTTCATCTAGGGATTCAGAGACCCAAACATCGTCTTCTTCTATGGGGTAATCAACAAGGTAGTCGGAGATGTCTCTCCCTTTCATAATTTTTCGTATGACGTACACAACATCGAATTCGGCTAGCATCATCAACCAACAAGCCATTCGACTGGACAGAGCGGGTTTTTATAGAAAGTACTTGATGGGATCCATACGAGATACTAGTCTGATGGAGAAGGAAAGCATGTAGGGTCGTACCTTCTACGTGACCCAGACCAGGGTGACACATGCTTTCTCCAAAGCAGTGTAGTTGATTTTGTAACCAGCTAATTTTTAACTGGCGTAATAAATGACTCTTTCCTTACGGGATTCTTCAATGTATTGGGCTAGCAAAGCCCCTGCTACTGTATCTATGATGGTCAAGTAGAGGAGTAGGGGAGACTTGAGTGCACAGGCACAAGCACCGAAGGTTGGGTGAGGTATTGCTTGATTCGGTCAAAGGCTTCTTGGCAGGCCTCACTCCATACTTTAGTTGAATCTTTTCGGAGAAGTTTAAAAATGGGTTCGCAGATAGAAGACAGTTGATCGATGAATCGACTAATGTACTGTAGTTTGCGAGGAATCCTCGGACTTCCTTTTCCATCCGTGGTGGTGGCATCTCAAGTATGGATTTCAGCTTAGCAGAGTTTTCTTTGATTCCCTTTATACTAACCATGAATCTCAAGAGTTTTCCTTTCGTGACACCAAAAACAAATTTCTATGGATTTAGCCGCATATGGTATTGTCACAGTCATTCGAAGAACTTTCGAAGGGCGAGAATATAACCTTCCCAAGTTTTAGACTTGATGATCGTATTGTTTACATATACCTCAACCTCCTTATGAATAAGGTCGTGCTCTATGGTTGTGGTAGCCCTTTGGTAGGTAGCCTCGACGTTCTTGAGTCTGAATGGCATGATGGTATAACAGAAAGTTCCCCATGGGGTGATAAAGGCGGTTTTCTCCTGATGGTCAAGGTGAATCTTGATCTGGTTATATCCGAATAATCCATCGACAAAAGACTTGAGGGCGTGGCTAGATATATTATCCACAATCATGTCAATATTGGGAAATGGGTAATTGTCTTTTGGGGATGGTTTATTCAAATATCGGTAGTCGACGCACATGCAGACTTTTCCTCTCGATATCGGCACGGGGATGATATCAGCGAGCCATGTAGGATATTCGACTACGTGAATGAAACCCACATTTAATTGCTTGACCACTTCCTCTTCGACTTTGAGCGACCATTCATTGTGGAGTTTCCTTAGCTTTTGTTTGACTCACTTACATTCTAGGAATGTTGGTATCTCGTGCTGAGACATTTTCAGGTCTATGCCAGGCATGTCATCATAGGACCATACAAAGATGTCCAGGAATTCTTTCAGTAGTTCTTCAAATTGCGAACGCTTATGCTCGTTAAGGTTGGACCCTATCCTAATCTTGCACCGATGGCTACTGGAACAAAGATTAATAATAATAGTCTCATCATCATTAATTTGAATACGATTATGTTATTTGTTATTCTCCTTATTAAGACCAGTTAAGAATTATTCATTTGCAAAATCATTATCATCAAAGTTTTTATTAAAATCAAGACAGTTAACGTACGACACAACAAGATACTCAAAATCCTTGTTTATTTGATTTCTGGGAAAAACAATATTAAGAACCTCGTCAAAAGAGGTATCAGTTACATTGATATCAGAAAAAGGAATAATAACATTAGGTGACAAGACTTGGATAGGGTAGACAGCAGGGTCAGGTTGAATCTGAGCAGATTGGACAGGCACAACATTCCAGTTGTGGAGAGGCATGTCAGTAACTTTGATCTGAGTGGATGGGTCCCATGGCGTGGCATCTTAGAGAATCATGAAGAGTCTCAGTCCTAGCATTTGCATGTCAAATGAGTCCTTGAAATTAATGGCAAGTGGATTTGGCATATAGTTACACTTCTGTATGTACCAAAAAATGGAAAATTAAGGATATTATGAGGCTTTGAAAATATATACATATGGTCATCTCATGTACCAATAAATTAGAATTTACCAAATTACAAAAAGCAAATAAAATCCCACCATCCACTAAGAAGTACAAAACTCATTTAACTGCAATTAATATTTATCAATTATATACAATTTTTAAATAACCATATGTTGTTATAAAGTCAAAGTTCTCCAGCACACAATTACGAAAATGAAGCATTCGAACCCAGTTTAAGAATGTTAAAGAAGCATTAATAAGAGTAAAGAGCTTTAAAAAATACAGATTAAAGCATACAATTAGGAAAATTAGGAGAAGTACCACTGCAAGTGGGTAAATAAAATGCTACCCTGCTCAACCTCTGCAAATAATGAAACCAAAGATAAAAAAAAAAAAAAAAATCTCAATAAACTAAAACCTCAAAAAACAGGGGAATTTACGTGAGAAATACCAAATGCTCCAACTGTAGCCTGAAACATGGAACCGCCACCCTATAAAATAAATCAAGGATTATAGGGTGGAGTATTACATAAGAATCAATAAAACATGGAACATAACCTGGAGCGTGAAAAAAAACCACACCCATTTTCTCTAAAATGAAATACGAACTGAAGAATCAATAGGATGAAGACGGAACCAAAACTAAAAAGCTATTACCTCATTTTGCTTGATTTGTCTACGAATCAAGCAATAGGATCTGCAACACAAATGCATGGAGTAAAAAAAATTGAAAACATATGATCAGCATGTTAAGTCTGCAATGAAAAAAAAACGAACCCATTTTCCCCAAAAATAAAAGACGAAACCTAAGAATCAATAAGATGAAGATGAAACCTGACCTAAAAAGCTATTTCCTCATTATACTTGATTTGTCTACAAATAAAGCATGTGATTAGATTGTTATATATGCAAAGGTTAGGATGATGATGGCAAAAGTATGAGGGCGGCGGCGAGGGAGCGGCATCGTAGGATGGGGAGGCAGCAAGGGAAGACATTGTTGAGGGTGGGGGGTTAGGGTGAAGGCAGTAGATGAGGGTTTGGAAGGAACCGGATGAGGGTTTGTTTGAGGGATAGTTTTCTATTGTGAGGGAGAGTGGGAACATGAGAGAATTGTTTGTCTTTGGGTGCTGATGAGGGAACGGGAGAGTGGCACGGCAAAATAAGAGGTAGGGTTTGTGGATTAGTGTGAGAGAGAGGGTACATGATGTGACTTTTGGTGTGTTTACAAAATTAGCCCTTATATTTGAATTAAAGTGGAAGAGGGGAATTCAGTAGTGAGAAAGAAAAGAAGCGAAAATCAAAGATTTGAGGGGAAAAATAGGAAGTGTAGGAGAAAATCATATAGATGACATCATAATTCAATCTTATGACATACATAAGTTTTACTCCTTATTATATATATATATATATATATATATATATATATATATATATATATATATATATATATATATATATATATAAGCGACGCAACATAGTAGGACAACCCGCTCAAAATAATAACGGGTGGCCAGCCCTATACTACATTAAATCAGGTATCTCAGATGGCTCAGTCTCAACATCAACTGACAATACTAAATAATATAAGGCTAACTACCCGAAACTATTAAAAGCGGATGCCAAAAATTTTAAACTTTTTATTTAACACCACTTAAAACCAACCATTCAAACAATAATCAACAATACTACGTCTAAATATGATGAGTGATACATACAAACTCCAATAATATAAAAGAGTACCATACAATGTACAAAGTAAAATACCCGAATATGTTGTCGGGTCACAGACAATACAATAACTGAGAAAGAAAATATAAAAGTGCTAATCTACAACACTTGAATATAGACCCAACTATACAAACTGAACCCTAATCTATATATACAAAAGATAGTAATCGACTCTAACAAAATGCTGCAACAGTCCGCTACTGCCACAGCTCCACGAGTACACTGGATGGATAAACATCAATGGCGTCCTTACGGAGGAACACCTAAAAAATACAATATATATACAAGGCAGGGGAAAATATAAACGGGTCAGATCCCGAGTTGAAAACATTTTATAGCAAGTGCATTAAAATTCATAATAATTATAAATGCATTATTACATAATTAAGGTGGAGTCCCACTCTCCATAATAATCCAACTCACCTCTCAACTAAAGCGCGCAACTAAACGTATGCATATGATCTCCAAATAAATGCCCAAATCTATTTAGGCACGGTAATCTAACTAAATCCCAATATAAATATTCAATTAAAACCATCTAACTTATCTCACAATCTACCCCTATCTAAATTTCCATTTAAGTCATATACTTCAATTTTAAATGTTATTGTTCTCCTTGATTTGTTCACTTACTTAACATATAAAGTTTACATAACCATTCTCTATTAACGTATACACAATACATAAACATTCTCTTTACTAGAATTTCTTGTATTATAGTTATGCCATCAATGTACATATAATTATATATATGAGTTACTCGAATCCAAGTGCTAAGGACGAAACTTCTCCCAATTCTCAATACTGCATTGCGTTTCGTGCGTGGGACGTCTCGCAAAGCGAAATCCAAATAAGGAACCCCTCCCCCCCCCCCCATTACACTACTCCTTGACAGTATTGATTTTCGAGATTCATTATGCCCTCAATGCATGATGCATGTAACCCAAATTCTTACTACTCCATTTTAATTAATTTATTATACCCAATTCTCAACAGTGCACGGCGTTTCGTGCGTGGGATGTCTCGCAGAGCGAAATCCAAACAAGAAACCCCCCGATACACTACTCCTGGCACTATCGATCGTCGAGATACATACTATATATATATATTAAGGACTAACTTCTCCTCAACTCCCAACATTACACTGCGTTTCGTGCGTGGGACGTCTCGCCAGCGAAATCCAAACAAGGAACCCCCCAATACACAACTTCTGGCAATGTTGGTCGTTGAGGTCCATAATGCCCTCGATACCCAAATAACCAATCACACCAATCATATAATAACCATCCAAGCGAGCTATAACTCGAGAACGCAGGTTCTCAATGCTATCGTCTTCCAGCGCCCGACTCACGTAGCATACTTGGGACCACCTGTAGGATTAAACGACACCTACCTCGTGATCAACACACACACACACGTCCGGGAAGCGGTCATAGTTCCTAACCGGTCAAGTGAGAACGACACATACCCACGACTTCTCACTCCCAAAAATATAATGCATATCACATATCAACACAACGGACGACTATGACCTGGGGAATATCCACACCCTGCTCATCGAGCCAGGACGCTCACCCTCATTGCTCAACTTCCCAATGATAGCAAGGAGGGGGTATGCTTCACCTATATATATATATATATATATATATATATATATATATATATATATATATATATATATATATACACCATTCACATAAGGCATACATACATCATCACATCATATAAAGACATACCATCATATAAGGTACATCAATCACATTATTTACATATTAGTATTACGCTCTTAGGCGTAGTTGAATTAATATTATTGTTTAGTATATTTCTCTCTCGATATACTAATCGTCAATTCTCACATAACTTTCCCACCTAGTATACACGATACTATTCCTCACTTGAATCTCACACATCGCTTCTATTTATGAATTGTCTCTCAATTCTATTTATGTGAAGGACATTCTCTATACCCTAATGCACTTCAATTAGCATTTCTCATTTATGTGAGACATCTCCCAAGTTAATCATCGTTAAGGATATTTTCTATATCCGTATGCACATCAATTAGCATTATTAATTCTCAATCCATACTATGGTTCAATCAATTATATGAACCTTTAAAGTTATCCCACTTGGGATTTAATACTAAAATCCATTTTCATTAAGCGCTTCTCCCTCTCTCGTATAATTCCATAATTATCTCCAAACGAAAATCCCAATAGTAGTGGGCTTCCCCATTTAGCATATACGATATTCTCTAATCGGTATTTCTCCAATTAAGTCAATGTGACTCCAATAGATTTCTTATAAGGAAACTCCCTAAAGTCTCCAAAACATACTTCATATAATTCCTATAGAGGTTCCCAATCGATAACCTCGAACGAAACGGAAAGAATTTCTCCCTAGAAAAACTTTCCCCCAAATTGCCTTGTTTCCGAATCAATTCGGGCCTGCGAATCGATTCGGCCTCCAAGGCGAACCGATTCGGGTCATCAGACCTGGGATTCTATCTCAGGCTGAATTGATTCGACTGGGGTCTGAATCGATTCGATCACTCAGACCTGGGCACCAGCATATTTTCGAATCGATTCGGTAAGGGGCTGAATCGATTCGGCCTATCAGAAGGCACGAGAATGGCCATTTTTCTCTAAAACCAAAAATCCCAAAAATCAAATATATCATCTTTCAACCATTTTTTTTCAACCCAAACATAATATTATCATCAAAACTCCTTGAATAACCCAACCCAACTAATTTTATACCCTCAAATCCATATACACGCAATAAATATAAGATTTTCCCAAAAACTAAGTTTTACATATTTAACCCAAAATTTACAATTTAAATCCACAAATCATGAAATAAATGGTACACAACAATTATTTGGCAAGTTTAATCACTTGCCTCAAGTTAGTAGGGTCTGATTCGTCCTTGAGGTCATGGATTGGCCGGAATCTCCACTTTCTCTTTATTTTTCTTCTTCTTTTCTTCTTCTCTCTTTCTTTCTTTCTATTTCTCTTTCTCTCTAAGGAGAATTGATCTCCCGTAGACTTTTAAGCCTTGTCTCCCAAGATACACATCTTTAAATGACTCGGTAACTTTAATTCGAACCAAACGTACTTAAAATATTTCGAAACCTAAATAGACCCCAAGTACAGTCATTTTGACTTTCTTGACCCTTCCGGAAACAACTGCACCCTCAGAATTACCATTCGACACACTTTCTAACAACTTCAAATTTTGACCTCAAATGCCAATTTAATAATTCTCCAAATAAAATGATATTTATTTCTCCCAAAATAAATTAGTTATTGTCCCAAAAATCTCGGGTTGTTACAGACTTCCCCACTTACAAGAATTTCGTCCTCGAAATTTTGCTAAGCCTAATACTCCAAAGCTCAACTATTTCCTACTACTCTCATCCTCACTAATACTATACCCAAACCTCTAACTTCTCACGACGAATAATTTTAAATTTATTTTAAGTTTTATAAAACCAATTATAACTACTAGGGCGCCCATACACCCTTTATTCGAGCTTTACTCGTACCAATCATAATGAGGCTTCATTTGCCTCCAAAGTTCCATAATTGTAAAAATATATAGATTATACTAGCATATTAACAATATAAAAATTTTGAATGGTCCAAAGAAATAACTCCTCTCAATTCCTGACATTCGCCACTTTCATGTGGGGGAGGTCTCGCAAGCGAAATCCAAACAAGGAACCCTCCCAATACATTAATATGTAGCGACGTCGGGGATTGAGAGTTTGTTAAATCCAGACTAGAGTTTGAAAATATTTTTGTGTAAATCATTTTGATATGGCCCAAAGGCCTGTAAAAAGGAAGTTTTATTTTGAAAACAGTTTATTTTAAAAACAAGTTATGTCGTTCAATTCATATATAAAATACCTTATTCCCATAACATAAGGTCTTAACAATCATCATACACATAATTCAACATACAACTCACAAAAATTAGCATAATTATGAGCTAAAATTTTCATGCGCCTCAATAGTTCACAAATTCTGATTTCTTTTCAGTAATAATATCTTATATCATATCAATATATTGCCATTTATTAGGCTCTTCCATAACTGGAATACAACAATTATATAAGTCTAACATGACTATATAAAATAAGTAGCTTTATCATTACTACTTAACACACAATAACAATTCTTACATTCATAATAATATTATAGCTCTCTTTGAGCACATTACATAATAATCTATTCTCTCAAAAATATAAACATAGGAGCCTCACTTGCTCAAGATTCCCTTTCGGGTCATTCTATACATAATAGGTTATAGCACTACCCTATCATAACTATCTCCCATACTATATTCCTAAAACTTCATATATTAATATTCCTATTCACAAAGGAAAATAACTTACATCATCCATCTCTAGTCCGATTGCCCCGCATCATCAAAGGGCTCCCATACAAAGTCCCCTGGTCTAAAATGACCTCGAATCTGCTGTAGGGGTTGCACTTCCAAAACTTCATCAAAACGTGGTCCTTTACCTCTTTTAGGACAATCTCTCTTTCTATGACCTATCTCTTTACAAAAGAAACATCTACCCGCAAGTCCTCTCTGCCCACTCTGGGGAACAAAACTCTGTTGCGACTCTCTATAGTCTGATTTATAGCCACTGGCATTACTGGCATTTCCTTCGCCAAACCTACTTGATGACCCGAATCTCTAAAGTTCTTACACTCTTGTGAACGAAGACGATATTCCTGACACTTTAGCAGTGCCGCATTCACTACTTCGGCGAAAGTCTCTAACGCTGGGCTCTCTAACAATTGCTATCGAATTCTCCAATTTAACCCTCGCATGAACTTCGATATACACTCCTCTTCCATATTTATCTCATCAGGTACTAATTTCACCCATCAAGAAAAATCTTCTTCATATTCTGTCACCGTTCTATTACCTTGAAACACATCCATCAATTTCCTCCTCATTTCCTTCTGAGTCGGGGAAGGAAAATACCTTCGATCAAAAAGTTCCCAAAATTCGGTTATAGGTAAAGTATCGATCTGTTCTAATGTAATGACAGACTCCCACCATTAGAGAGTTGCCCCCGTTAACTTAAAGGTGGCTAAAAATTGCTTATGCACCTCACTACACTCAACCCTACGGAGGTGACCCTGCATACTATTCTTCCATTGACTTGCAGCCATTGCATCAACTCCTCCTGAAAACTCTGGACGATGCCCCTTACTAAAATCTTCTCTCACTCTTTCCTACAAAGACGGTCCTGAATGGGTGTGGGCTGCTTGAACGGCAAGTTGCTGCGTCATCGTAGAAATGGCAGCAGTTAATGCTTGTGCCACTATATTGGCAACTTCATCTGTAGTCATGTTCCTTTGAGGCATTTAGGGTTCCACATCTTCATCCCCTTTATTTGCCCTGATTGAACGACTTCTCTTCGGTGGCATCTGAAACAAGAACAATTGTATCAGAACGCCTTTCAAATGTTTTCTTATTACAGAAGAAATATGGACGTATGAACACAACAGTCCTAATAATAAGGCTCGTCGTAACCCACACAGATCCTAAAGACACTAGAACCTGATGCTCTGATACCATCTGTGACAACCCGCTAAAAATAATAACGGGTGTCCAGCCCTATACTACATTAAATCAGGTATCTTAAATGGCTCAGTCTCAACATCAACTGATAATACTAAATAATATAAGGCTAACTACCCGAAACTATTAAAAGCGGATGCCAAAAATTTAAAACTTTTTATTTAACACCACTTAAAACCAACCATTCAAACAATAATCAACAATACTACATCTAAATATGATGAGTGATACATACAAACTCCAATAATATAAAAGAGTACCATACAATGTACAAAGTAAAATACCCGAATATGCTGTCGGGTCACAGACAATATAATAACTGAGAAAGAAAATATAAAAGTGCTAATCTACAACACTTGAATATAGACCCAACTATACAAACTGAATCCTAATCTAGATATACAAAAGATAGGAATCGACTCTAACAAAATGCCGCAACAGTCCGCTACTGCAACAGCTCCACGAGTACACTGGATGGATAAACATCAATGGCGTCCTTACGGAGGAACACCTAAAATAATACAATATATATACAAGGCATGGGAAAATATATATGGGTAAGAGCCCGAGTTGAAAACATTTTATAGCAAGTGCATTAAAATGCATAATAATTATAAATGCATTATTACATGATTAAGGTGGAGTCGCACTCTCCATAATAATCCAACTCACCTCTTAACTAAAGCTCGCAACTAAACGTATGCACGTGATCTCCAAATAAATGCCCAAATCTATTTAGGCAAGGCAATCTAACTAAATCCCAATATAAATATTCAATTAAAACCATCTAACTTATCTCACAATCTACCCCTATCTAAATTTCCATTTAAGTCATATACTTCAATTTCAAATGTTATTGTTCTCCTTGATTTATTCACTTACTTAACATATAAAGTTTACATAACCATTCTCTACTAACGTATACACAATACATAAACATTCTCTTTACTAGAATTTCTTGTATTCTAGTTATGCCATCAATATACATATAATTATATATATGAGTTATTAGCATCCAAGTGCTAAGGATTAAACTTCTCCCAATTCTCAATATTGCACTGCGTTTCGTGCGTGGGACGTCTCGCAAAGCGAAATCCAAATAAGGAACCCCCCCGTTACACTACTCCTTGACAATATTGATTTTCGAGATTCATTATGCCCTCAATGCATGATGCATGTAACCTAAATTCTTACTACTCCATTTTAATTAATTTATTATTCCCAATTCTCAACAGTGCACGGCGTTTCGTGCGTGGGACGTCTCGCAAAGCGAAATCCAAACAAGGACCCCCCCCCGATACACTACTCCTGGCGTTGTCGATCGTCGAGATACATACTATATATATATGTGAGCATTTATGACTAACTTCTCCTCAACTCCCAACATTACACTGCATTTCGCGCGTGGGACGTCTCGCAAGCGAAATCTAAACAAGGAACCCCCCCGATACACTACTTCTGATAATGTTGGTCATTGAGGTCCATTATGCCCTCGATACCCGAATAACCAATCACACCAATCATATAATAACCATCCAAGCGAGCTATAACTCGAGGACGCAGGTTCTCAATGCTATCATCTTTCAGCGCCCGACTCACGTAGCATACTGGGGACCACCTGTAGGACTAAACGACACCTACCTCGTGATCAATACACACACACACGTCCGGGAAGCGTTCATAGTTCCTAACCGGTCAAGTGAGAACGACACATACCCACGACTTCTCACTCCCAAAAATATAATACATATCACATATCAACATAACGGACGGCTATGACCTGGGGAATATCCACACCCTGCTCATCGAGCCAGGATGCTCACCCTCATCGCGCAACTTCCCAATGATAGCAAGGAGGGGGTATGCTTCACTTATATATATATATATATATATATATATATATACCATTCACATAAGGCATACATACATCATCACATCATATAAAGATATACCATCATAGAAGGTACATATATCACATTATTTACATATTAGTATTACGCTCTTAGGCGTAGTTGAATTAATATTATTGTTTAGTATATTTCTCTCTCGTTATACTAATCGTCAATTCTCACATAACTTTCCCACCTAGTATACATGATACTATTCCTCACTTGAAGCTCACACATCGCTTCTATTTATGAATTGTCTCTCAATTCTATTTATGTGAAGGATATTCTCTATACCCTAATGCACTTCAATTAGCATTTCTCATTTATGTGAGACATCTCCCAAGTTAATCATCGTTAAGGATATTTTCTATATCCGTATGCACATCAAGTAGCATTATTAATTCTCAATCCATAATATGGTTCAATCAATTATATGAACCTTTAAAGTTATCCCACTTGGGATTTAATACTAAAATCCATTTTCATTAAGCGCGTTCTCCCTCTCTCATATAATTCCATAATTATCTCCAAACGAAAATCCCAATAGTAGTGGGCTTCCCCATTTAGTATATACGATATTCTCTAATCGGTATTTATCCAATTAAGTTAATGTGACTCCAATAGATTTCTTATAAGGGAAACTCCCTAAAGTCTCCAAAACATACTTCATATAATTCCTATAGAGGTTACCAATCAATAACCTCGAACGAAACGAAAAGAATTTCTCCCTAGAAAAACTTTCCCCCAAAATGCCCTGTTTTCGAATCGTTTCGGCCATGCGAATCGATTCGGCCTCCAAGGCAAACCGATTCGGGTCATCAGACCTGGGATTCTGTCTCAGGTCGAATCGATTCGGCTGGGGTCCGAATCGATTCGGTTACTCAGACCTGGGCACCTGCATATTTTCAAATCAATTCGGCCGTCCGAATCGATTCGGTCACTCAGATCTGGGCACCTGCATATTTTCAAATCGATTCGGTAAGGGGCCGAATCGATTCGGCCGATCAGAAGGCACGAGAATGGCCATTTTTCTCTAAAACCAAAAATCCCAAAAATCAAATATATCATCTTTCAACCATTTTTCTTCAACCCAAACATAATACTATCATCAAAACTCCTTGAATAACCCAAACCAACTAATTTTATACCCTCAAATCCATATACACACAACAAATCTAAGATTTTCTCAAAAACTAAGTTTTACATATTTAACCCAAAATTTATAATTTAAATCCACAAATTATGAAATAAATGGTACACAATAATTATTTAGCAAGTTTAATCACTTGCTTGAAGTTCGTAGGGTCTGATTCGTCCTCGAGGTCACGGATTGGCCGGAATCTCCACTTTCTCTCTCTTTTTCTTCTTCTTTTCTTCTTCTCTCTTTCTTTCTTTATATTTCTCTTTCTCTCTAAGGAGAATTGATCTCCCGTAGGCTTTTAAGCCTTGTCTCCCAAGATACACATCTTTAAATGATAATACACACTTTAAATGACTCGATAACTTTAATTCGAGCCAAACGTACTTAAAATATTTCGGAACCTAAATTGACCCCAAATACAGTCATTTTGACTTTCTCGACCCTTTCGGAAACAACTACACCCTCAGAATTACCATTCGACACACTTCCTAACAACTTCAAATTTTGACCTCAAATGCCAATTTAATAATTCTCCAAATAAAATGATATTTATTTCTCCCAAAATAAATTAGTTATTGTCCCAAAAATCTCGAGTTGTTACACATAACATCTACCATATGTGTCTCGTTCGTGCTTTATCGATAAGTTTGAAAGAATCTCCTATCCAAATCGGACATCACAAAGTATACAAGAGTGGGGTGGTCCCTACGTAGTACAACATTGCACGACCCATACCTAATGGTGACAAAGGATCCCAGCATCTACGCATATCTCTCATAAGCGACTTTGCTACGTAGTACCTAAGTGATGACCTACACAACGCCTAACCCACATGTGCCGATGTGTGCTATGATTTCGAAGGCGCGTAACCCCAGATGGGACGTCCATGAATATAGGTATGTTCCACATAAATAAATAATTACATATGTTTATCATATAATATGTATAGTTAATTACTCTACAATTACCCTTACAATATACTATTGACTTGTCCATCAACAATTCCCCATTTAATTAACCAACCTGTTAATTATAGAATTCTCCATTTTAAATAGTCATTCAACATTATTGAATTCTTGTAATTTAATTTGGTAGTCAACAACCATCCCCAATTATACTGTAAACTCCCATATCCTTAGATCCCGGATCCTTTCACCGGCTAAACCCATAAATATATTATCCTACTAATTTTTCTAAAATTCCCAACTAGCCTAAATGGATATATTTTAATCCTACCACTATTGCAGATGTGTTTTTTTAATATTTCGTAATTTCTAAATTCATTGGGACCCCGGATGACTAACCTAAAACTTAAACTAACCAACCTGGGGTGAACAGGGCATCCGAACCGATTCGCCCCTGGGTTTGGGTGGACTCGGGTCTACTACTGTTTGGGTAATTTTTTCATAACTTACTTCATAATTACCCATTTTTCATCTCTCAAAGGTTACCCTAACACATTACATGATCACTGACTAGTTTTATATTGTCTACCAACAATATCTACAGGAGAATACCATCAAACTTAAAATCAATTCATAAGAATACAAGTTCCTCCAAAATTATAAAGGGGGTGTTTTCTAATCTTCAAGATCCATTCTTTTTCATGAATTTGTGACAAGAAACACTATATTATTATTGGGTAAACGTCAGATCAACACTATCACCCTATCATATCATAAGATCCATCTCTAAACCCTCATAATTATTATTTTTCGAATTTTTAAAAAAAAATTATCAATTCCACAATTTTCCAATTATTAAAGTAAGATCCTCTACATGAATATAGAGAAACACATTCCGTAACATTAATTACAAATCAAATCCATAAGTCTACATGGGATCCTACACAATTGAATTAAGAAATAAATTAGAAATCAAAGTAAGCAAGAAAACTCTTGCCTTAGAATGAAAGTGAGACTCCCTCTTCTTGAATCTCCTTTTTGAGTCTCTAATCTCGTCCTTCTTTTTTACTTTGGTGTCTTCTCTCTAGGGGTGGGGATGCTAAGGTTTGTGTTTTGTTAATTGTGGGGGTTTCTTAACCTCCTAAATCAACTTAGGGTGCATTTGATTGCAAACATGGAAAATGCGTGAAAATAGGTCATTTGGATGAGAAGTTGGAAAATGAGTGGAAAAAATATATGAGTTTTGGTCTTACGTTTTCTATTTTCCATGGAAACTAATTCTTTGGTGGATGAATAAGAAATATTTTCCACTAAAAATGAGGTTTGAAATGGAACACTTGTTCTGTGAATGAGTATTGTTCTTATATGAAGTATTCACAATGAAGGTACTACAAAGAAAAAATATGAGTCAAAATAACTATTTTCCATGGAAAAAGTTTCATGTCAATCAAATACACCCTTATATTAACCTAATTCCCGAGTTGGGCCTAAAACCCCATATTTGAACTTCCAAGTGGGCCCAAACTCGCAATCTAAATAGTCCAATAACTTTTAACTTATACACATATACCTTAGGACTATTTCTAGATGTCTAAACAACTAAACAAACTCATAAAACCTTCCGGAACGCGTTCTAATTATTTTTATTCAACATAGACATTTTTATTATGTATAAATGACACGTAACCATAAATTAATTACTATTTGATTTATTTTCTACGAATGAACCTATCCTGTCCAATTGAGTCCAATAATTATATAATCCAGAATAAGTATCGATTCTCAATTTAAATTTTACTCATTTAAATTTAAATCCCTTCGATTTAATTTATTTTCGAATTTATTTCAAAATTATTTAATCAAATTTTGTCACAATATTTTATTCCGAAAACATGAGGTATTACAACAATTATGTGAGAGAGTCAACCAGGCCCACTTTCAAAGTGCGTCAATAAATATAGACTCAATGAACAAAAAAAACCAATTATTCACAAATGGTGAATTCTAAGCAATGGAAAGTTAAAAAATTAAGCCCTAGCGAAGGCCAAATGACTATTCATAAACATAAAAAATGTTTTAGATACGGTAAAATAACTTATATTAGAAAAGTAAATGAGAAAAAAGGCCTTTTAAAAATACGTAAATTGAAGAACTATATTCAACACTAAGAATATTTGATAAGTAATACCTTCAATTAAACAATTTCAATTCACAAAATAAAAATTCGGTTTAGATCTTGGGGTCCTTTTGATAAACCCTATTGCCATGGAAAATGGTGGCAAATGAAGAATTTGTCCACTATTTTGTGTGTTTGATTGCTCTTATTTTCTATGAATTTTTTTTCATGGATACACATACCCACATGCAAATTTGCCATCATTTTTTCACTTTTGTTCTGAAATTTTGCTTTGCTTAATAGAATATAAATTTTTTTACACAAATTTTCCGTTCTTTTAAAACTTTTTTTTTGTTAAAGCCATTTTTATTTTGTTAAAAAATGTTTTTCGTTAAAATTTTTTTTTTTTTTGGTTAAAAATAGTTTTTTTAAAAAACTATTTTTTCCCTTTAAGATTCTTTTTTTTCCCGTTAAAATTATTTTTTTGTTAAAACTGTTTTCTTTTTGTTGAAACTCTTTTTATTTTGTTAAAAACTGTCTTTTCTTCGAAAATATCTTTTTCACTATAAATAATTTTTTTTGTTACAAACAATTTTTTTAAAATTGTTAAAAACTGTTTTTTTTTTGTTAAACTACTTTTATTGGGTTAAAAACTAATTTTTTTGTATATCAGTTTTTTTTTACATCTGAATTTTTTTTATATTAGGTCCTTTCCATTAAGTCCCACATCATATAATTTTTTTTATTTGTTATCTTAATTCTTAAAGAAATTGTCAAAATAGTTCCATTTAAAAAATTAATGTTATCAAACAACCCTATCTAAAAAAATTTACTATGTCAAATTTTGTCATGGAAAAATTTGTCACCCAAGTCATTTGCCCCCTTTTCTATTAAATGAATCCTTAGGGTGAGTTTGATGTTTGCCATGGAAAGCAAAAAGTCCTTTTTCTTTTCTAACTTTTCATAGCGCTTGATAACAATTATTTGTCATGATTTTTTTTTTCAACTTACACCAACTGATTGATAACACGTTTCCCATGGCAGGTAGAGGATCTTTGAATTTGTCATCATTTTAACATGTTTAAGAGCATCCACAACGGTGGATGCTCTTGAAAGGTAATATATAGGGCTGTAAAATGAACCAAGCTATTCGAGCTCGGATCGTGTTCGTTCGGAAAAAAGCTCGTTCGAGACTAGATAATAAAGTAAATGAGCCAAGCTTGAACAAAAATTTAAACTCGTTATCTTATTGAGCTCGGCTCGGATTCGGCTCGATCATCGATATCCATATTAAACTAGTGTAAAATAACCAAGCTACTCGAGCTCGGCTCGTATTCGTTTGCTTAGAATCTCGTTCGAGCTTGGATCGTAGGATAAATGAATCGAGCTTGAACATACTTTTAGGCTCGTTTACATTTACAAACCAAGCTTGAGCAGTTTTAAGCTCGGCTCGGCTCGCCTCATTTTCACCCCTAGTAGTATACAAATGGAAAAAGGTGGTTTTGCCTTTTCTGGAGATAAGAGTTAACAGTGGTGAGGCATTGAAATTTGTAAATAATGTTCTAACGAACATTACTTGTTCGTAGGAAAAGGTAATATCATTTCTTACGAACAACATTTGTTCGTAGGAAATGTAACGAACAAATGTTGTTCGTAGGAACTCAATTAATTATTTATATTTGATACGAGTTCCTACGAACTTCAAAAGATCGTAGGAATTATTACGGACAAATGAAGTTCGTAGGAACCCTTTACCAATTTTATACCCCTTTTGTAACTTTGGAGAACCACTACAAATTGTTCTACAGAATTTAGCCACTTTAACCCACCACTCGATACCTCTCGTTTTGCAAACTTACAGATTCTTCTGGCTTCTAATATCCCCATTATGGATGCTCTAATAGACTTCATTTTCTATGACAAAAAAATTCAACTAACATTGAAGTACCGCACATGAATGCATATTTTGAAGATTTACCATGAGAAAATTTTGTTTTGAGGTGAATAAGAAAAAAATATTCATGTAAATTTTACCATGACAAATTTTACAACCCTTTGCTATAACAGAAACCCTTAATTAAAACATAATTTGATGATTTTACATAAAAAAACTAATTTTTTGAGGAAAGAATAAAAATTATTTTTCTTGAAAACCAATTGCTTAAAAATTATTGTAAAATAAAGGAAGACATAAAGAAAATTTAAAGGGAGAGAGTTTTTCATTTTATTAGTGTTGTATACTCAAGGGGTATCACCCCTATTTATATTAAAAATTAAGGCATCCCTGAAGACCCCTTAATAATTGTAGAATAAAAGTAAACATTCACTAAATATATATTTTATAACACTCTCCTTAGATGTATACTATTTCCACCATTCAATAATTATTGCCTTATTAAAACCTTGATAAGGAAAACCCAGTAGATAAACCAAAGTGAAGGAAAAATAGTACAACTTTTATAATCCTTGAATCAGTGTTGGATGCGTTTAATGTTGCCTCGTTAAAACTTTTAACTGAAAAATTCAATGGGAAAAACCTAGTTAAGGGAAAAAATTTACAATGTGCATATGTAAAATAAATTATGTTTTTCAATTCTCCTCCTAATAAGATGCTAAGTTGATTGGATAGTGTCCCACATTGTGGTATTTCTCTCATGGCTGAGTCGACATATATCAGTTTCATAGACAAACTTCTGGAATGTTGTTTTTGGCAATTACTAAGTGCATTGATAAAATAGGTTGTTATTTCAGTCTCATTTTTCTTCCAAAACTCAAATCTATAAGACTTTTGGTGAGGAGGGGTAAAAATGTCACTTTATCTGATCTATTTGACTTCAATTGCATAACTCTTCCAGAGTTCATTTATGTTAAAAAATTGATATGTGTTGGTCATATCTCCCTCGATGTAGTCTCTTTGAGTTTGAGCTATACATGTACCATTGCCTTCATAAGTAGTAGTGGAAATATATGTTGTTTAAGGCAACTCATGAGTGCTTTGATTGTTCATTATAGGGATCATAAAGATAACCCGCATGTACATAACTAACCAGATGTGGATCGTTAGATTTAAAAGCATCACACCGATAATTCCACGAATGTGTCACACAATATGATTGGTTTTAGTTTCACGTTTTTCAAGTTAATGCTAATTGTTTCTTGCCAAGAGATTCACTGCAACTATTATGCACGGTATTATATAACAATGTACAAAAAATGTTTAAGTATGATACATCTGGATCAAATTTAACAATGCAATAATAACATATAAATATGGTATTTTTGGACGAAATTTATATCTGTCATCCTCTTTAGAACGATATGGATACTTTAAAATCCAAAGACTGAAAATCATGGGTTACAAAAATGGCGTGCTTAATATATGTTAAAGCATTCCGTGATTTTTAAATCCACTTGACTAATGCATTAGTGTTTAACCAAAATTATTCTCGATCTTCATGCCGAAAAAATAACTAATTACGTTAAGGTCATTCATTTTCGAATTCCTTATTCGGGTATTTTGCATTTCAATTAATATCTTCACGAGCACATCAATATTTGTATAATAACACATTGACATATATAATTATTTTCATACCTTTCCTTAGACAAGTATTTGTTAAGACAACTGTACTTATATCCTTTCGGATTGCTTTAACTTCTAAAGTGAATTCATATTCGCATTAAGTACGTACTCGTTGTCTTGTCTTCAAGCAAAGAAAATCCTTACAGGAGTTTTATATGTTAATATATTTCAATAAACTGCTAATCTAGTAAGATATCTGGAAAGTATTTACGACCGTAATTTTTGTATATAATAAATATGTGGTTTTTACAAGAAACTTTATGCCATAAGTTGTGCACTTTTTTGCGATTCTCACCCCGCTCTCTTATAAACACTCATTCGTAACCTTTAGGGTTAAACATCTCACGGGGGTTGTACTATAGGTCTAAATACACCACGTATATTAAGATACTCAAATTATGCCACCATGACATTTTCTTACTTTTGACCAGTACATTATTTGTCGACATTCATTTATAGTACTTGGATTTGTAGTATCATTGCCTTTTGATTTTTGTGTACCCACAACAAATATAATTATGTCATCGAAGATCATCTTTAACGATCCCACTTTTCCCCTTTATATGTATTGGGTACCTTTGCCTACTTCACGGGCTTTATAGTCACTTCAGGGACTTGTGTCATTTCATAGACAATAACCTCTTGTGGAGTTTTAAAGAAAATGAATCTTTTGTTCATAAGCTGTCCTAGAGCGTTATGTATAACCTCTTCTGGAGTATCATTTGGGCGTGATTTTATTTAATCTCCACTATTAGAGAGTAAAGTAGTTGAGACCTTTAGGTTTACCAAGCTTCTGGCATGCAATAAATTTATTTGATGCCTACTGGAACAATGATTTTGGCAATTAAATTTAAAACATTTAACATTTGAAGTTTCATAATCATTTGATGTTGCAATATCAATTTTCACTTTATTTTTTCTTTGAGCGATATAGGGGATTAAATGAAACAAAAGTGGAAGTATTCTCGTCGTTTTTCAGGAATGAACCGTTGTTTAAGAACAATTTGTACTTCATGTACATTTTGCCCTCCTCCTAACGGTGGAAAGAATGTCTCATCAAAGTAAAATTTCGCAAAATATACGGGAAACACTATATTTGTCAATGGTTCGATAAGGGTGAATCATAAACACCATATATGCATACCCTTCCGATAATAATAGTTATCAAATATTGATCACTGTATAATATCAAATATTCAAACTATGGAGCTTCAGACTCGTGACCAAGTACAATTTTATTCTATAATAATAAATATTATATGGTATAACCCTGTGTTGTAAAATAAAAAAGGACATAGAGAAAATTTAAAGCGAGATAACTTTTTATTTTATTAATATTATATATTCAATGAGTATTATCCATATTTAGTGTACAAATTAAGCCATCTAAAAAAATCCTTAATAATTGTATAACAAAGTAAAAAAAATTAGGAAAATGATAGGTCAATACAGAGTTTGGACATAAAATGGTATAACACAGTAATGTGTCACACCGATATTATCTATTATTTTATGAATGTGAATTTATGCCAACGATACGACACGTCATTATCTTTCACGAAATATATCGCAAAACGATATCGGTGTGGTGGATCCCAAAAATTAACAAACGTATCAAACCAGCGAAGATTTGTTTTGATCCAATTTCCCCAGTAGATCGGTGGGATAAACACGAGTAATGGAGAATATGACATAGGGATATTTCAGTAAATTCACTTGTAAAAGTATTGTTCCCCGTGGGACCACCCTCTCTCCTCACCACCAACCAAATATATCTCAACAATTCATTAAATTTTAAAATACATATAATAATAATCTTTTAATTTTAGTATTATATAAGTTTGTAATATTATTATAAATCTTTTCCTTCGCTTCTTATGCGGTATTCGGCTTAATCCAATCTCTCTCTCTCTCTCTCCGTGGTTATCCATCGCTCTTGGTCTGTCTAGTTTTGCGTTTAAATACCCACGGTGAGTTGGAATCCAATTGTTCATCTTTTTAGGATGTCAATTTGGTACATTTATTTTTCTTGATTGGTTGTGTGTTTGTTAATACGTTCTCAATTAATATTTGGTTTGTTATCAACAAGATATCAAATAAGCTATCGTGAGATTTACAGTAATAATTTTAGTTATTGTAGGGATTGAACCACTGATTCTAATGCGGAGTATTAGAGAAACAGAAACAGCGGCAGTTGTTGGTTGGATTGAAGATTTGACTTTTTATTTTTTATTTTTATATATATCTCAATGAAGGTTTCTATTGTTAAAAGAACCCTTCAATTATGCAAAATCTGGAATTTTTTCATCTCTCTTACTTAGTTAAATATATACAGGATCAGTTTCTTAAGGACCATTTTTTTTAGGTGGTTAAACATGTAAGCGAACCCCAGTCCATTTTTTAAAAGAGTTTTTTATTTGATTTTATTTGTGTGTGTGGGGTGGGGTGGAGGTGTGTTGTGGTGGTTTGCTGAAATGTTCAAACCCTCCCAGCAAATCAGCCTCCCTGTTTTTATTATTTTAAAAAAATTGTTAGCATGAGGTCCCGAATGGCCCGCACATGATCTTGCCTCTAATAATATATATATATATATATATATATATATATATAGACCTCTTAGTTAAGTATCAATTTTTTTTAAATAGTAAAAGAAATATTTAGAGCTGATTTTTTTTTGGTAGCTGAATATTTCACCCAAAAGAAGAAAAATTAGCTCAAAATGTTTTTTTGGCTATTTTAATCACCTTAAATCAATATTGACCGATTTTTTGATTTTAACCCCGACTTTCTAAAAATCCCATACTTGTGTTTGTATGTATATGTTTTGGTTTAGGGTTTGTTGTTTGGGGAAGAGGACGAGTATTTGGTAGCATGATTGGATTTCAAAAATAAGATTATTTTGATTGGCACATGTTCTTATGGGTTATCTCAATTTAGACATTATGGGATTATTAACGGTGTTAGTGGTCCATCAAAAATCTGGGGGTTATATGAAAAACATTAGCAAAGTTGGGGCGCACAACGGCTGATGAAAAACCAACAACTTGTTCGGCCGAGCATGTTAACAAACCTTATGTACTATTATTTTTCTTTGGGGTTCAGTCATAAAACCAATAAAATAATTTTGCAACCAAACTCGAAGACGATGATCTACATAATGTGAAGATCATTTATAAATTTTTTGGTTTTCAACTCAGAAGTGGGCGAAATGCAAACATGAAAAACATGTGCATCTTGAGCCATCAACTTTTGATGATCACCCGATTCTGAATTGAATCTCTTTGACCAATTTTTTTTTATATGATCTTCACAGTAGTTTGGTTACAATATATATTTTTTTATTATTTATAAAGATCTGTTTTTACCAACAGTCACTACAGTATGGTTGGATCCTGCCCCGTATGTGTAGACCAGGATTAGGGGTGATTTTGTGTGACTTGACAATACTATTTTCTAATATAACTGAAATATTTTTAATATGATTGAAAATCTTCTAATACGACACATTTAAAACCTCTCACACAAAAGCTGTTAGTGTTAGGGGCTTATCACTGAAGGCCCCTTTTAAATTTGGTCCTCCATTTAGTGTCCAAAAGAAAGTATATACAATATCTAATACTTCTGTCTTGTGAATTGGGACGTTCTGTAGAAGACCTTTGATTGTTTTTACTTCTTATATTCCGCCTTCAGACTTGAGACATAAAATAGATTCCTGCACCGACCTCTCCTAATTTAACCTTTTTGTCTTGGTTTTGGTTTCTCAATACTGGTGTGTTTTTTATTACATTATAATTCAACACAGTAGACTTCAGGTAGCATTTTGTTAATATATGACAGCTTATTTAGCCATTTTTTTGACAGATGGGCCCTCTGTGAAGTTAACGGAAACAAAATACATTGACCCATCTGAATTCTCCTGGATGAGGTTGAATTCGTACTTTACTCTAGAGCAGACATTTTGTTGCAGATAACAGTCGCTGCATTAGATGATACCAGTTGATTGCAGCTTTTAGAGGCTGCAGTTAAGCATGTTGATAACTTTTCCGTTGACGTTTAATCACCTTTACAATGAGAAATGGGTTTATAATGACGTAGCGTATTTTCTTCTACAATCAAGCACTAATGTTTGCTTAAAAGCAAGTGAAGACCACTTTTTTGGCATTATAGAGACCTCTATTTGGAGGTTAGAAGTCCATTGACCGAAGTTTAACAAACCACTTTCTGCAACACTAATAATGGAAAAGTGAGTTCATGTTAATGCTCCTATCTTCATAAAATCTGAGATTTCCTTTTGTGAGCCTTATGGTTTGTGTTTTGTGGCGCATGGTTTATTCAGATATAAACTTTTGAAAGAGCTTGGAGATGGAACCTGTGGTAGTGTATACATGGCCATCAACATGGAAAATTCTGAGATTGTGAGATTTCTTACTTGAGCAAATTATGAGATTTAATTTTGTAATGCACCACTTTTCTTCTTTGCAACTGGATGCTTTTTGTTTGCATGAGTTTAGGATCAGTTGTAACTTGTATAAGTTCAGTTTAAGTTGACTGAAATTTGTGACTTGGATTGAGTGCAAGTATCAGATATGACATTTTTCAACTTGGATATTTATGGTTTGGTTCATATTTCACAACTAAGAAATTTTAGAGAAGATGATAAATAGCAGTATACGTTTGGTCTGAAGAATGCTTTAAGTGCAATTGGAGTAAAGCTTCTCCATCATATTTTGTTTAGTGTGTTCTCCCACTAGATGCTTGAGTCTCAATCTTCTCTCTATCATTACTTTCGCGCTTATAAAAACTTAAGATTATATGTTTTTATTTTGTGAAATACCAGGGTACACCAATTTTTAAAAAGGCACGAGGTGTAAGCTTCACCCCAAAAAAGTGCAAAATAATATTAAGAAAATACTAATAAAACCATAAAAAATAAAGTAACAAAGAAATATGAAATAAAACTGCAAAAAAAAATCTTTGAGGACCTTCTCACAAGGTTTTAACATTTTTTTCCCGGGATGACTTTTTCTTAAAAATATAATTTGATAAAATCAATTTTAACATATGGATTATTTTACAACATAACAATAATTTAATCAATGCAAATCATTTTTTTTCGTTTACATATTGTTAATTTTATAATATGACAATAAATTAATCAATTCAAAATCAAATTGAAAAAATTATTTTTTTAGTTTCATTCACATATTGGTTATTTTATAATTTGATGATAAATTAATCAATGCAAAATAAAATTGAATAAATCATTTTTTTTAGTTTCATTTAGATATTGGTTATTTTATAATATGACATATTTGTTATTTTTTTAAAAATTCTTTTAAGTAAATAGTGAATAGTATATGTTAAGTGCAATTTTAAAACAAAAAAAGGAAAAAAGAATAAGAGTTAGTATATTAAAACAACAATTTCTCAAGTTAAGTGCAATTTTAGAAAAATGAAAAGTTAACCTTTAAGAAATAGTGAATTTGAAAAAAAAATTAGATCATTTATCCTTTTAAAAAGAACGGAGTATGTAATTTAGTAGAATTATAACAAAATCGTTTCACTATCTTCAAATTATGTGTATATATATATATATATATATTCACCAATTGTCGACATATATTGAAATAACAAAAAACATAGAGATCTTGATGGAAGAAGAGCATTTTTTTTAATTGAGCCTCAGGGTGTTAGGCGCATCGAGGCGTAAGCCTCAAATTCAACCCCGTGACTTGAGCCTCAAGGCGATTTTTTAGTGATTCGCCTCAATTGATTTTAAAAACATTGGGTGTACACTTATTAGGGTTATATATGTATACCGTGAATAAAATTCTAGCTCACGTCGCTGTAATTTTTTGCTGAAATGGACTTTGGCATCTGCTTTAGGAATTATGGTCGAGCACGGTGGTGTTTTTGCTTTTTTAAAGCGGGGTGCTCTAAATGGTTATTATACGGGATAGTTATACCTTGACATGCATCAGTAATTAGTTGTATGCCTATGAAGAATGTCTGAGACTGTCCTATGTAGCCAGTGACAGCATTTTTGCTGGCGGGAATGGCCGCCATGGTTGTTAAAAATCAAAATCTAGTTATGGATTCTAAGGTTCTGCGATCCCACAATCGAAAGGCACCAAAGCAATGTGGACTGCTCCAAAAATCCCAGGAGAGTAGAATCCTTGTGCAATATCAATCTATATAGCTGACTCATGATATCCCAAGTTAACTCAGGGAGGATATTATCAGAATCGATATTAGTCTCAATATTCAGTCTTAAAATGCTACTTTCATGCACTTTTACCACTTGGGACCCTGGACGAAAAAATATTGCCAATTTATAAGTGGCAACAAACTTGGAAATGTTTACAACACGTACATGGCAAAATTGCTTCCCATTTTGACAGCAAGTAACGAAGACAAACTGAAAAGGATTCTTTTAGTCTGCTCAGACTTGTTGTATACTGTTTAAGGCTATTTAACTCCCAGATTTGCATATAATCGAATAATCCTCACTTGTTTTCCTTTAAATCTTTTTAATTGGTCGTTTGTTATAATATGTTACAAAAAAAGTTATGAAGTTGAACTTTCCTCAAAAGCTCTAGATGAGAAATAATTTCCAGGTAGAGCTATTTTTAGTTAAAATTTAAGAAAGAAGATCGACTACACAATTGGGATAGCTCTCTCCAATTTAAATCATCCCAAAGGAGTGCGAAACTATCCATGATATGTTGGCACCAATACATAAATTTTTAGGTGCCTATATTGGAGAAAAGAAACTGAATATGATCTCAGACATATAGATGCCTATGTTAGAAATTGTAGATGTCTAAATCTCTCTATTTTTAGCCATATATCCCAAAAAACTAATGAAACAACTGAACTCTTCAATGCCGAGACTCCCTCATAAAGACCACCATTAGCCTTCCTTGTACTAGCGACATGCGTCCTGTATGAAACACGGTTCTAACACAACTTGTTTCAAACCGACATTTCATGCCGAGTCAGACTCATCCATTGGTTTTGGAACAGGACTATGGTCAGACTCACCCATTGGTTTTGGAACAGGATTATGGGTCATCCCCTGCACTAGGACTTTTCTTCTCACCATCATCTGCTGTCGAGGAACATGCCACAAATGTCTTCGTTCTATCCATGAACAAAAAATTCTCGAGTGCTTAATGATAGGTGCACGCTGCTCCCCTACTTCATTGGTGAAGTCTGTTAGACTTCACTCTCCCCTTATTTCGTAGGAACATACAACCTTTGTGTGACCGACAACGGACAACCGCCCAATTAGTTAATGGTTATTTAAATTCTTTCTCAGTTTCGGGATGTATGAGATTTTTTCCACTATATCAAACAATTTATAACCTTCACCTTTCCACGCCCTCAACAAAACATTTATACCCATTAGGCAAAACAATGAGCTTTTCTCCTTTTCTTACATCTCAAAACACTCTCTCGAAGCAAACATGATTCGAAGATCCCAAATCCAATATCCATTCATCTCGAGAAATAGAATTGCCTTTGAAAATTGTTAGTGTATTTCGAGTATCAAATTGATGCGCATGTCACCGATGCATTTTCAAAGTTGCGCCCGCGCTTCTTCAAAGGATAATCCCTCTTTATGTGTTTGCACTCCTTCGTACCTGTAAATTATGGGCCTTTCCAACCAGTCTTTGATCTAAGGCCTACTACCTTCTCTAGATCCCCAAATGGTGTCTCTTCCCTGATTTTGATAGCATACACAGTTGGGATTGAACCCTCATCTTTTGAAGATTTCCTCCTTTTGTTTCACAATAGAGTCGACTCCACCACATCCATCTTTATCGTATATTTTTAATACAATATGGTGGTCACTATGTTATCTGAGAGGTGACTGTCTTCATCCTTTATTCTCACCTGAGTTGACTCACAATCCATTCAATACACTCGTTTGATCCATGAGATTATTGTTCTCTTGCATATTTAAACAATAAAGCTCATGCTCGAGGTTGAGTTTTGTTGTGAGGCTATAGAGCTTCTCTCATAACTTCGGCGCAGTGTAATCATAAATGAAAGTGTTGATAATGTTCTCTCCAATACAAATCAAATTGTGCTTAAGATATTTTTCCGCATAAGTCGAATAGTCTCATGGCATGTGTGATCATAATAAATGTTGATATCTGGCCCATGAACTGTTTTAATAATGCAGTTCACAGAGTATTCTACTGTCAAAGTTATTGCGTTTTAAAAAAAATAACTTCATGCTATTAGTTATTTTATTTGAGCTTGTTCTATGTGTTTAAAAATTTTTAGGTGGACTAGGATAGTTATTTCTTCCAAATTGTTTGTCTCTATTGATGCGTGTTCAATATTTCCATGGTTTAGTATTTTTCATGTCTTATTCGTGTTCATATATCTTATAGAGCATTTTGGAATTGTCTCTTCGTAGTATGAGGTAGCCCACCCTTGAAAAGTTCAAACTTTGTAAGCTTCCATGTCAGTGACTAACCTGCCAAATGCCCATGAATAAAAATACGAAGCGGGGGGAGAATGTTTCTTTGACTGCTATCAATACATTGTCTTATCGCCAATGATGCATTTGTTAGGGTCATCACCCCTTGGGCCCTAGTTACCACCAGCCAATAAACAATGCAGGAGCCACTTTTATTGCTGAGGCCAACTTGGGTGAGGCAGGACTTTCATCTAAGAAGCACTGGTACAGAATATGGATATAACACTAAAGTTACACAAACATGATTTTTTTTCTGAAAAAAGGGGTATAAATAGAATATTGATACCTTGGTGATACGTGAAATAATATATGAAATTTTATACATACATATCAATAACAGAAAAAGTATCAAAACAATAAGATAGCATAAAAGTATAATTTTTCTCAAGTTTCATAAATTGTCAACTCTCTAGTATCTACCATATAATATTTTTGCAATAACACATATCCAAATAATAACTAATGAATACGTGTATGACGGAAAATAGCAACCGTTGAAATAATATTGCGAAAATGTGCATGTATAATTATACTGACCATTTACTTAAATACACATAGCAATGAATATGTTTATGAATGTGCTTACATTTGTGAATATATAATTATTTATATGTATATTGTTTTTATATCAGAAACACATTATTGCATTGACTTATCTTTCCTTACATGCTAACTTCTTTAATGTAATCTTCCTGTCTTCCCTACTTTTTCTGTTATATAGTTATTAATTTTAGTTTTTTCAATGGTTAGTACTTCTTTATTTTTTCTATAGAAAAATTTGTAGACTCGTTGTTTGTTCTTCGGATGTTGGCAAGTGTTCAAGAATCTATTGTGAAATTTTGTAACTTCTACGAAGTATTTGATACAAGTATTAAAACCTGATATGTATCTAACACAACACGTCTCTTCGATAGCATATTAGTATCCGTGCCTTATAGGATTTCCTGCAGACCAATTGGACTATAAGAGGGTATTAGTTTGGAGGCTGGAGTGTAGAGTCAGCTGGGTTACTTCATAGCCTAGCCATCCTAGTAATGAGAGAGTGACACAACAGACCTACACCTGCATGTCGTAGTCTTTAATCGCTGGGGTCATTTGTCTAGACTATCAAAAGTTAACAGGCACATCTATGTACCTGGACTACCAAGGCTCTACTATATGATTCTGCTAATATTATCACAGACTCACAAGAGAGAGCTTTGGTGATGAGAAGGTGAGATGCCTCACAACTGTACTAATTGTCTCACATTCATAGGGACATCTCTACTTTTCCACCTGCCATTTGTCTATAAATATAGGCCAGTCCCATGCATACCAGTCCTCTCTAGGCCATAGAAACCAAACAAGTCCCCTTTCTATCTGATTTAATACCATTACAAAATTGCCTTTTGCTCTCCCTCAACCAAAACCATGTCTATGGCGCTCTCCGACCTTCGATCTCTATGGCGCTCTTCAACCTTCGATCTCCATGGCACTCTCCAACCATCCATCTCTCTCTCTCTCTCTCTCTCTCTCTCAATCCTCTCAGTGCCCTTCTAGCTTAGTCTACTACAATGTTTACAATCTGCCAAAGGGTTATCCTTTAATATTCTTACCCCACCTCAATCTGAGCACACTACCATTATACCCTCTTCTAGGATATTAGGAGCTTTGCATACTCCATACATTAATTGGCATATGCAAGGTTTACGTTGCTCTTTGTTTCAATGCCCGGGTGGGACTTTTAATTTGTGTTTCGAAATTGACGAAATATTTTACAATTGTTTACTTTTACGTGTCTTGCAATCGTTATTAAAGGGTTGTCTTATGGTGTAGCTTATTATTGTTTCATTGCCACTTTCTTTTGTGTCCGCTTATGTTCTCATTTTTTTTGCTGTTTTTTTTAGTGTTTGTTTTGTGAGTGCATAAATAAGGTCCCGCTTAACTACAGGTCTGGGAGAGGCGGATGTCGGCTGGCCTTACCCCCATATATAGGCTGCTTTCATGTCTCAAACCCGAGACCAACCGTAGCTTGGGCAAAGGCACTTGCCATCGCACCAAAGTTTCTTGTTCTGTCCCCTGCCTAAATTTTCTAAACTCACTGCCCTGTTTTACCTTTCATCATTTTGTGCCCGTTTAATAACATAATAGTCTTAGCCTTTTTGCATTTTTTTTAGATTTTAGTCTCATATATTGTCTGTTCTCCCTCTGGTCACTCTTTTGGTTTTCGGATCTTAAATACAGTGGAGAATATGACCATTATTATATTGATAACTGTGGCCAACAACAATATGAAGATGTACTATATGTGTCACAGGTTGCAGTCAAGAAAATGAAGAGGAAGTTTTATTACTGGGAAGAATGCATGAATTTACGGGAAGTTAAGGTATGTGACTTTGTTAATTAACATACGTAAATATAATACTGCACCTAATGGTCACCAGTTCGAGTCCCCTTAGGGTCACTGGAGGTTTTACCCGCTCGTTAACTCCCAGTCCCCGTGGGATTGGACTAGTTGAGTTTTGCGCAAGCTGGCCCACACACCCATGGTCATAAAAAAATATATATATATATATGAGAAGGCTCACATACATCATGCTCTATACATCATCCATGCATCGCATCTAGTTATAGGCCCTAAAAAAATTTTTTTTTGCAAATTTTTTATTTTTCTTTTGAAGTTAACATTACAATAAATCCATGTTTAAAAAATTAGGTCAAAATACATTTTGTTGCTATTTTTAAAAAATCCACAAAAAACTGCTTAAAATACCTTATTTATAAGGGTCCGCGCCAGCAGTTTTTTGTGAATTTTTTAAAAATAGCTACAAAATGTATTTTGACCAAATTTTTTGAATATGGGCTGATTGGAAGGTCAATTTGAAGTGAAAAATAAAATTTTGGAAAAAAAGTTTCTTAGGGCCTAGAACTAGGTGTGGTGTATGGTGTGATGTATATATCATGATGTAGGTGAGCCTTCCTCTCTCTCTCTCTCTCTCTCTCTCTATATATATATATATATATATATATATATATATATAATACTGCACCTTTTATTTGCATGCCACCCCCTTAGCAGCCTTCTTTTTATAATTAGATCTGCATTTATAAAAAAAATACTGCAAGTTAAATTCTTGTGTGAAATAATTCAGGTTCTTTTATTAATATAACATTATAATCTGCATTTGTATGGATAACATGAGTATTACTATTGATGCTAGCTATTTCTATGGGTGCAGTCTCTCCGTAAGCTGAATCATCCTAATATTATAAAGTTGAAGGAGATTGTCAGGGAAAACAATGAGCTGTTCTTCATATTCGAATACATGGTAATTTGAGTTTCTTGGTACTATCTTGCAACTTTATTCTATAGTTAATTTGTTGGCGTGGGTTCAGAAAGTCCCGATACTTTGCATATTTTGTTTCTTGTGGTTGAACATAATAATTCACTTTAATCATGACACCAAGTAATTATGAACAGATTTTCAAAAATAGTATTAGTATTTGTTTGTGCCTTTAAAAGTTGTAATCTGCGTTTCAAATGCCTCCTCTGCACACCTTCTTCAGTAAATTCAGTCTAATTTACAGGTGACTTTTATTTGGAATTTATCTTAATTGGTCAAGGATCCATGTTCTCACGACTGATTAGTATATTTTGCCCCTCTACCTACTGCATGCTTCTGTGAAATAGGGGCAGTTGGCTCTTGATAAGTTGAAGTGGCAAACTTTTTCAATAACATACCTGTTTTACAGAAACAGCTAGTGACAATTAGAATTAAACTAATGCTATTAGTAGTTCCAAAAGAGTTTTTTTTGTTGCAATGATGAAGAAAAAAGAAAAAGAATGCAGCAAACTACTAAGAAATGTAAATGATAAATGATCTAGTAATCTTAGTCTTTGTTTCTTCTAAATCTCCATCGAAGACCCAAACTAGTGACTCTCATTAACTTCCCCTAGTGCCCAAAATATTATTTCATCTATTATAAAAGTTACTCGCTAAAGTTTCGTTCAAAACCTAAATAAAACTGGTCTTTTAAGACATAAATACGTCTCTAGTGTTTCCTAAAAATAAGGAGAACAAATTATGTTGTGGCCTCTGGAAACTACTGCTTACCCCACAAAACTTTCTCTAGCAATTGATTCTGTACTTCAACAAATATGTTCCATGTTAATATCTCTACTATGAATGGCAATGTAGTTGTGCTTAATTTAAGGAGTTGAAATATTATCAGCTCCGGTAACCTTTTAAGGATATAATTAGCAATATATTCCATTTGGTGTCTATAAATAAGTTTTCTCCGAGATCTCGTATTCAAATCATGGTACTTAGTTTAAGGAGTTTAAATTTTATCAGTTCCAGTATCCTGCAAGGGTATAAGTTGCAATATAATCCATTTGGTGTCAATAAAGAAAAACTTTATGCATTCCATGGGTTATATTTCCCAAAAAATGTCACTTTTTGGTAAATTTCAATGAAAAAATTCTACGAAAAATCAGGTATAAGATTTTCCACCACAATTACCAGGAAAAAAGGATTTTTTTGCTACATTTTGTTTATTTATTGTGATTTTTTTCCTATCACACCTTTTTGTGGAAGACTTCTATGACTGCAAATTGAGTTATAGCTGTTTGTTTCACTTTATGACGTACTGCATGGGCCTGAAATATAAGGCACACGCAAAAGTACTTGCTCAATATGAATATCAATTTTTTAAGTAGTTGCTGGATTCTGGATCTTCCCCCTTCAGGAACATAGTTTGTACCAAACAATGAGAGATCGGCAAGGACCCTTTGAAGAGGAAGAGATTAGATGTTTGATGTTTCAGATGTTGCAAGGACTTGCGCACATGCATGGAAATGATTATTTTCATCGGGACTTGAAACCTGGTATAAAATTATTACTAGCGTATTATTTTCATCGGGATTTGAAACCTGGTATAAATTATTACTAGCGTACTTATGTTTTCTATAGTGTGTAAATTTGTTGTAAAGCCATGTAATAAATATCATTTCTGCTTCAAGAGAATCTGCTGGTGACAAATAATGTGATTAAAATTGGTGACTTTGGACTGGCTAGAGAAGTCTCATCAATGCCTCCTTTTACTGATTACGTGTCTACTCGGTGGTGAGTCATTTTTACTGACACTATTATAATCCACTATGGGCGACTTTTGGCCATTACTCAGTAAATTAAACAGCTTTTCATTACTAATTTATCAATCTTATGTTTTTTAATCATTATTATATATTTTGTGCAAGGTATCGAGCACCGGAAGTCTTGTTGCAATCTCCTCTGTATACTCCTGCCATCGGTATGCGATGTTTTATTCAATTTTAATTGGAAAATTCCTAATTATATTAATCGTTGTGTCTTTTATCTTTATTGATAATGGCTTGTGTTAGGTAGGTCCTGATGGGTGGTCATCTGAGCCTAGCCCATTAGCTTAAATGCATTTCTTTTTTTGACAAGTTTTTCTATATTTATTTTTTATTTATAAATAATTTTTTCTAGCCGCCATACGTATAAGTGTTCCAAATCTCATTTTCTCTGCTGCATCGACTTTTGAAGCTTTGTCATTCTCTTCTAAGGCTGTTATACGCCTACTCTATAGCATTGGATCAATAGGTCATTGGCCATATTTATCAATGGCTGACTACATGTTTCTATTCAGACTCATTGTAATAAACCTCACCATTCCAAGCCAATTGTTTCCACTGCACTCATTTTTTTCCTTTAAAATTAGTTGGGAAATGTAAACGATAAAATAAAGTTTTAATAAGAACGTTTTGTGAGTCATGATAACCATCGTACAGTACATGATTGAATTGCATTCGATACATTATTGTCAAGGTGTATTGATGTGTGTTTTCAGTAAGTATCCCTAATGCGTGTAGCTTACAATATAAGCATGCTATGTGAGACCATAAATACGATTCAATGTACTCGCAATATATGCAAACTTGGATTGACCTTTGATGATCTGAAGCAATTTAGTTGTCTTTTTCAAGTTGTATGTTGACAGGAATGGCTAATGCTGTTATACATATAATATCACCAATGTTTAAAAAGGTGCGAGGCGAGGCGAGGAGGCGTTTTGGCTTTAGCGAGGCAAAGCGTATTGAGTCGTAAGCCTCTCCCCCACCCCCCACCCCCCCCTAAAAAAAAGGAGCAAAATAATATTAAAAAAATACTTATAAAACCATAAAAAAATAAAGTAACAAAGAAATATAAAATAAAACCTCAAAAAAAACATCTTTGAGGACTTTCTCATCTATTTAAACAATTTTTTTCCCCCGAGATGGCTTTTTTACATTTTGTTAATTTTTTAATATGACAATAAATTAATTAATGCAAAATCAAATTGACCAAATCATTTTTGTTTAGTATCATTTACATTGGTTATTTTATAATATGACAATAAATTAATCAGTGCAAAATCAAATTGACAAAACCAGTTTTTTAACTTTCATTCACATATTGGTTATTTTTTAAAAATTTCTTTCAAGTTACATTAGTAAATAGTAGAAGTTAAGTGCAATTTTAAAATAGAAAAAAGGAAAAAAGAATAAGAGTAATAGATTAAAACAACATTTTTTTAAGTTAAGTGCAATTTTAGAAAAATGAAGAACTTTAACCTTTAAAAAAATAGACTTCGTGAAGGAAGACGAAGAGTTTTTTTTTTCCGCGCCTCAACAAAAAGGCGTGAGTCAAGGCGTGAGGCACATCGAGGCGTAAGTGTCAAATTCAACCATGAGGCTCAAGTCCCGAGTCATTTTTTACCCGCCTCGCCTGAAGGTCAAATGCCTTTTTAAAGATTGATTATCACTAAAATCGGCTTTCCTTAGTTTGAGCATTAGCTGATGTGCATGGTGATATGGATTGGGCCTCTTAGGTAGACTAGTTGGTGGGATTGGAGAGAGAATAGAATAAAAGTCATTTAGCAAAATAGAGATTTATTAGGATTTGAATATTAATAGGATAATTATCAAAGTTTTCTTATTAAATTTGTTTCTTTTTATTTAGAATTCTTGTTGGGCATGTGAATTGAATCAAAGGTCCAGAAAACCCAAATCATATCCATAAAGCCTTCTATTATCAAAGAATTCTAATCCTCCCAATAGGGATTGTTGCCCCAGCGGGTTTTGGCATAGTTGTCTATTCTGTCAGTGGATCACCTATATTACAGTGGTGAATGGAAAAGACCCCACTTTTCTAGGTTTGGAATACTACATTGGTGATGGAGAGGGAGAGGATGTGTATTAAAAGAACAAAATATCCAAAAGTTAGTCTTTGACTGTTATTGAATAACAGGCTATTGTTATAAAAATGTGCATATTTCATGTAGAAGACTAAATCCTGTACAATTAAAAGCATCTTTCTTTATTATTTATTCATGCCATGTAGGTGATATTTCAGTAAAGAGAGAATTCAGTCTGAAAAGATATCTTGTGATTCTATTGACCAATTTTATTATCTGAAATTGTCTAGTTTTATTGGAGTGATAAAATTATATGATATAGCAATAGTATATGTCCTCGCTTGCAATGGTTCTCTTCCACAAGTAAACGATAAATTAAGGATATCACTCCTACCATATTTTATTATAACTTACATTGACCGAATTTTATATTTTTCTATCTTGTTATATATCAAGGTTCGATAAATATTTCAGACTCGTCCAGGATGCTGCGTCTTTTGTTTTTTTTCTTTTCCTTTTTATTGAAATAAAAATTCTGATCAGATCCTGCTGCTATTCATTTGTACTTGAACATATGTCTGCACTCTGTATATCTAGATCACTCTTTAGGAAAATATTTCACTCTGAGGTGGTGAATAATTTGATCCAATTTGTTTTCAGTTACTTGTAAAAGATGCTTTATTATTAATAAGATGAGGCAGGTATGTGAGGATAAATCATCGAGGCATCTAAAGGAGAAAGAAAAAGGAAAAAAAAATTCTAGTTGTTTTTCTTGGAATAATTCTATACTCCAAGGACTCTGGAATTTTCCTTGTCGACTGATGACTAACAAATGGAAGTACTTGCAGACATGTGGGCAGTTGGTGCAATAATTGCTGAACTTTTCACTTTGTGCCCTATTTTCCCTGGTGAAAGGTGATTTTGTTACCTTATTATGATATTCTCATGAATTGTCAAAAATGAAGATAATTATTTTCATTCAGTTAATCAAAGTATTAATTTTTATGTGCACTTACGATTGAAAGTTTGCACTTGTTTTGCATAACGAAGTTACCGTGTTGATAGATGGTTGGTGTATACCTTGTATGAAGTCATCATTTGCTATCCATACATTAGATAAATTCTGCCTGCTTAAAGTTTTTTCTTCGAAATTCTTTGCTGCTCGAATCTCATCCAAGCTGTAGCTGCACTCGCCCTCTTTCTGCTTCTGAATTCCCTTATATTATCTCCCTAGGAATTTCTCTCTCTCTCTCTCTCTCTCTCTCTCTCTCTCTCTCTCTCTCTCTCTCTCTCTCAGTTTTGTTCTAGATCTTTCTCCCAATTTCTTCTCTCAATTGAAGCTCCAAAAAAATGATTGGAAGTTGGGTTCCCCGAAACACCTCTTAGGTGTCACCATGCATGAAATAAAAATGACACTTGTCCCGCCAGTTCACAATTCTAAATGGAAAATTCCATTCTCGATGTATTTTGTTGTGAAGTTTTTGTAAATTATTTGGTTACTTGTAATGTACTTTAACACAAGTTACATATTTTAATCTATTTACATATTCAAATACAAAATTTCTGGTTCTTTTAAGTTTTCTCCACACTGGTTTGTCCATTAAAAAATACTTTGAGCTGAGATGAATTGAAACAAACAAGGAATCTGAATAATCCCAATACTTATAGTTGAGCTGATTTGAATTGAAAAAAAAAACTGAATCTGAATAATCCCAATACTTTTAATTGAAACTCCTCTGATGTGTATTTAAAAGCTTACAAATCTACTTTTTGCATGCGCAGTGAAATAGATCAGTTGTACAAGATTTGCTGTGTCCTTGGTACACCAGATTGGACTACCTTTACTGATGCTAGGAATGTTTATCAGTTAATCAATATCAGTTACTCAGGGGTGAGGTTTAGTTTGTTGTGATGATTGGTGTTCTCTCTCTCTCTCTAGAAGCTGAGTTTCTTACTTTTTTTTTCCTGGTAGGTTATGCCTGCCAATCTCCGAGATCTTATTCCTAATGCAAGTTCGGAAGCTATTGATTTGATTAAGGTGGGTGTCATCCGTACAGCCTTCTTTACATTTAAAGTTGACTTATTTTCATTAGCATTGTATACTTAAGACGTGTGTGAATACCTATTTACTTTTTTTGTTTAGCAACTTTGTTCGTGGGACCCATCAAGGAGGCCAACTGCTGAGCAATGCTTACAGCATCCATTTTTCTATGTAATATGTGTTCTCAGGTTTGTTATCAGTTTTTCCTCATTATGTTTATTAAATTATCTAATGAGGGCTAGTGGATAGGTTGGTATGTGGGTTCCTCGTCCACTTGTGGATCCACTTCAGCTGACACTAAATAGCATGGGTGAGTATTTGGATCATTACTGCTCGATAATATGACTGACTATTTTATAATATAAATATAATCTTGTTGCTGTTTCCTGAAGGACCTAAGCCAAACCTTGAGTTAAATCTTTGGGATAACACTGAAACAGATGATTGTTTCCTTGGCTTGACCCTAGCGGTGAACCCCAGTGTTTCCAGCTTGGGTAATAAAACAGTGTTTATGTTGTTATATATTTTGTTTATGTTGGTTTTTTCTTTCTCTAGATGCATTTACATTACTCGTTCTTGAATGCTTCATATTAATTCTTTTTGCAGAGTTGGTCCTAAACTCTCAAGGTACACGAGAGGTGAGGAGGTTGGTTTCATTAGAAAAATGCTACTGTGAAATGTTTTATGTAGATTAGTATGTGTGGAGGTATTCTTGATTTTGAAGCAAATTCATTTGAACTTCATCAAACAGGATGTACAGTTTTGCTCTGGTTTTGAGGATCACCCACAACAATCAGGTAATTTGTCCTGTTCTAATCAATTAATTTTCCTCCCTTATTAAATAATTTGTTTTTAAGGTTCAGATATCTTTGAATCTGACTTTGTAGAACAACGCTTGAGGTCACATTGCAAGTGCATGACCATGGTTCAAAGTCGCGGTATCAGCCTATGACTCGGACGCTCAATTTTTGACTCGGTATCGGTATCGATCTCGGTCTCGGTCTCGGGTGATACGTAACTATACACTATTTAAAGAACTCAAAAAAAATAAAAAATAAATAATAAATAATAATGATTAATTAGACAAGTACAAAATCATCATTTAATATGCATAACATTGTCTAAATCGATATATATTTAGTAATATATTATTCACTTTTATAATAGTACCGAGAAATTATTAAGGATATATATAATGTAAATAATCATACACTTTTAAGGATAGATAAATAATGATATATTTTAATACAAATTAAGTAAATACAAAAAGAAGGCTAATTAGGAGATAACCCCTTTAGTAACACTACAAGAAAAGAAATGTGAGATTTAACCAAAAAAACTTGATTTGTGACTACGAAGCATCATATACCCTGACCCGAATTGAAAGCGATTGCTCCGATCGTGACATGGATGCAAAATCGAGGCTCAATTGAGTGAGTTAGAAGTTAAGATAGAGATATCAATGCTTAGTAACTTATACCATCTCGGTCGATATATCACCAATGTGGGTCGATACTATCGTGATATCGCCGATATGGGCCGATTCTACCGCGATATCACCGATATGAGTCGATACTACCGAGAAATTACCGATATAGGATCGATTCACGCCAATAATCGAAAACTCAACTCGTAACTCGAAATTGGATCGGTGGGTACCTATACCTAGTCAACTCGGCCGTATCGTCACGGTATCGGCCTTGACTTTGAACCATGTGCATGACTTGGGGGAGGAAGCGTTGTTCTTTTAGGGGTATACTTCAATTCTTAAATATGATACTCTAGCGAGGAATGTAGAAGCTTCTTTGTCAGGTCCTGGCATGTTTATAGGAATTTTCTTGTCAGTTGGGCCTGATGCTATCTTTGTGGTGGTTGATCGATTTTTTAAGACGACCCTCTAATTCTATGACATTGTCCACCTCTGCTGAGTATGTTGCATTATCACGTTGGATAGTTACGTACACTTCACTATTCATTTCCCTCCAGTTCTCTGCTACATTCTATTCTCAGATGGATGGTCAGGTCAGACGATCAGACAGAAGTCGTCAACTGCTTGTGAGGGGTTTGTTTGATGTGCGCGACTGTAATCGCATGTATGCTGCCTACACAGGCGTTGTGGACCCCCACTGCTAACCACTTGTGATTCAGCCTGGAAACTTATTCACGGTGTACTTAAAGAAGCATTACCATGGCAATGGTCACAACTTATTACAACGCGTTGAGTTGGTCCCTTCCCTGTGGTCCGGTGTTGTAGGGCAACTCGCACAAGCTTTATCTTCCTGATGATTTTGTATCTACCACACTTCAAATGTGACTAAGCTTTCTTCCTTTCAGGTCACTCGCATTCCCCCGTCTTGTTTTTATGCGATGCACTCAATCTGTCTATTTTCATGTGGATCGCATGAGTATGTTTTTGAGATTAAGATAATTGATACTGCTCCCATCCCTGCACGCTTTTTCTCATTAGCATGGCTGACCCCAGGAGGAGAACACTTGCTTCTTGAGGCGAGACTCTTCAGTGCATTTATGCTTCTACCACCAATAGTGGAGTTACACCTGAAAACTCTTTACACGAGTCGTTAATACGACCCGAACGTGACCCGCTAAAAATCTTAAAAGGTTTTGGGTTTATTTTTATCAGATTAATATTATTAATGAGTTGAGAGTTGCTAAATACACTTTGAAAAAGTGATCCGGACTTGAATGCGAATATACACGACCCTGTCACCACCATTAAGTGCGAGCGCCTGACTCGACTGGACACGATCCATTACCAGGTTTAACCGGAGTTATATGGCTAATTTCTCGAGGGGAGGGGGTGGGTAGACTGATGCAGGGGGCATGATTTAGGGGGGGAGGTATGCATTGTTTTTTTAGGGGCATACTTGTAATTTTCTTTAATGCTCAGACATTATTCTCTAGTTGAAGTGTAGAAGTTTCTTTGTGAGGTCATGACATATATCACCATCATAGTGACGTTACCCATGACATTATAAGATGTTAAGAACATTTCATTAGTAGTTATTAGTTAGGCTTAGGAATTAGGATATTAAGGTAAAATTCCCTTGCCACATCCTATATATTTGTACCTCCCTTTCTTGGGAAATGATTTATCACTTTTTGAATAGTGAGGAGATTATTAGAGGTTAATATGGAAAGCCTATTTCCTTTGTGTTGTGTGTATTATTTCCTTTACGCACTTCAGTTCAATTGTGGAAACTTACAAATAGTGGGTGAGAACTCCTCCTGGAGATCAGGAAAACGTTTGCAATGGGCTAGGTATTCGGATATATGCCTTACTTTATACATTATTGGAATAACAATAGACTTCACGTGGAAAACGAAATGGATTTAAAATTAGTTGTCAAAATATTTTTCGTTTAAAGAGGATTTTTTTTTCCGGACGGAGTCGAGTTCTAAGAGAGGCGAGTGTTGGAGTTTCTGTGTTTTATGGGATAGGATTCCTATAGGAATTATGGTTCTCAGGAATCTTCTCAAACAAATAACTGAACTTTTTTTACTCATAATTTAAATTCCGGGTTGCATATACAAAAGAATGCCCTGTTATTCAGAAGTCACCTTGTATTATAGGAACATAGTTTTTTTGAAATATGGGTTTCAAACTTTTACCCTGATTCATTCACCTTGGGTTTTGAAACGCCTAGTAAGAGGAACAAGGTGAATTTGGATTAAAATCCAGTTATATGCAAATTTAATCTTTCTCTCACTGAAGTACGAAATTTAACAAGCTTATGCTGTTTCTTTCCAGTTTTTTGGTCCCTGCTTCCTCCTGATCAACACCAAATTAACACACCTGTGGAGTCTTCTTTATCTTTATCATTCAGGTAAGTTAATATATATATACATACCAAGTATACATATCATTGGCGCAAATCATTTTTTTTTTTAATATTAAAAAAAGTATTTTTGAGTTGAGTTTTTTTGTGTGGTATTTAAACATGAATCAAATACTAAAAAGTCCCTCAAATATTTTTTAATACACATTTAGTCCAACCCTTTTATTTTGTACCAAAAAGCCCCTAATTCTCTTATCTTTAAAGGCCAGCGGCATGGTAAAGACTTTTTGGCATGGTGAAGGACTTTTTGGTGCAAAATAAAAACGCTTGGACTAAACGTGTATTAAAAAAAGTTCGACGGACTATTTGGTATATGCCCCTTTAAACATTTCAGAAGACCCATATAAAAAAATTTAATTAAAACGTTATTTTTAGCTGTTTTTTTTTATATGGGTTCCCTGAAATGTTTAAACGTCATATAACAAAATTAAGTCGAAACATAGTTTTTTAACTATTTAAAAAAAAATAGGTATATATGGTTGGTATTTTAAAAATCTGCAAAAGTTTGACCGATTTTTTAAAATAGCAAAAAATGTTATTTTTAGTTGATTTTTAATATATGGGTCCCCTGAAATGTTTAAATGTCATATACAAAAATTAAGTCGAAACTTAATTTTTTTACTATTTAAAAACAATAGGTATGTATACCTGGTATGTGCTGGAGCATGTCTAATATATATCTATATATCTATATATATATATATATATATATATATATTGTGAGCACGCGCTCTGTCTCTCTCTCTCTCACAAAAAATAAAATAATTGTGGAGTATGACATAATCATAGTAAATTGGTTATCAGACAATTTAGTGGGCTAGTTCTGACTCGGTATAATAATTTTGCAAATCTTCTGAAAGTTGTTAAAAAAAAACTGCAGATTTTTCAATTGACTTGGTTCTCTGTTTCTGTTTTCCTCCCTATGGATGACAGTACGATTCCGCATTCATCAATGGGAGTTGTTCCACAATCAGCAGGATTTACCATGCCAGCTTTGCATCCTGACATGATAGACCGTTCGTTTCTGGCTATGTCCTCCCCCTTCCAGCAGGGTCAATGCCTTTGAGTTATTGACTTAATTGCTACTGTGATTTATAGAAACAAAAAGGATGGGTTATAGAGATAGATATTCTGTAAGTATTCAATTTGATTGTTTATAGTCAAAGTGGTCCGGAGAACTATACGCCCGCCACATATATATTTTACTTTAGATGCAAATTAACCCTTATTTCCTTGTAGAATTGTTCCTCCTCTATTATATAAAGTCAAATATCATGTTACCTTGTTAGAGTGATAATTTATGGATAGTAAATTAGTGATATGAGTAGATCACATCATTTTACTCTTGGTTTAGCCTCGCATCCTATAGCATTTATTTTACTCTGACAAATGTGTCCTTTGGGGTCTCTTTATGTCCACCGCCACCGAGTAATTTTGTTATTGTAGTGTGTGCAAAGATTACCAGAATTGACACTTTTTTAGTTGGTCCGTCATTTTACGGTTTAACGGGCATCTGTTCCCTCTCATTAATCTGCGTATCTGTTTCATCTTGCAACCACAGCTAAAAGGGTCTATCCATTCCTACTTTTACTTTTTAAAATTACTTCTCCAATGAGTTGGGGTCCTCTCTTCCTCCCAAACCAGCTTCTTCAGATAAAATTCAGACAATGAATTTGTGGGAATCTTCTATTTTCACACCCAAACGAAGCTGGTTCATAATTTATGTACACAAATCATCCAATTCAGTAGTTTTTGTTTTTTGTTTCTCCTAAACAACTTGAGGGAAAAGAAGAAAGAAAGGGAAGTTGGCGAAAAAAAAAGAAAACGAAAAAAAAGGGCATTTGTTGGCGGTTGCCAAAGGTAGGCGGTGGTGGGTTCGTTTTTGTTTTGTTTAGATTTAGATTTTCTGTTTTTTGATTTTTTTGTTTCCTGACCCAGAGATTTTTATGCTTTTAAATTTTTTTAAATGACAATTAGTAGTAACACTTCATTGACATAGAATGAGTAACGTCAAATTTTAAATTAAAATATATTAATGTTTTGACTGAAAAATTCAATTTTTTAGTCTCCTATAAGGACCTCGGACCTCAAGTATACGTGCTCCATACAAACAATTTTTTCAAAAAGTTAAAAATTGTTTATTTTTTATAGAGAGATCATATACAAAAACAATCATAATAATGTGTGTATATATATGTACACAAAGCGAGTAGATGATCTCTTCATTAAGTAGATTATATATACAGAGTTCGGTTAAAAAAATATTGTTTTAGATGATCTCCTCAACATATATTTGTATGCTTTTTCGCACTGCTCTAAAGCTGGCAGCTGTTATTTGGTAATTGATGGACAATTCAAAATGGCGTTAGACTCGAGCTAAACCCAAATAATCTATTGGTGTCATTGATAGAAAAGAAAATTTTGTAAAATTTTGCCAACTTAAATTTTGCTTTTTTAGGTGTGTGATTGTAGTTGTATTAAAAGAATGAAAATAATGATTGTACTTGGCTTAAACAATGGAATTTTTTAGTGAAATCTTTTTCTTTGGATGGGAGATAAGAAAATAACAAAAGTTGAAAATTGCAAATTTCCATGCTTTAATAAATTGCACATTCTTTATGGGCGAAATTTTTTTCCCCAACAAATTTATTCAATCAAACATCTCATGGTATGAAGTCGGAATATCTTTGTCCGAGAGAGTAATGGAACAATAAAATGAGATTTAACATTTATCTCATCATCATTTACAAGTGGGTCCACCATACTTGGTAGAACCATAATTAACATTAGATTCTGTACGAATCCTCTGTACAAATAGAATTTTCATAAACATTATGGCGTGTGAGCTTTCCTTTTTTTTCCCCAAGGCATATGAGTCACTAGAATATCTCAATATTTTACATGTGGGATAAATAGAATGGTAAAGAGACATTATTGACTGATTTGGTTGCATAAATTATTTAATTGTACAAATTACTTAATTTGAAATTGTTGGATCGATATATCCATTTGAAATGGTTTTAAATTTAAGGGTAAATTACATCAAAACCCCATAAACTATTGATTTTTTTCACCCAATCCTTTCTGATAAAAAAAAAAGTATTGATAAAAAATGATTTCATGCATAAAAATATTAAAAATTTATTGCAAAGGGGCGGGGTGAAAAATCAATAGTTCAGGGGGTCTTGGTATAATTTACCCTAAATTTAACTTATGTAGTGTTTGAAAAAGTAATTTAGAGTTATTTTTTGTCTGGAAGCGTGTCAACAAATAATATTGTCGGTGACCCAAAATAATGATATGACACATACTTTGTAAGAAAATAATACACAAGAAGACATATTAAACGACTCATGATCAATTCACTGATTTTCAAATAGGGTTCTGACAAGTACATTCACAAATGGAAAAAAATAGTATTTTTTTACACACAATTGTACACTCCAAATGACCTCCCTTATTAACTTTCTACACTTTTTTGCGAAGTGGTTGATATTTAACTTCATTCACTTGTTTGCCATTTATAAGCAAATAATTGCTAAATATCCCACCAAGGTATGAACAAATGACCAAATATGATCTTCAAAGTGTGGTAGCATGTTTAAAACCAATAAAAAAATTAATGGTGAGCCACCAACATACATTCTCTACCTTGACGAGTCTTGTAAAGTTTATAAAAAAAAAGTAATCTCTTACAAGTGAACGATCTAAGGTGATTCCAAATGCGCTCAAAAGCTCCATACACTGGAATGTGTTCATACTCGTAGTAAAGAAGGGCTCGAACTTGACCCTAGTCACAACTTTCGTACATATTCGTGAGGTTGTTAGCAGTTCCAATCTTTTGAAGGAGAATAAAAATAGCAAAATGTTGTATTTCCAGGATTTTTTTTCATATTCGAATAAACATCGTAATCGTAAGAAATAGTTTTTTTTAGCTATGGTCCTAGCAAAAGAAAATTTGGGATAGAATCCTATAGGATTTTCCCCTTTCAAAATTAGACGTGAAAGTTTCCTTTCATATGGACCCCTTTATCCAAAATCGTTCGAATAAAGTGGAAATGAACATTGATGTGTTTCGTCCATTAACGATGGACCTGGTTCATTACTAAGTGGATGACAATGTGACTATCAAAAAAGACCTCCACTTTCTTCTAAACGATTCCTAAGTCATTAATCAACCCATTAAGCAAAATGGATTTTTTCTGCCTCAGTAGTAGACATAACAACTGCTGACTATAACGTAGACCACTAACGCACAGGTCCCTTAGCTAATGTAATAACATAGGCAGTAGTAGATCGATATTTATCTAGGTCATCGACGTAATTAGAATAAAAAAATCAAATACATGCCGACCAACATGCGAATCCCGTCCAAACTTCAAGCCACCATCTATGATAGAAAGGATGTACCCTAAGTTCCATTTATCCGTTTGTTGGTGAACTTTATCCGTGTTATGCATATATATGCTAATGATACTAATAACATGTGAAAAAACAGGCCTTGTACACACCGTTGCATACATAAAAGTTCTTACCGCACTAGCATAGGGGACATGATATATTTGTGAACGTTGCATCTATTTGTGGATATAACATAACACTTAACTTGAACTGCAGAGGAATGGAGTTTTTGTAAGTTTGGTTTTTTAATTCATACCAAAATCTTGTAATACCTTCTTCAAATACAACTTTTGTGACAAACAAATAATGCACCTCAAATGATTTCTACTAATCTCCATGCCAAATATCCTCTTTGCCTCACCGAGATTTTTCATCTCAAATTCACAATTTAATAAAAAAATTTAGTTTTTCAACATTCACCTCGTTCTTAGATGCAATGGACATATAATTAGCATATAAGATAAAATAAATAAAGGATCCATAATGAGGTTTATATATAGCACACTTGAAATTTTAACTAAGTTAAAAATCTCTAGTGTATAATCCGAACAACTTTGTTGAGAAAACTCCTTTTGAGCAGAAAACATAATAAGTATGAGCACAAGATGTTTTGAACAAACTTTTATAAAAACCTACCTTCGGCTTTAATTATGAAATTAATTAGGTTTTATGTGACAAAACTATCAAGGTATACCGATTTTGAATTCTGTATCAACTAGTGTTGTGAGTAGTAAGGCAACTATGGAAATTCAAAGTAAACAGGCAAAACACGCAAGTTAACGTAGTAAAACCCCAAAACGTATGGAGAAACCTCCATGGCACCCTCTATGGTGCAACCAAAAATAATCCACTAGAATAAAAATGAGATTATAAATACATTCACTACGAGACCACCGCAAGAAAGAAAATTTTACCTACACGAGAGCACTACTCTAGGTAATGTCATTCTGATCTTCATGAATGTTGTATCTCCACTAGTCGACTAGAGATAATGTCTTCAGTCTTAGTGAATCTAAGTGTGTGAAAAGTGTTGTGTAAGTGTTATTTTCTATATGCACATGCACACACACACACACACACACACACACACACACACACTTACTTAAGTACAAACTAATCCTAAAAAATCAAAGGATTCTAATCACATGTGAGAGTATTACAAAGGTATTAAATTAAAATCCTATGAAAATGCAAGGGCTATATGAAAATAGTCCGAAAGAATCTTTTTTTTTATAGAAAAACACAATTTTTAAGGCATCGAGTTCGTTCGAACAAAAATGGGACTTTGTTCAAACGAAAACCATAATTTTGTTTTAACAAGGTCCAATCTCGTTCGAACATTCGTGTTCTTGGTGTTCTTGTGGATAACCATTAAAAAATTACCCAACTACCTTAGTTTGATACTTGGCAATTTCCCCTTAGATTTCCCCCGTGTTTGTTCATGTATCATAAGCTATACAAGCTTGGTGAAGAGTTTCCTCATCTTCATTAACACATGAGACGAGAGATAAGAAACACTGAGGTCGAGTCAGACCAATGCAGGCCTCAGATACCATTAACTTCCACCGCTCTAACTGTAGAGAAACCTGTTTTAGTCCCAACTTATCCCTCTCAAGACAAAATTATAGTTAGGACCAATCTAGTTAATATTTCTCGGAGTAGTGACACCATGTCGTCATCTTCTTCCAAGTGCTATAGCCCTTATGAAAGATTAGGTCTTCATGACGATCGAGTGAACTCTGAGATCGAATTATTTAAAGTGGCCATGAGAGTTAGTGTAGCTTGTCCTAGTGAGGGCGAGATGACTGATTGTGCCGAGTCAAGTAACACGAGTCGTCCTAGTACTTCTTCTTTTCAGGGGGAGACCCTGAGACCCAAATTTATGACATTTCAGATGATGAGTTTGAGAATGGGGTTAGTGATAATGTATCCCCACCCCCTCTTATGCCCACACTTATCTCGGCCATGGCTCCGATCGAGTTCTTACAGCGTGACCCTCCTGGCAAGGCCCCTGCCACGAAGGAAGAGAATGAGGAGGATTCTTACACATTGAATATAAGTGTAGCCTCAACCACTTCCAATGACGATCATGAGAATTATTTGGGGGTTTTAAGGCAAATTTATAGGATCAAAATTTCTATCAGCATTAGGCTACCCGTCGAGGATGAACGCGCCTTCAACCTTAGGAATAAGGGAGAGGCTGCCATTTATGAACATATGTTTAGGGTTAGCTTCCGCCTTCCTTTCCACCAGTCCATCAGGGAAATTCTTTCTTCGATTGGTGTTGCTCCTTCCCAACTGACTCCAAATGCTTGAAGGACACTTTATGGAACAAATCATTTTTGGATAGTCACCTATAATGAAGATTTAGTTATTCACCATAAAATGATGTTTAATAATTTCACCATACATAAATGATGTAAAAAATGTCACCACACTCAAATGATGTTAAGTTCTTCCCACCTCTCAGGGTTCATATATAGTGATGCCCTGGAGCCAAAACTCTAAAGGAATTCTCATACCACCGAGAAAGAGATTTAATTATTCACCATAAAATGATGTTTAATAATTTTACCATACTTAAATGATGTTAAGGATTTCACCATACTCAAATGATGTTAAATTCTTCCCACCTCTCAAGGTTTATACAGAGCGATGCCTTAGAGCGAAGACTCCTAGGCATTCTTATACCACCAAGAGAAAGAATTAGTTATTCACTATAAAATTACGTTTGATAATTTTACCATAATTAAATTATGTTAAGGATTTCACCGTACTCAAATGATATTAAGTGCTTCCCACCTCTCAGGGTTTATATAAAGTGATTCCTTGGAGTCGAGACTCCAAAGTAATTATCATACCTCTGAGAAAGAGATTTAATTTATATGATTATGTGATTCTCAAAATGCAAATTCTGAAATGGGAGCTAACACTTCATATTATATTTATCTTTTAATGTTTTCTTCATATAATATTTGAGTATTAAATAGAAATTGCTTTTTAGCTACAACACATGATCTAACTGTGGGTAATATTTATTCAAATGACCGACATTCCAAGGGTTGGATAACAATTCCCCTTCAAGGTTCTCCAACCTATATGTTCCCGGGGTGAACTTTTATGTGACTCTATGGGTCCCGTGCTAGTTGGGATAAAGCTTGTTGTTTTTTTGGATGGCCTTTTTCAGTAAAAGATCCCCCATCAAGATAGGCTAAAAATTAACTTTCTTGTTGTAGAATTTAGTGGATCTTTTCTGATAGGCTAACTATTTGATGGACACGTCTTCCATTCTTTCTTCAATAAGGTCTAGGTCTAGTCTTCTTTCTTCCAGATTTTCCACAAGGTCATAAGTTTGAACCCTGTGGCTTGGTAACCCACCCGTAGGCCAATATGAATGGGGTCTCTCCAGTTGGGCTTCTTTAAATTGTTTAATATGCCCGTAAAACACTATGAAACTCGTCAATCCATTTGCCCTTAACATCTTCTAATTTATTTTTGATTCCATCTAATATCATCTTATTTGTTACCTCGGTCTGTCCATTATCCTGTGGTTAGCCGGGTGTAGAAAATAATTTTTTGATGCCGACCATTCCATAGTAGGCCAACAAGGTCTTGTTCTTGAACTATTTCCCATTTTAGGATATTAAGTTGTTGGGGAGTCCGTACTGACGTATAATGTTCCTCCAAATAAATTCAAAACACTTCTTCTCTGGATGGTAATCATTTCCTCAGCTTCTACCCACTTGGAAAGTAGTCTATCGCGATAATAAAAAATAAAAAATTCCCCTTTACTCTGGGTAGAGGATCGGCCAAGTCAACCTCCCACCTTACAAAAGGCCAAGGTGATAATATTGTAGAACAAGGTTGATGAGGCTGATGGGGTATATTAGCAAAACGTTGGCACTTATCGCATTATAAAATATACTCGATCGAGTCCTTGGAAAGGTTCGACTAATAATACCCTTGAGTGACGATCCTTTTGGCTAAGGATCATCCACCAATATTGCTTGTGCAAGATCCCTCATGTACGTCTCTGAGCATGTCATTTACTTCAGACAGGTGCACACATCTCAGGAGGTAAGAAAGAAACCCCTTTTGTATAACACATCTCTAATAATAATGAATTTAGTTGTTTGGTATCGTATCTTTCTACGTTGACTTTAACTTCTGGCAATTTTCTTCTCTCAAATACTCTATGATCGGGTCCATCCAAGATGATCCTAAGTTCAAATTCATACACACTTCAATGTCTTCCTCTTCAGTTTCTATGCTCGACTTTATGAGAATTTCTATCAGAATCGGTTGACGGATCTCTGTTCCAGTGGCCGACGTAAATCTTGCTAGTTCAACTGATCTTCTATTTTCTTTCCTTGGCATCCTCTTGATCTTGACTTCTCAGAAAATCCTTAAAAATATTCTTAACCCTGGATAAGTACTTTGACATTTTCTCGCCTCTAGCTTCGTAAATCCCTAAAATTTGATTAACGACTAATTAGGAATCACTATGGGCTGGGCAAGTATTTGGCCGACATTCAATGTTTTGGCCAATAGAAGCACTGCCAAAAGGTATTTGTACTTCGATTCAATGTTTGACGATTTGAAATTAAATCGTAGGTCATATTCAATATCAGTCCCCTCTGGCACCGATAATATTAAACCTGTCCAACTTCCATTTGCACAGGACTAATCATCAATAAACAAACCCCAGACTGGGGATTTTGATGAAAAAGGCCCTTCAGCTAAGGCACCATTTCTCAGTAATAAATCTCGATTCTGCATGCAAACTGTGGTATAGATAAATGTTCCCTCATCTATATTATCCTTTCCATTTTGGACGACCTTTAAACATCAATTGATATTTCACTTACTGTAGAAAAAGAGGGGGTGATTCCTATGTGTGTGTTTCAAATCAAACAAATTTTCACCAAAAATTATCCAACTTTTAATTAGCACCAAACCAAGTTGTGAAAACCAATTCTTACTTTAAACCAATTTTATCTTGATTAATCCTAAACATACATCTAGTAATTAAAGCAAGTAAAGTAAATTAAAGAATACTCACAATGCCGGATGTACGAGGAAAAAAGCCAAAACGGAAAAATAACCTCTCACGACCCAAGCGAGACAATCACTATGAACAAAGGTTTTACAAAGATAGATTAACCTTTCTCAATGACTTGATCCCCATGGGTCTTGATGCTACTTTTGATCTTTTACCGTTCTTCAATAGTGCCCACGAGGAAATTTTGTCTTCCACGATGCTCGTCCACAACACTTGACTCCACGAATGTCTCGGTGTCCACCGAATGGCTTTGATACGTCTACGATGTCGAACAAGAGGTCCTTCTCTTTTCTTTATCGCAAAACCCTGATGTTCAAGTATAAAATAATCCTTCTTGATGCATCAAGATCACATAAACATATAATAATGATAACTCGGATCTTTTCAAACTGTAAGGATGTGTTTAAGCTTTGAAACCTTAGAAAAACATGTGCAACCACATTTCTGGATCGTAAACAGTTTTTCCAGAATGCACACTTTTAAATTCTGACGAAATCACGCTTTAAATAATAAAAGATCAATGCCTCGAAAAACATGTCGCTCGAACGAGATAGGCAAGTCGTTCGCGCGACATAGCTATCTCGTTTAAACGAGCCAACTTATTATTTGAACGACACCGCGTGTCAGTTTGACTTTTTGTTTAAAACTTCTCTTCCAAAAGAGATCCAAATAAGTTAAACTCTATTTCGAGCTTATCAGAATAAAACGTACTGTAAACATTTAAAACACTTTTAAAATATTTTAAAACATTTTTCTTTATAAAATTACAACCTTATCTTTTATAAAAACAATTCTGAGCACCATTAGTTATACGCATTCATACCTATGTGATCTCGGAACGCAATAAACTTTTAAAGACGAATAAACTTGCACCAATTAAACTTTGGCATGATTAATTCTTTGAAGCTTTGCCGCAACGTCTTTAATTTCTTCAATACGTCATAGACCAAGTGGGATCGTGACAAAATAAAATCTCCCTATGACATATTACAAACACAGTTTTGTTCACGAAATTCAGTCAAAACAATACAAGGACTCAATTGAAAATTTATGTCCTTACAAATCTCTCCCTTTGACTATTCCAGGAAAAAACTAAACTAGTGAAATGCCTAAGCCGAGCTGTCAAGCCTTATAACGCCTAAATCCCATCCCATAAACCCAAAGACAAAAATTACAGGATACGGACTAGTAAATGTAGCACCGACAATCATGAACTGTCTGAATGTGATGTAGATTTGAAATCTCAAATCGCTAAAGCATACCTACACACATGAAACAGACAAACAAATACCCCGTGAAGTATGGAGGAACAAATGAAACCAATATATATATCCAAATGATACCAATTTTACAATAGATACCAATATGAATAAACTCTGAAAAATCATTTATTAAATAATTGAGCACAAAATGATACCAAATTTAAACTACCAATTTGTGATACCAATTTTTAAACTATGTAATAAAAAACATGCTCAAATCTCCCCCTACATCACATACATCTCTTCCCCTTTTTGTCTCAAATGGACAATACGGTGAAAAGATAAACCAATCAACAAGTATCTAGCATGAGAATATACCAATTTGAATCAATTTGAAATCGCTAGATAATCATGAAACAACTTGCTAAATATGATCAATTAATGACAAATCAGTAGCTAGTAAACCAATGAATCACACAAAGAATATAACAAACTAATCAGGTGTGATAAATGGACTATATGAAAAATTCCAATATGAGACAATAAAACCTGCATACAAAACAGTCAGTCCAGAAAGCTTCCAGCAGTACCAAAAATATCACCAAAATAAACCAGTAGACTGCAGACCAATCAGAAGCAAAAATCCCAGACTGTCGTTCGAACGAGCCATGGACGTCGCTCAAACGAGATGAGAACGTCGCTCGAACGAGACTTCACGCGATATGGAGATGCCGCTCGATCGACTTCTCGCGACAGGCCAAATTTTCACATTTTCCCAAAAATATCTTTTTTTTTGCCCAGTGAAAAAAATTCCTAAATAAAACCAGTGGAAGGGTCTGACAGCAGCAAAACAGTGCTAAAACAGAAAGCTTTTAACACAAAACGCAAAAATGCATACAAACTAATAATGCGAGTTACATGCACATATAGTACCGATGTGCTCAAACATGGAATGTATGGGCGTGAAACTAAAACAAATGAGTCACAATTCTAACACATCGAAACGATCAAGAAGCTCTAATTGATAGCGAGAAATTATCAAACTTTATCATAGCCATATAATAATTAAAGTGTGAGCTAAATGAACTAAACATACTACATGCACACAAGTCCAGAATTTTGACGATTCTATAAATAATAGCGTCAAATTGCAATGTTTTAACATTAGGATTAGTTGGGCAAACCCGTTTAAAATTTTCTCCAACCAAACTCCCTCATAAACATACTTTTTCAAGTTCTTTTGAGGTTTCCAGCATTCTCAACTTAGAGAAAATCTTATTGGCCCTTTTTCTTATCATATTGCTTTTTCTTTTGGGCTCTTTTAAACGGTGGCTTTCACGACGAGTTAATTTTGAACTCTCACAGCCCTTTCTCATGAATCACTCATTATTTTTTCAATTAGGTACCAATTCAAATCCTCACGGTAAATGATTCTTACATGCACACTTCGCCTCAAGTCTACTTACGCATAGATGACAAGATTGAGATAAGAACCCCTCACCAAATTCAAATATGCAAGAGAAGTCAAACATCCATATAAACTTGTGCATGTGTGCAATGATGACATATATACAAAGTCGAATCAAAATGCATATCAACTTCGAAACAACCCCATATAAACAATGGTTAAGATCATTCTAAGCATCAGTAATAATGACCAAATGTACTAGCCACATGGATAATGAAATGATTGGGGGGGATTATAAGCACACCAATATGCCACATCAAACATGTAAACTCAAAAATAAAAATCAACAAGAAAAAAAACTATTTTCGGGTTTTCAAAAATTTTATCAAAAATAAAATCTTTTTGTATTTTTCAAATAAGACTCAAACAAATGAAAAATATAATACAAAGAGATAAACATGTCATAACACTAGGAAGAATATATCATGAAGCAAAACTAGCTTATGACAAACAATATCATGGAAGCAACTATCCATAATAAATAGCATGTGACGAATCATGTGCAATCTTGTGAGAATCAACCAACCTACCATTTAGCATCTCCAAAATAGATTTCCTAACCCAAACAAGTGTATACCTAACAAAACGGGTTTTGGAAATCATCGGGACACTACGTTTAAACTTCCTCGGGTCCTTTTTAAGATCATAGCAAAAACTATTAAGGTGACCTTTCCTACCACAATGCGAACATGTATAAAATTAACAAGGAACAAGACCTTTAGGTTGACCTTTACTAACACCCTCGGATGTGATTGATTCTCTAAAATAAGTAATGGTTTTGGCATTAGCAACGGAAGCATTAGAACAAGATGAGCCATTACCATCACTACACAAACTATCAGAGTCATTTGAAACACTTTTAAACTTTAAAACTTTGGACTCTAACAAAAAATTAAGCTCCTCAAATTTTAGGGACTCCTTCTTTAAATTATCAATAACCCCTAGAAGGTTATCTCGCTCCCCCTCAATGTGAAAAAACTTATCCCTAAGAGCCTTTTCTCGTGCCACAAAATCATTAATCTAATTATTTTCCTCAACGGCACAAACCCTAGAATTTCTCAAATCCTCTAACTCTTTTTCTAAAACGAGGACTTTATCATCACTCTCATTTTTTCCCAATTTTAACATATTAAAATCATTAAACAAGGAACGAAACTTCTCACGATAAATATCTCTTTGAATTTGAAACGTTTGAAAATATTCAATCATATTTTTAAAACCAGAATTTTCTTTCTCCAAAACTTCAATACGTTTTGCAAACTTTAAGTTCAAACGATGTAAATCGTCAAAGCTTAGAGAATCCATCGAGAGAAAACAAGCACAGGAGAGATAAACAAACACACGAGATCACAAAATAAATAAATTATGTTTTCTGGCTCTAATTCCAATTTGTAGAAAACGAGGGGGGTGATTCCTATGTGTGTGTTTCAAATCAAACAAATTTTCACCAAAAATTTTCCAATTTTTAATTAGCACCAAACCAAGTTGTGAAAACCAATTCTTACTTTAAACTAATTTTATCTTGATTAATCCTAAACATACATCTAGTGATTAAAGCAAGTAAAGTAAAGTAAAGAATACTCACAATGCCAAATGTACGAGGAAAATACCCAAAATGGGAAAACAACCTCGGACGGCCCAAGCCAGACAATCACTATGAACAAAGGTTTTACAAAGACAGATTAGCCTTACTCAATGACTCGATCCCCACTGGTCTTGATGATCCTTCTGATCTTCTACCGTTCTTCAATAGTGCCCACGTAGAAATTTCGTCTTCCACGATGCTCGTCGACAACACTTGACTCCACGAATGTCTCGGTGTCCACCGAATGGCTTTGATACATCTACGATGTCGAACAAGAGATTCTTCACCATAAAACCCTGATGTTCAAGCATAGAACAAACCTTCTTGGTGCAGCAAGATCACATAAACATATAATAATGATAACTTGGATCTTTTCAAACTCTAAGGATGTGTTTAAACTTTGAAACCTTAGAAAAACATGTGCAAACGCATTTTTGGATCGTAAACTGTTTTTCCAGAATGCACACTTTTAAATTCTAATGAAACCACGCTTTAAATAATAAAAGATCACCGCCTTGAAAAATGTGTCGCTCGAACGAGATAGGCGAGTCGTTCACGCGACATAGTTATCTCGTTTGGACGACGTCGCGTGCCAGTTTGACTTTTTGACTTTTTATTTAAAACGTCTCTTCTAAAAGAGATCCAAATAAGTCAAACTCTATTTCGAGCTTATCAGAATAAAACGTAGTGTAAACATTTAAAACACTTTTAAAACATTTTAAAACATTTTTCTTTATAAAATTACATCCTTATCTTTTATAAAAACAATTTCGAGCACTATTAATTATATGCATTCATACCTGTGTGATCTCGGAATGCAATCAACTTTTGAAGATGAATAAACTTGCACCAATTAAACTTCAGCATGATTAATTCTTTGAATCTTTGCCGCAACGTCTTAAATTTTTAATACGTTATAGACTAAGTGGGATCGTGACAAAATAAAATCTCCCTATGACATATTACAAACATTGTTTTGTTCACGGAATTAAGTAAAAACAACACAGGGACTCAATTGAAAATTTATGTCCTTACACTTACCGTGTCATCGGCTAACTCCCATGTGAATTTGGCTTAAAATCTGCCAACGCCTGCCCCTTAATAGCATTTATTGACTGATAGATGATATCAAACTCACTTAGATCCACCGACCAGGGCATTAGCCTACCTGTTTGCTCAAGTTTTTGAATGACTTATTAGAGGGGCGTGTCGGTGAGCACTACCATCGTATGAGCTTGTAAGTAGGGCTTCATTTTTATTGAGGAGTGGATAAAAACATATACAATTTTTTCATCTTAGGGTATCTCATCTCATCTCAGCCCCTTATAACACTTCTCTATGAACCCCATTATTTTCTCTGTCTATTGCTGCACTGATAGTCGACTCTGAGATAACTAAATACATATATAATTTTCCCCTTGGACGGGTCGAGAGAGGAACATTGGTGAGTCGCGATAGACCTTCAAATATTTAAATGATTTATCATACTCCTCATCCCAAATGGACACTTTTTTCAAGATTTTAATAAATGACAAACACTTATCTACTCCCCTCAATACAAACCTATTTAGCGCGGTAGCTCGACCTGTCAAGATCTGAATGTCTTTGATCAATCTTGGTGTCTTTATATTAATCAGTGCCTTTATCTTGGAAGGATTTTCTTCGATCCCCCTCTGATTGACGATGAATCACAAGAATTTTCCTTTTTCAGCATTTAACACACACTTTGTTGGATTCAACTTTATTCTATACTGGTCCATGGTATCAAACGTTCTTTCTATGTCGGCGACATGACTTTTGGCCTTCAGAATTTTTATTAGCATATCATCCACACATACCTCCATTATCTTCCCAATCTGGTCCTTAAACATCTTTTTAACCAACCTCTGGTATGTAGCCCTTGCATTTTTTCAGGCCAAATAACATTACTTTATAGCAGTATGTTCCTTTATCTATGATTAATGACGTCTTCTCATCATCTCCTTCATGTATAAAGATCTGATTGTACCTAGAATAAGCATCCATGAAACTCATGAGTTCATGGACGACTGTAACATCCACCATTTGGTCCATTCTCTGTAAAGGCAAACTATCTTTTGGGAAATCTTTATTCAGGTCAGTGAAGTCTTCACACACCCTCTACTTTTCATTATGTTTAAGCACTATAAAAACATTGAACAACCATTCTGGGTATTGCACTTCTCTGATGAAGTTTATAGTCTGTAGCTTCTTCACTTCCTCTTATATAACTTTATATTTGACTTTGGCAAAGGTTCTTCATCTTTGTTTCAAAGGTCTCACTGTCTCATTCAAGTTAAGCTGATGATAGAAAACTTCGGGGTCAATCCTCAGCATATCACCGTGGCTCCACACGAACACATTTTGCCTTCTTTTTAATAACGCAATCAACTCTTTCTTCATTTTTGGATTAAGGGATGAGCCTATCTGGATGGGTTTTTCTGATTTGTCCTCATTGAGAACGATGGATTTCACCTCTTCTGCAGGTTATTCCTTCTTAATCTTATGCTCGTCTCTCGGGTCAAGAGTGTCAATATTGTACGAGGTCATCTTCCTCTTATGGGCTTCTCTCTCATTTTCCATGGTGAAGTAACATGCGAGTGCTTTAACCTAATTACATTCACTTCCCCCACTCCATAAGAATTCAAGAATTTCATCATTTGGTATATGGTGAACGACATGGTTTCAAACTCCTTGAGTGATACTCTTTCCAGAATGATGTTATAAGTTGAGAAGACGCTCTTGTCCATCATAAAAAAAATTAATTTTCTTGGTCAATCATCTCGTCCATGTTCCCACACAAACATCCATTTCAAAAACTCCTAGAGGGTGGAATTTCTATCCACTGAACCCAATCAATGGGTGATGATACGGGGCAAGTATTTTCTTATTTAGTTTAAGCCCTGTGAAACAATCCCAGAACATAATATCGGTCGATCTTCCTTCATCCACTAAAATACAATACATGTTGTAGTCGTTCAGTCATGTGCTGATGACAAGAGGATCATCATATAAGGATAACATCCCCTTGAAGTTTTTCCTGAAAAATACTATGAACAAGAATATCCATATAGACTTTCTTCAAATTGCTTGGTTTTATATCGGCCTCGTCCAGATTAACTTCTACTCTCTTAGGCCCTACCTTGGCCTCAATCACATGAGCCTTTCTATCGAACGACTCAGTTGCTCAACCTTTTATTCCTCGATATATATTTATATAAAAAATCATATGAAGGTTAGCTTTAACTGGAGGAGGTTTTGCGAAAAGGTCTGGGTCATCTTTATCACAATCATTTGACTCTGTATCATTCTATCTTCCTGCACCTCCTTCTTTTTGGGACTGTTATCCTTCAACAAGGAGTATCTCTTTCTATTATCATCTCGACCTCCCCTATTGTTGACGTACTTCCATAGCCCCATTTTAACAACTTCTCATTCTTGTCTTTCATAGTGAATCATTGGTCTATCATGTGGTCATAATCCTGATGGAACTCACACCATTTGCTTTAGTCCCTCTTGTGAGGCAGATATTTTAATTTTTTCATCCACCCGAGCTCTTTTTTGTCCTTTATCTCATTCAAAATTAGAACTAAACTAACTATTAGAGGAGTGTACTTAGTAAACTTATCATCATTAGACATTTTCTTCCATTCTTTATGTTTTTCTTTATCTCAGCTTTGGCCAGACTTATTGATGCCAACCTCTTTTGGTCTCCTCTCTTGGCTATCATGGCCTCCTCCGTGTTCATGATTCTCCCAGACTTAGACAGAAGTTATGTTATGGATTTTGGAGGATCCTCAGAGATATTGTAATAGAGCTTTTTGTGACACCCCACCCAATTAATACCGGATGATCAGTCCGTTATTAAATTAAGTAGGTTTTCCATTTGGTTCATTCTTAGCATCACTGTCCAAAATCATATTAATTACTAATCACCTATTAGTTAATTAAGCCGATGTCAAATTTTATCTTTCATTAAACATATAATAATAATAAGCAAAAACTAATTTAAACATTCACACAATTAATAGAGTCTGAACCATCACAAGGATTAAATAGATAAAAGTCTTGCCGAATAAATCATTGGCTAAAAATCTAAATCCCAAAATAAAATCAACAGTAAATAAATGAATCCTAATATAAGTCTGAACTGAATAACCGATTAAATAAAATCTAAATAAAGAAAATGCCTAACTGAGATACTGAAATGAAATCCTACACTAGGAATGCAAGATGGAAGCGTCTAATCAAGTCCTGCAAGCCTCCATAGTGCTGTAAATAATCGTCCCTGGAATGGATCGTCAAGTCTGGCGTCCCTGTGGATGGACACCTAAAAAGTTATGAAAATATTTATAGCAAGGGTCTAAACCCAAAACATTTAGCAAGTATTTATCACAATTTAAAATCAGTTATTAGATACACATGTTAGGTTCACGTACACTCTCTTGAGTTTCCTCACCGCTCAACTATAGTTCATGCCTAACGCTTTCTACTTAGCCCACTTAGCTGTACTACCCATGCTAAATAGACATAAGTATCTAACTCACTTGTTACACATTTAAATTACTGTGCTGCCCATACAACACGCTACCCGATAGTTAACATTTCTCGTACGTTATTTGTGTTGATATTTATATTTTCTTATGTCCTCATTTAACCTGTTAATTAAGTTTGACAACTTAATTCATTTCTATAGATGTATACTATTGAACTGTCTACTATCACACGTAAGCAAAATATTCATACAAATATATATATTTATCTTACTAATGCATAATTACATTGTCTCTCAAAATAACCACCATGAAAATAGGCATACTTTGCTATCAGTCCATGTACCTCTCGTACTAAAATAAGGATTATTGGTTCGGCATGTCTCCTCGAACCCAAAATTAAATAACAAGCAATGGAGGCGAACATAGTTCTAAGCCTTTGGGCTACGCACATACCTAACGTACCCAAATGACCTGCCAGTCCCACAAATACATGACACATAGTGAGTCGCCCTAAGTTCTATATTCTGGGGCACAAATCCAGACCTCACTGGAATCGTTAAAGTGGGATCGACTACTGCGCGGGAATCTCCGTGATAGCAAGTAGCGTAGGTATGTTAACATTTAACACAAATCGTATAATAGGTATACACATAACATAAATATACATTTACTCAGTAGGTATACACATAACCTAATCATTATACTTCGTACGTAGTATATATCACTCGATTACTCGTTGTACTTATTGTTTTATAATTTTCCTCACCAGCATATAAATTCGAGTATTATTCTCAAATCTAAGGGTCTTAGTTACCCCTTATATAAATTTAGTAGTTAACTCAATCATACACTACTAGTCAACAAAGAAAATTCACTCAAAATTCCCGTAAATCATTCTCATTCTCTCGAATTAATTACGTCACAATTTAATCCCGTTTAATCCTCGTCTTGATTCTCGCAATAAGACTAAGTCTTAATCCCATTATAGGCCTATTGTAATCTAATAATTCCCTCATTATATTTTAACAAAGTCCCAAAAGTTTCTCTGATAAAACTATAGGCGTTCTATGCTTGAAAAAGGAAAGTTTCACATTTTCTAGGAAACCTAATCGATTCGCCCAGGAGGCCGAATCGATTAGGCCCTGGGCCGTATCGATTCGAAATGCAGCAAATCATCTTCTTCCTCTACGAAGTTGCGTTTTTCACCATTTTCTCATTTAATTCTTTACCAAAATCTTATCCAATTTTCTCAAACATTATACACACGTATTATGATGATTCCTAATGTAAATAAAACATCAAGACCTCATTATTTCTACCCAAAAACAGATTATATCAAATTTTCATCAAATACCCTAGATTTTGTGTTCTTCATGAGTTCTTATGAATTTCTCCAGATTTATCCCATTTAAATCCTCCTTTATCATTTGTATTCGAGTTCTCTACATACATAGACTCACTTTACATGCAATCCTACCCAGTTCATGAGTTTTAATTCATCACAACCTCAATAATAATTCATTAAATCATAAGTTTTAAGACCCTACACTACATGAGTATTATAACTTCAAAAGAAATTTCCAATAAACACTTGCCTCTTATGGTTATGATATGATTTATTGATGAAGATGGGTTTGTTTGTCTTCTCTTCCAATCCTCACTCCAAGGTTGATTGTGGTGCAAGAACAAGCTTGAATTTCTCAAAAACTTCTTTCTTAAGCTTCGAGAATGGCTTCTCCTTCCTCTCTAATGGTACCCCTTTGTTTTCAAATCTCTAAACCATAGTCTTTCCCATCTACCACCTGATATAAGGTTAGGAAATTCATAGCTCTCTCTACCCTAGGCTACCGAAACACTAAAATAAACTAATACGGTGATGGTTTAGTCTAAAATTGCCCTCAGGACCTAGTCAATATCCCCGAGTATATTATTTTAATTATTTTGACCCTTTTGGAGTCATAACTGACCTTGAAATCATCATCCGAGTCACTCTAAATAAATATCCTATCTTAACCTCAATTTAGTCTACACGTGACTCCCGATTGAGATAAATTCGATTACGCCAATATCACGCGCTATGACGGGTAAAAATTTCCATAAATTATTTACTATCCACTAAGAAAATTTTATACCTAATATTAATCATCATTTCTCTCTTGATTAATATTTAATAAACACATTATTATTTAATTCAAATAAATTACGTCACTCGTGTAATTTAAAGCGAAACGAATTAATTAAATTCTAAATACGTGAAAATACGGGGTATTACATTTTCCTGGCTAAAGCCCGCTGACGAGAGCTATCATCGTAATGCTCTATTTATAATCCTTAACCTTTAACTTTTTTTTAATAAATCGAGATATATAGTCCCTTAGAGACTTATTCTTCTGCTATCTAACATTCAGCAAATGAGTAACATGCTTGGCCGGCTTCATGACGAAACCAAAATTATGGATAAACTTCTCCATTAGCTGCTTAAAATTTTCAATGGATCCTCTCGACAAGCCGATATACTATACATGAGTAGCACCATTAAGTGTTGTAGAGAAAGCTCGACACCTCATCTCATCCTGGGTTAAATAAATGTCACAGCTGACTGATACATGTCTATGTGGTGGACAAGATTTGTACTACCATCATACGTAGAAGTTACGGATGGAGGTTTGAACTTGATGGGAGTTGAATAGATGACTATTCTTGGTATGAAAGGATAACCCTCCATATACCTTCACTGGCTTGGGTCTTGACTTTTAATGAGACAACTAATCTTATCTTCTGACCTTTGGAATGAGATTCTCTAAAAAATTTCCTCTATGATCACGTGCTCCTTCCACTTTAGTTGCGATTTTGACGATTGACCCCTTGTTTCGATTTCCTTGTCCACTGTTAAATTTTTTATGTTCCCTTTCCGAGTATCGTCTCGGTTGATCTTCATTATGACGACACGTAGTTCATGTACCGCCAATTCTATAGGGGATATCATATCGTCTTCCACCCCCTCTTGGGATGAGTCGATTAAAAGTCGACCCTCTCTTGAGCCTATCAAAAGCGTTGCCTTTCTGAGAATTTGAGGGGTGTGTTGAACACTTCTTCATTGATATGTTGGTATTGGGTGGCCTCGACTGACATGAGGTATTCAATGTCTCATACCTTTCTTAAATATCCTCCTTTTCATATACCAAGTCCTCTAAGTATTCTTGGACACCCTTGTCGAGATGGAACCGACATGGGTAGGCAATCTTTATGCACCTGAGGTTGTGTTGGCCTTGTTTATTAGAAGCTTGGGGTGATCCTCTCACTGTTGAGTATGCGCCCACTCTAGAAAATTGAGTGATGAGATTGGTAGTGCGATCTGGCTTATAATATCTTGGCTAAAGTCCAAGAACTGGTGCTATATCTGCTGCAAGTTGGCCACAAGGGACTTGGTGGCCATCACCACATCAGATATTTCAGATTACTGAGGTGGTTAACTGAGACCAACCCCGACGTTTGACGGTGGATCCACTGCCATCTCCAACCAAACACAATCAATCAGTAAAAAAGTGAAAACGAGGGTAAAAACCTAAAAATAGGATAAATCAAAGAAGACGATGACCCTCCAAACCCAAGCTCCTTTAATGGTGATTTTGCACCAATAGTGGTGGACCTGGATAACTACCAAAGATGAGAAATAAAGAATTCTAACTGAGATGAGAAATAAAACATAGTCTCTTCCCATAAACGGTGCCAAAATGATGATATTGGATATCATCCTAAGGATTCGACCTGGTTTTTGAGCTTATTTGATAATGGGGAAATAAATAAATAGAATTATAACAATAGAAGATATGAGAGAAATCAGATGAACACAAGTGTTGAAGTGGTTCAGCCATAGCCTACATCCATTGTGTAAAGTATGGGAGTGATTTCACTATAAAGATGAGAAAATTGAAATATACTATATATATGACTTACTTGAGTCTAATATATATGAGCTTGTCTAGTTTGGAAATAGAGATAAAATTCGTGCCATCCTTATTTTTTTCCCTAAGCCTCATTGCCTCTTCATGATTCCAAAATCTTTACATCAATAAGAAGATGGTCCTATAGGTAGAAATCCAACACACAACACTCTAGGATTGCATAATTTGATTTGCATATTACATATTTTAGGCGTGTGTGTTAAAATTATATTAAAATAAATTTTTAGCATTTAATTGGATTTTTTAGGAATTTTAAAAAATTTAAAATCCATGTTTAAGAAATTAAAATTTGGGTTTTAAAATGTTTAGGGTTAATGTTGAATTTCTTAAAATGCCTAAAACTTGAGTTGGGCAGATTCCGAAAGAGACTATTGTGGGTGCAAATTGAATTTTTAAATCTTCAAAAACACGCGTGTGAGGGGAGATCCGAGACATACACGTGTTCATCATTTACCCATTAAGATTGTATTTTCTCTCACACACATAAACAAAACTTAATCTTGGATGTTCGATTATGATTATCAGTGGTTTGCATGTTTCTTTGTTCAATTCTTATGATAACAAAATGAACCAATCAAAGTTGTTTTAAATATGGTCAATTGTGAACGTTAGGATTAAATCTTTGAACAGTCAAGTTGATCACAATTGTTGATTTGATTAGGGCTTCCAGATCCTTTCAAAAGAACTATAAATAAGACTGTTCGTCCCCTTATTTACAACTTTTGAAGACCTTAGGGTTTGAGAGAAAAGAGAGAGAGAGAGAGAGAGATGAGGGAGAGAGAGAGAAATCGAGAGAAAATAGTGAAATCCAAACAAAACTCTTGCAAATTATTTTCAAAATTTATTTTTGAGAGTTTGAGAGTTTTAGGGGTTTCTGATATTCGAAATTCAAACCCTCTTTAGTTTTAATCTCTCTTCTTAACACCATCACTCAAATCAGAACACGTTTATTTATATAGAAATTTGCAGGTCTGATTCAAAGTCATACATTCACTGTGTTGAGTTATTTTTTTGATTTCTTTTACTAATAATCAACCTCTCTTGTTGGATACTAGTTTAAAATCTTTCTTATCAAATTTTATCCAACAAATCTCTTCTCTGTTTTACAAAACTAAAAAAAGGATTTATAAGTTTTCAGATCTGAGTTTTTCACTTTGAAAAACTTGTATATAAATAATATTAGAAGGGTCTTTCTTTTTTAAAAACTCTCAGGAAGACAAATCTGAAAGTTTAAAAGAGTTAAAGATCAAATCTATCTTTAGTAGTGTGAAAAATATCATTTTATACTTAAAAGCCTTTGTAATTTGTAGGAATCATTTGTATAAGCGTGTATGAGTACATGAATGTGTTAGGACCCTCACTCACAACACTTCTCACAAAACATCACATAAACCAGTTTGTTGGTTGAGAGATTTCAACTTCAGAGTCGACGTAAAGAAGGAGATTAAGGAGACAAGATGCAGAATGATAAGGAACCAAATTAGAGCCTCAACAGATGGAGTTACCTAACAGAGCTAATATAACTTCTTAACTTAGATTTAGGTTTGTATTATGTGTTTAAGTTTCTTTGCTTGCTTGCAACCTAAACTCATTCTAGTGGATTTTTTATTTTGAGGTGTAGAGACATTCGTGGATGTTTCCCCATTTGGGTGGGGTTTTACTACGTTGAAATCTTATGGTTGTTTGTTAATCTCTTATATCTACTTCTCTACTGCTGCATTAACTGAAATTAATTTTGTTTTCCAGAACTTATTCACTAGTATCTAAAATAACTTGTTCAAAGTTTTTTAAACACATCTTGTGTTCATTGCTGTTTTATTTTCTAAAAGAGTTTGTTCAATAAAAAACTTCGAAAACCACTAGAATGTTTTAATTTGTATTAAATGACTTAGTGAGGTATTTTTAATTTGTATCAGTTCCTGGCTTTTGGTTTTCATAAATTTTTTTAGATCCTGTGTTTTTGAAGCAATTTTTCAAAACAAATATATGGAGAGAAATTTGACAGATTAGGGAATTTATCTAGGCCTCCCCTCTTTGATGGGACTAACTTCCCTTACTGGAAGGTAAGGATGATAGCCTTCATCCGAGGGACCTTGGGAGATGAAGCCTTGGATGCTATTAAAAATGGAAATGTACATCCTATTAAACCTATAGTAAAAGATAGTAATGAAAGAGTTAAGATGAGTTCACAAAGGAAGAAAAATTGGCCTCCTATAATAACAATAAAGGAAAGAATACTATTTTTATGTCAATCAATGAGCATGAATTTAAGAGAATATCTATTTGTTCAACCTCTAAGGAAGCCTGGGACACGTTGGTCATTGCCCATTAAGGTGACACACGTGTTAAGGCTGCTAAGACCCAAATGCTTATACAATAGTATAACACGCTCATCATGACTGGGACTGAGACTTTCGATGACTTTTACATTAGGTTGACTGATACAATTATCAAACTGCATGCTAATGGCATTGTGTATGATAGGAAAGAGATTTTATCTAAAATTCTAAGATCACTTTCACCAAAATTTGATAATAAAAGATATACAATTGAGGAGATGGATTGAAGCACCTTATACCTTTGACTTACTTAAGTCTATACTGTATAAGTGTTCAACTAGTTTGGAAATAGTGACAAAATTGGTTGTCTATCCTAGAATCCAAAAAGCCTCAGATCTTATCTCTCTAATCCTCTTCAATGATCCATGAAGGTATAAATTGAATCACACTACACACAATTAGAAGTGGATACATGTGTTCATATTGCTTAAATTGAGTGTGTGTTTAATTCCCCTTGAATTGGAGCTTTAATAATTTTTTGGGAATTTTTAAATAATTTTTAAACATTTTTAAACATTTTTAAACATTTTTAAACATTTTTAAACATTTTTTAATTAAATGTTTTTATTAATAAAATGGGTTTATAAAATTTATGGGGTTAATATTCTATTTTGGAAACTTCATTTCTCACTCGAATGTTTGGTTGGGTAGGATCTCAAAGAGCTAGAGACTTCAGGGTACCTTCTGTAATTATTTTAGACACGCGTGTGAGAGCCACTCACAAGCCAACACTTGTCATCCTCCGGGTGTACCTATTTGTGTTTCTTTTGTGAGAGGGTTGGATGAGTGATTGCTGATCGTTGGATCATTCCTAATCGAGGGTCTGCATGTGTTCTTAGTTAATCCCGGTGCCACCCATATGAACCAATCACAATCCTTTTAACCACCGCTGTTTTATAACCCTTGGATCAAGTCAAACTCTGCAAGACTTGATCTCAGCCCTTGATCTCCCTTGAACATCCAGAACCTTCCTTCAGCCCTATAAATACCCTCCACTTCTCAGCCTTAGAAGACTTTTGGGCATTCGTCTTTCTGAGAGAAAAAAATAAGAGAGAAGTGAGAGAGAAGAGAGAAGTGAGAGAAGAGAGAAAAGAAAAGAGAGAAGAGATAGAAAGGAAACTCTGTTAGCCCAAAACCAAACCCTAACCCTAAACACTTCATCTTTCTGAAACAAACCTTCGTATACACTTAACCCCAAACACATCCTGAGTGTTTGAGAGAGAGAGTGGTTTGTTCTTTTGAAGCTGTAACCTCCTTGGCTTTGATCTTGTTCACAACTTAAACTTCAGAGTGAAGATCTTGTTTCTTTTTCCATAGAAACGTTAGATCTATACTCTGCATGTTACATTTTCACTAGATCTGCATATTTTCTACTTGGTTTAAGAAAATCTTTATTCATTTGGTTTTGAAAATGTTTTATGGTTTCTGTTTTTACAAAACTTAACCTTGACCTAGTTGGATTCACACTTGGAGATTTTCAATCTCATAAATGTTTTCAAAAAGAGATTGATTAAGATCTTGTCCGATTTTGAAGCGAGATATCCATGGAATCTGGGTTATATTAAAGGTCAAAAAGGCACTGCATATAGACTTTATATGTAATTTACTAGGACTGTCTGTAAATCTAAGTGTGTGTGAGTTCATGCATGTGAATAGGAATCACTTCACAAACACTTAACACACTACTGCACTGGAAGTGTTGTGTCTAAGATCAAAGATCATTGAGTCGACATAAGGAAGCTAAAGCAAAGGAAGTTAGCAAACTGGAAGAACATCATCAACAAATCAGATCTATGAGAAGTTAGAAGGACACCAAGTGGGGTATATTCCTAAACTTAGAATAGGTTGATTTGTGTGTTTGCATGTTGTATTGTTTGTAACTATTATTTGTTATTAGTGGATTTTTTACTTTTGTGACTTAGAAGTCACCGTGGATGTTTCCTCTGTTGGGAGAGGTTTTACCACGTTAAAATCTGTGTGTTGATTATCTTCATCTCCTCATCTCATTCTATAAGTGTGCTGAATTTTTGAAACTGCCTTAGTTTTAAAAACTGATTACACAGTCTTAATTACTCTCGTACATAAGTTTCTTTGTAAACACATCTTGTTTATAATTTTTATTTTCAAAAGAAAAGGGTTTCTCCAACAAACATTTCGGAGTTGATTATACAGTTTAATCTTGTATTAAACGGCATTAGCGACGCTGTTCAATTGGTATCAGAGCCCTGTTAACTTTTATTTCAAAAGATCTTGTGTTTCTGAAATCGTTTTCTGAAAAACCTAACTATGGACGAGAAGAATGAAAGGTTTGGTAATCTGTCCAGACCTCCACTCTTTGATGGAAACAACTTTGCTTACTGGAAAGTAAGAATGGTTGCCTTCATCCAAGGGACTTTAGGAGATGATGTCTGGGACATTATTGAAAATGGATACACTTATCCTACTAAACCAGCCACTGAAGGAAGTGATGAGAGGGTAAAGAAAATCTTAAGTGAGTTTACCCAAGAAGAAAAAACTATTTCTCATAATAACAATAAAGGCAAGAATGCCATTTTTATGTCTATTAATGAGTATGAGTTCAAGAGAATCTCATCTTGTGCCACTTCTGTGGAAGCGTGGGACACATTAATCACTGCCCATGAAGGAGACTCAAGAGTTAAAGCTGCTAAAACCCAAATGCTTATCCAGCAGTACAACTCTTTGATCATGTCTGATTCTGAGTCTTTTGATGATTTTTACATGAACTTGACTGATATAGTCACTAAGTTGCATGCTAATGGTATTACTTATGATAGAAATGAAATTGTTTCTAAAATCCTAAGGTCATTACCACAAAAGTTTGACAGTAAGAGGTATGCTATTGAGGAAATGAATGATCAAAACCTTACCCCTGAGTTACTCAGTAGCAAACTTAGGACTGTGGAAATGGAATTAGACTTTAAGAAACAATTAAATCATTCTCAAAGAAAACAGCCCAACTCTAACTTGAGTTTTGCCTCTAAGATACCCAAACTTGAGTCTAATTTGACCAACTCTGACTCTGATGAGGAGTGCAATATAGACAAACTAGATAATCAGATTGCCTTGATGTCTAAACAATTTAAGAAAATTGTCAAATTTCAAAACAAACAGGTAACTAAACAAGGCAAGCCTAATTATCCTACTCTGTCTAATCCCAAACCTCATGAGAGAGGTCTTGACAAACATCCTAAGGACAACAATTCCAGACCCACTAGAGACCTTAAAAAGATTGAATGTTTTAGATGTGGGAAACTAGGTCACATTGCTCACGATTGCAGAGTTAATCTGAATAAAGCTAACACACACAATAGAGCCAATGTCTGTAAAACTTGGAATGATTCAAGCGACTCTGATGAAGAGGAACTTGAGCCATCTAATGTACTTGACCCTTGCATGTCTTTTTATGCTAAGATCATTTACAATGATGATATACCTGTGTGTCATAATGATGCTCCTACTTCTGCTTGTGTGAATACTGCTTTGATTGGCCTAGATGCTTTATTGTCTGAAAATGTTGCTAGTTCTAGTTCCGTGTGTGTGAGTCAAAGTGATCTCGATAACGACGATGTAAATGGGTGCGTGAGTACTAAAACTGAATCGTTAGGGGTCACTACACACACTTCATTTAACGACTCAGACACAGATGACCTCCCTGATATCCATACTTTGTATGCTAAAACTCTTAAAAAAGGCACTAGATTGGAGAAGATCATTAGAGACCTGACTAAGAAATTAGATGATCTAAGTCTTATTGTGAAGTTGAATGCTGAAGAGTACACTAACCAGTGTTGGACTCATCAGTCTGAAATTGAAACTTTTGATCAAAAATTAAAAGAGTTGACTAAAACTAATGAAACCCTGGAAATGAAATACAAGGGAACATTATTAGAACTGGAGGAAGCAAAAACAAAGACAGCTACTGTTTTCAAAAAAATTTCTAAGTTTGAAAACAATTCAAATTGTTTTACTGACTTTGTTGTTGACTCCAAGACCAATTCTGATGATAGAACCGGTATTGGATTTTGCCCTAAGAACAAACCACAAACTACAAATCTTGAACCTATTAAGTTTGTGTCTGGGGGCAAAAGACCAATTGAAACATGTCCAGACTTTCATTTTATTAAAAAGGAATTTGATCAAAAGCAACAACAGAAAGACATTGGAGAGTCTAGTAATTCTAAGGCTGAGACTGCACTTAAGACTAAATACGTCTGTCCTTTGATCAGAAAGGCTGATTCTACCTATAAGACCATACCTCCTAGGAATAGGACTTCTGAACAGAATGCTGTTAAACCCATCTTTATAAGTTTTCCTAAGGAAATTCATCCCTCAAGCAATCAATATTGCTCCTACTGTGACATTTATGGTTATTCCTTTGAAGGTTGTTATGCTAGGCGTCTAAACACCCCTGTGTACAACAATTCTGTCTATAAGAACTTTAACTATTCTAGGCAAAATCGTAACCATTATGTCCTTCCAAGACAACCTGACAAGAACTCTAACTACAGAAATATAAAGACCAAAACTAAGATTTCATTTAAGAGAAAGGCTCCCAGAAACTTTCCTAAACCAAAAGCTCAAATTTTCCACAATAATCAGTTTGTTGCTCCAAATTTTTTTCGACAAAAAGCTTCTCGAAAGTTTTATCAAATGAGGGCAAACTTGCGCAAAATTAAAACTAGAGCTATTTGGGTTAGAAAAGATGATCTTTTACCCCAAATGAAGTGTAACATTGTCATCATTGCTTTAAAAGCTGAACACACTTCATCTGGTTGGTATTTAGATTCAGGATGTTCCAAACATATGACAAGAGATGAAACCAAACTTTTAAACAAAACCAGATTTGCTGGTGGGAAAGTAGTTTTTGGTGATGGAGTTTCATCTCAGATCATAGGTAAAGGAACCCTAAAAGAAGAAGGTATGCCTGTTCTTGAAAATGTTCTATTAGTTAAAGGCCTTAAAGCCAACCTCCTAAGTATATCACAATTTTGTGACTCTGGCCATACAGTCACCTTTTCAAAGAACAATTGTAAAATTCTAAATGATAAAGGTGAATGCATTATTACAGGATTTAGAACACCTGACAATTGCTATACTGTCAAGACTAGTTCTGAAACCTGTAACATTGTCAGAATGGATGACAATGAGATCTGACATAATCGTATGGGTCACCTAAGTTATGATATCCTTGGTAGATTGTCTAGTCAAGAGATTTTTAGAGGAATTCCTAAAATTAAACCTATTTCAAGTGTTGTCTGTGGTCATTTCCAGGAAGGAAAAATAGTTAAGACTTCGCATAAAAAGGTTAAAGACATTCTCACCTCTAAACCTTTATATCTCATCCATATGGACCTTATTGGTCCCTCTAGAACTGTTAGTCTTTGTGAACACAGTTATATCCTTGTCATGGTTGATGATTTCACACGATTCACTTGGGTTGCCTTCCTGAAACAAAAATCTGACACGTTTCAGAATTTTTTGAAAATTTTACTAAGAATTGAAAATGAGAAGGACACACAAGTCAATCGTATTCGTAGTGATAGATGGGGAGAGTTCATAGACACGGGAATAGTTGAATATTGCGACTACAACGGTTACAAACATGAATTTAGTGCCCCTAAGACTCCTCAGCAGAATGGTATTGCTGAAAGGAAAAATTGAACTCTTCAAGAGATGGCACGTGTCATGTTGCATGCCAAATCTCTACCTAAATACTTCTGGGTAGAATCTATTAGAACTGCCTGTCATATCACTAATAGGGTTTACCTAAGGAAAAACTCTAAACAAACCCCTTATGAGTTGTGGTACGGTAAGAAGCCTAACCTGAAATACCTAAGAACCTTCGGAAGTCAGTGTTATGTCTGTAAAGATAGAGAACATCTGTCTAAATTCGAAACTCGTGGTGATAAAGCCATCTTCTTAGGATACTCTCCAAACAGTCGTGCTTATCGTATATACAATCTGCGTACTAACGCTCTTATGGAATCGATAAATGTAATTGTAAGCGACACTATTGTCGAAAATAAGATATCTGAATCACCTATTGTGGTTGAATCTGAAAATGATTTCAAAACTGATTCACCTGAAATAGATGACTCATTACCTATTGAGAGTCCAGAAGTACCTGGCTGGGTATCTAAAGATCATCCCATTGACAACGTGGTCGGTAATCCTAATGAGCCAGTTCGTACTAGATCCCAGTTAAGAAATTATGCTAATTATGCATGTTTCGTCTCCCTTGTGGAACCGAAAAATGTTAATGAAGCATTAAATGACACACACTGGATTTCTGCTATGTAGGAAGAACTTTTACAATTCGTCATTCACGATGTCTGGTATCTTGTACCTCGGCCTCAAAACAAAAATGTTATTGGAACACGTTGGATCTTTAAGAACAAATCTGATGAAAATGGGGTAATCCTTAGAAACAAAGCTAGACTACTTGCTCAAGGCTACTCTCAAATAGAAGGGATAGATTTCAGCGAGACATTTGCCCCTATCACTCGTCTTGAATCTGTTCGACTTATTTTCGCCATAGCATGACACTTAAAATTTACACTTTATCAAATGGACGTCAAATCTGGCTTCCTCAATGGAATCCTGTCCGAAGAAACGTATGTAGAACAACCCAAAGGGTTCATTGACCCTAAATACCCTAACCATGTCTTTCGTCTAAAAAAGGCTCTGTATGGCTTAAAACAAGCTCCTAGAGCTTGGTATGAACACCTTTCCAACTTTTTGTTGGATAAGGGTTTTAAGAGAGGAGGAAATGACCAGACTCTCTTTGTCAAACATTTTGACAAAAACATTATTATAGCCCTAGTCTATGTAGACGACATCATTTTCGGGTCAACTTCAAACTCTGAAGTTAAATCTTTTTCTGCTATTATGCATAAGGAATTTCACATGTCCCTTATGGGGGAGCTACAACTTTTCTTAGGATTTCAAGTGAAACAGAATTCTGATGGTCTATTTGTTTCACAAACTAAGTATGCCTTAGACCTTGTTAAGAAATTTGGCTTAGAGAATGCTAAAGTCGCCAAAACGCCTATGAGTACTACCGTTAAATTAAGCAAAGATGAAAATGGTAAGTCAGTTGATTCCACACTCTATCGTAGTATGATTGGTATCCTACTCTATCTAACTGCCTCGCGACCAGACATAATGTATCCTGTATGTCTGTGTGCTCGTTACCAGAATAACCCTAAAGAGAGCCATTTATTATGTGTAAAACGTATAATAAAGTACATAAAGGGCACTCTTAATCTTGGACTTAGGTACACTAAGGATACCTGTAGCACCATCATAGGGTATACTGATGCTGATTGGGCCGGTTGTACTGATGATAGTAAAAGTACATCAGGTGCCTGTTATTATGTCGACAATAATTTAGTTGGTTGGAGTAGTAAAAAATAGAATTGCACTTCTTTATCTACGGCTGAGTCCTAATATATAGCAGTAGGAAGTTGCTGTGCTCAATTGTTATGGATAAAACAGATGTTAAGTGATTATGGGATTAAAGAAGATCAATTACAATTGTATTGTGACAATCAAAGCGCCATTAACATATCTAAAAACCCGGTTCAACACTCGCGAACTAAGCATATTAAAATAAGGCATCATTTTATACGCGAACTTGTTGAAACTAAGGAATTAGAAATTCATTACCTGCCTACTAATCTGCAACTTGCAGACATGTTCACTAAACCTTTAGACTATAACAAATTTGTGTATTTGCGAAATTCTATAGGCATGGTATGCGCTGATTAAACTCTTAAGACTTTAAGTTTTACCCTTTGTCCATTTGAGACAAAATGGGGGAGAAATTTGAGTTTTATGAGTAATATTTTGTTCACATTTCATCTAAACTGCTTGATCTTAGTGTGCATATTTGCAGGAATCTCTTCTACTGGTTGTCTATCTTTTCTAGTGTAAAAATTTGTAAATAGTTGAGTTATGTAATTTTTGACTTTCTAGGAAATGGGTAGATAGTATCTTTTGTATAGGACTAGGTTTTATTTTTTTTGGTTCCCTATGAGTTTTAAGCTAACTCAAAGGAGATTTTGTCTCATATTTCCAAAGGGGGAGATTGAAGCACCTTATACCTTTGACTTACTTAAGTGTATACTGTATAAGTGTTCAACTAGTTTGGAAATAGTGACAAAATTGGTTGTCTATCCTAGAATCCAAAAAGCCTCAGATCTTATCTCTCTAATCCTATTCAATGATCCATGAAGATATAAATTGAATCACACTACACACAATTAGAAGTGGATATATGTGTTCATATTGCTTAAAATTGAGTGTGTGTTTAATTCCCCTTGAATTGGAGCTTTAATAATTTTTTGGGAATTTTTAAATAATTTTTAAACCCTTTTAAACATTTTTTAATTAAATGTTTTTATTAATAAAATGGGTTTATAAAATTTGTGGGGTTAATATTCTATTTTGGAAACTTCATTTCTCACTCGAATGTTTGGTTGGGTAGGATCTCAAAGCGCTAGAGACTTCAGGGTACCTTCTGTAATTATTTTAGACACGCGTGTGAGAGCCATTCACAAGCCAACACTTGTCATTCTCCGGGTGTACCTATTTGTGTTTCTTTTGTGAGAGGGTTGGATGAGTGATTGCTGATCGTTGGATCATTCCTAATCGAGGGTCTGCATGTGTTCTTAGTTAATCCCGGTGCCACCCATATGAACCAATCACAATCCTTTTAACCACCGCTGTTTTATAACCCTTGGATCAAGTCAAACTCTGCAAGACTTGATCTCAGCCCTTGATCTCCCTCAAACATCCAGAACCTTCCCTCAGCCCTATAAATACCCTCCACTTCTCAGCCTTAGAAGACTTTTGGGCATTCGTCTTTCTGAGAGAAAAAAAATAAGAGAGAAGTGAGAGAGAAGAGAGAAGTGAGAGAAGAGAGAAAAGAAAAGAGAGAAGAGAGAGAAAGGAAACTCTGTTAGCCCAAAACCAAACCCGAACCCTAAACACTTCATCTTTCTGAAACAAACCTTCGTATACACTTAACCCCAAACACATCCTGAGTGTTTGAGAGAGAGAGTGGTTTGTTCTTTTGAAGCTGTAACCTCCTTGGCTTTGATCTTGTTCACAACTTAAACTTTAGAGTGAAGATCTTGTTTCTTTTTCCATAGAAACGTTAGATCTATACTCTGCATGTTACATTTTCACTAGATCTGCATATTTTCTACTTGGTTTAAGAAAATCTTTATTCATTTGGTTTGGAAAATGTTTTATGGTTTCTGTTTTTACAAAACTTAACCTTGACCTAGTTGGATTCACACTTGGAGATTTTCAATCTCACAAATGTTTTCAAAAAGAGATTGATTAAGATCTTGTCCGATTTTGAAGCGAGATATCCGTGGAATCTGGGTTATATTAAAGGTCAAAAAGGTTTTTAGTTTTGTAAGAAAGAAAGAAAACAAAATCACTGCATATAGACTTTATATGTAATTTACTAGGACTGTCTGTAAATCTAAGTGTGTGTGAGTTCATGCATGTGAATAGGAATCACTTCACAAACACTTAACACACTACTGCACTGGAAGTGTTGTGTCTAAGATCAAAGATCATTGAGTCGACATAAGGAAACTAAAGCAAAGGAGGTTAGCAAACTGGAAGAACATCATCAACAAATCAGATCTATGAGAAGTTAGAAGGACACCAAGTGGGGTATATTCCTAAACTTAGAATAGGTTGCTTTGTGTGTTTGCATGTCGTATTGTTTGTAACTATTATTTGTTATTAGTGGATTTTTTACTTTTGTGACTTAGAAGTCACCGTGGATGTTTCCTCTGTTGGGAGAGGTTTTACCACGTTAAAATCTGTGTGTTGATTATCTTCATCTCCTCATCTCATTCTATAAGTGTGCTGAATTTTTGAAACTGCCTTAGTTTTAAAAATTGATTACACAGTCTTAATTACTCTCGTACATAAGTTTCTTTGTAAACACATCCTGTTTATAATTTTTATTTTCAAAAGAAAAGGGTTTCTCCAACAAACATTTCGAAGTTGCTTATACAGTTTAATCTTGTATTAAACGGCATTAGCGACGTTGTTCATGGATGACCTAAATATCACTCGAGAACTCCTCAGTAACAAACTCAAAACAGTGGAAATGTAATTAGAGTTTAAGAAAAAACTCTCCAATGGTCAAAAGAAACATTCCAGTCCTAATGTTAGTTTTCGATCTAAAGTGACCAAACTTGAGTTTGCTATTCCTGACATTGAGTTAGACTCTGATGAGGAGTGTGATTTGGACAATTTGGATAATCAAACTGCCTTAATGTCTGAACATTTTAAAAAGATTTTGAAATTTTGCAATAATGTCGCTTTTAAACAAGGCAAGCCCGCTTAATCAAATTTCTCTAATAATAGACCTCATGAGAGAAAGCATGACAAACACCATACTGAAAAAAACAATAGATCTAATAAAAGATCTTAAAAATATTGAATTCTTTATATGTGGAAAATTAAGTACATGGTCAACATGTGTAGAGCTAATCTGAATAAGAACAACAAAAATAATAGGGCCAATATTTGTAAGACTTGGGATGATTCAAGAGACTCAGATAATGATGAGCCTGAATCACCCAAAGTGTTTGATCCTTGAAAGTCATTCTTTGCTAAGATTGTATATATTGATAATAAGCGTACACTTCATGCTAAACCTGCTGATAGGATGTCTAATCTTGCTATGTTGCATGATATTTTGGCTACTGGTTTGTCTGCTTTGTGCCTAAAGACTGCTAATGCTATTGATACGGTTAATAGTTCATCTACGGGGTGTGTGAGTCTAAGGAACATTTGAATGACATATTGAATGTGTGTGTGACTCCTAAAAATGAAGCGTTAAGGGACAATCCACACACTACACTCAGTAAATTCGATAATGATGACCTCACAGACATTCACACACTCTATACCAAAACTCTTAGGAAAAGCACTAAACTTGAAAAAACAGTCAAGGACCTTAGTGAGAAAATAAAAGCTCTAAGTCTTATGATAAAATAGATTGCTGAGGACTACACCACTCAATGTTTGGATCATGAAAATAAAACTAGGAATTTTCTTGAAAAAATCAAAGATCTTTCAGAGTCAAATGAGATTTTGGAAAAGAAATACAAAGCTACTTTACTAGAATTGGAACAATCTAAAGAGAAAGTTTCAACAATCTTCAAAACATTTTCTAAATTTGAAAATAATGCTAACTGTTTTGAAGATTGTGTAGTGTCAAGTAAAACCTATTCTGATGATAAAATTGTCATAGGATTTGAACAAAAACCCAAGGCACCAAACAAACCTTTTCCAAATGTGAAATTTGTGATTGGTGGAATGAGACCTAATGACCTATGTCCATATTTTCAAGCATTGAAAAATGACTTCGTTAATAAACAAAATCTACCAGACATTGTTTTGGGAAATAGTTCTAAGTCTATTTTTGAGCCTAAGCCTAAGTATGTCTTCCCCTTATAAGGCAAGGAGACCCTTTGTTTCAACCTGTTGCAGTTAGACATAAGGTCAAAGTCCAACAAAACAAATGGACAAGCCATTTTTTAAAGATTTTCAAAATCTTAAAAGACGATCTAACCATCTATACTATTCTTACTACGACGTTTATGGACACCGCCTTGAATAATGTTTTCAATAACATCTGTATAAGTCCGTTTTCAATTCATATGTCTATATAAACTTTAACTACTCTAGACAGACCTTCTTAGGCAACCAGATAAGAACTCTAACTATCGTAATAGGATGAAATGATCTAATACTAAAAGAAAGTCCAAGAGGAAGAGTCCTAGATACATGACTAGACCAAATGCTTAAAGATTTGACAAAATTCAAGTAAAGGCGCACAAATCTTTTGAAGAAAAATCTAATACTGGTAAATTTTTTAATATTCGAGCAAATTCGCACAAATATTTTAAAACTCGAGCAATTTGGGTTAGAAAAGATGATCTAATACCCCAAATGAAGTGTAATATTGTGATTAGCACTTTAAAAGATGAACACACTTCTTTTGGAAGGTATTTAGACTCGGGGTGTTCCAAACATATGACCGGGGACGATACTAAACTAACCAACATGACTGACTTCTTAGGAGGAAAAATTTTATTTGGAGATAGAGTATCAGCTCAGATCATAAGTAAGGGGGCACTCAAAGAAAACGAACTACCTATTCTCGAATATATCACAATCTTGTGACTCCAACCACACAGTCACATTCTCAAAAACAAATTATAAAATTTTAAACGACAATGGAGACTGCATCATTATAGGCCTCAGAACTCTGGATAACTGTTACACAGTAAATCTAGGGACTGAGATTTGTAATATAGGCAGGATGAAAGATAATGAAATCTGACACAATAGGTTGGGTCACATAAATTACGACAGTCTTGGCAAAAATAAGCTCCCAAGAAATAGTTAGAGGTCTGCCCAAAGTAAAATCTATTTCAAATGTTGTTTGTGGGCCTTGTCAAGAAGGAAAGATAGTTAAAGCTACTCACAAGAAAGTTAAAGAAATCTTAACAACAAAAGCTCTGAAGCTTATCCACATGGATCTTATGGGTCCCTCTAGAACTGTAAGCCTTTGTGGTTACATTTATATTCTAGTTATGGTGGATGATTTCACTCGTTTTCCTAGGGTTGCTTTCTTAAAACAAAAATCTGACACATTTCGTGAATTTTTTAAAATCCTTTTACGCATTGAAAATGAAAAGAATACCCAAGTAAATTGAATTTGTAGCGATGGAGGAGGTGAATTTAAAGATTTGGGTGCAACAGAATATTATGACTATAATGGTTACAAATATGAATTTAGTGCTCCTAAAATGCTACAACAAAACGGTATAGAAAAGCGTAATAATTGCACAATCTAAGAGATGGCGAGGGTAATGATACATGCAAAGAGCTTGCCAAAATACTTTTGGGTTGGGGCAGTTCAGACAACATGTCACATAATCAATAAGGTTTATCTTAGGAAAAGTACCAAACATAATCCACATGATCATTGGTATGGCAAAAAGCCCAACTTAAAATATTTTCGAACATTTGGGTGTATATGTTATGTTTGTAAAGACAGATAACACCTATCTAAATTTGAAACCCGTGGCGACAGAGCTATCTTTTTTGGTTACTCCCTTAATAGTAGGGCTTATCTTGTTTATAATATGTGTACCAAAAGTCTAATGAAATTAATAAACGTGATTGTTAGTGACACTAATATTGAGAGCAATAAACAAGAGCCAACTATCGTGGATGAGTATGAAAATGTATTAAATTATGACTCTCCGGAGATAGCTGATTATTTACCAACTGAGACCTTGATGTACCTAATTGGGTTTCTAAAGATCATCCCTTAGATAAAATAGTTGGTAACCCTAATGAGCCTGTTTGTACAAGATCCCAAATACGAAATGTTTCTCATTTTGCATGCTTTGTGTCCCTATTAGAACTAACGAATGTGAATGAAGCACTAAGTGACTCTTTTTGGATTGATGCTATGGAAGAGGAGCTTGCTCAATTTAAGAGCCATGACGTGTGGCATCTAGTACCTCGTCCAGAAAATAAAAGGGTTATTAGCACTAGATGGATTTTTAAAAATAAATAAGATGAATCTGGGATGATAGTTAGAAATAAACCCAGATTAGTGGCTCAAGGTTTCTCTCAGATTGAAGGAATAAACTTTGAGGAAACATTTTCCCTATAACTTGACACGAGTATATTCGATTACTCTTAGCAATAGCATGTCATTTACATTTCACACTTTTCAAATGGATGTGAAATTAGCTTTTCTTAATGGTATTTTGACAGAGGAAACCTATGTTAAATAGCCGAAAGGCTTCATTGATCCTCATTACCCTAACCACGTCTATAGATTGAAAAGGCGTTATGTGGTTTAAAGCAAGCCCTCAGGGCCTGGTACGAATGCCTCTCGACCTTTCTTATCAATAAAGGTTTTCGACGAGGTGGTAATGAGTAGATATTATTCATTAAATGTTTTAACAAACATGTCTTAATTGCCCAGGTTTACATCGATGACATCATTTTTGGATCAACATCCCCTACTGAAGTTAAAAACTTTTCAAATCTTATGTATGGGGGGTTCCAAATTTTATTAATGGGGGAGCTACAATATTTCTTAGGAATCCAAGTTAAACAAATATATGATGGGTTATTTATATCACAATCTAAATAAGCTTTAGAGTGAGTAAAGAAATTTTATTAGAAAATTCCAAAGACGCTAGGACACCCATGAGTTCCTCAGTCAAATTATCGAAAGTGAATATGGGAAATCTATTGATCCTACCTTATATAGAAGCATGATAGGTAGCGTACTATACCTCATTTCATCACGTCCTGATATAATGTATGATGTTTGTGTGTGTGCCCGCTATCAAAACGCTCCTAAGGAGAGTCACTTACTGTACGTCAAAAGGATTATAAAATACGTAAATGGGACTATAAATCTAGGAATTTGGTACACAAATGACACATCTAGTACCATAATAGGATACATCGACGCTGAGTGGGCTGGCTGTTTCGATGACAACAAAGGCACTTCAGGCGCATGTTATTATATTGGTAATAACTTGGTAGGATGGAATAATAAGAAACAAAATTGCACTTCGCTTTCCACAGTCGAGTAAGAATATATAGCCGAAGGTAGCTGCCGTGCTCAATTGATGTGGATAAAGCAGATGTTAAGAGACTTTGGAATTAATGACGATAAATTACAACTCTATTGTGATAACCAAAGTGCGATTAATATTTTCAAAAATCATGTTCAACACTCGCGCACAAAACACATAAAGATTCGACATTACTTTATATGCGAATTTATAAAATCTAAGGAATTGGAAATTAACTATTTTCCCACAGAACTTCAATTGGCAGATTTATTCACTAAGCCTTAGATAATTTAAGATTTTAATCTCTACGAAAATCTATTGGAATGATTCATCTTGATTAGTATCTATCTTCAGTTAATATATGCTTATTTGTGATTTTTCACCCTTTGTCCATTTGAGACGAAATGGGGGAGAGATATTTGAGTCTATCTTGGACATCATTGTATAATTCAACTAAAACTAAAATCCTTTATCTTAGTGGTTTAATTTTCAGGATCCAGTACCACTGTCTTCATTGGATATATTTAGGGTATTGATCTGTATTTAGTTAAGTTATATACTTTTCATTTCTAGGATATGAGGTAGATATAACTTTTGTATATGGTTTCTTATTTTGTCTCCCTACGAGTGCTATATGACTCAAAGGAGATTTTGTCTCATATTTCCAAAGGGGGAGATTGAAGCAGACTATATATATGCCTTACTTGAGTCTAATATATAGAAGCTTGTCTAGTTTTGAAATAGAGACAAAATTTTTGTCATCCTTATTTTTTCCCTAAGCCTCATTGCCTCTTCAAGATTCCAAAATCTCTACATCAACAAGAAGATGGTTCTATAGGTAGAAGACCAACACACAACACTCTAGGATTACATAGTTTGAGTTTCATATTACATATTTTAAGTGTGTGTTAAAATTGGATTAATATGTATTTTATGCATTTAATTGGATTTTTTAGGAATTTTTAAAACATTTAAAATCCATGTTGAAGAAATTAAAATGTTTGGGGTTAATGTTGAATTTCTTTAATTTCCTATAAATTGAGTTGGGTAGATTTCGAAAGCGCTCGATACTATTGTTGGTGCAAATTGAATTTTTAAATCTTCAAAAACACACGTGTGAGGAGAGATCTGAGAAATAAATGTGTTGATCATTTACCCATTGAGATTGTGTTTTCTCTCACTCACATAAACCAAACTTAATCTTAGACGTTCGATTACATTTATCAATGGTATGGATGTTTCTTTGTTCAATCCTTGTGATAACAAAATGAACCAATCAGAGTCGTTTTAAACGCGGTCCATTGTGAACGTTTGGATTAAATCTTCGAACAACCAAGTTGATAATAACCATTGATTTGATTAGGTTTTCCAGATCATTCCAAGAGCACTATAAATAAGACTGTTCATCCCCTAATTTCCAACTTTTAAAGACCTTAGGGTTTGACAAAAAAGAGAGAGAGAGAGAATTGTGAAATCCAAACAAAACTGTTGCAAAATATTTGCAAAAATTAATTTTGAGAGTTTAGGAGTTGTAGGGGTTTCTGATATTCGAAGTTCAAACCCTCTTTGGTTTTAATCTCTCTTCTTAACACTATCACTCAAATCAGAACTAGTTTATTTATACAGAAACTTGTAGGTTTGATTCAAAGTCATACAGTCACTATGTTGAGTTATTTTTTTGATTTCTTTTACTATAAATCAACCTCTCTTGTTGGATACTAGTTTAAAATTTTTCTTATCAAATTTTATCCCACAAATCTCTTATATGTTTTACAAAACTAAAAAAAGGATTTGCAAGTTTTCAGATCTGAGTTTTTTCACTTTGAAAAACTTGTATATAAATAATATTCATAGAGTCTTTCTTTTTCAAACACTCTCAAGAAGACAAACACAAATCTGAAGGTTTAAAAGAGTTAAAGATCAAATCTATTTTCAGTAGTGTGAAAAATAACATTTCAAACTTATAAGCCTTTGTAATTTGAAGGAATCGTTTGTATAAGCATGTGTGAGTACATGCATGTGTTAGGCCCCTCACTCACAACACTTCTCACACAACATCACATAAACCAGTATGTTGGTTGAGAGATTTAAACTTCAGAGTCGACGTAAGGAAGGATCTTAAGGAGATAAGATGCAGAACGACAAGGAACCAAATCAGAGCCTCAACAGTTGGATTTACCTAATGGAGCTGATATGACTTCTTAACTTAGATTTAGGCCTGTATTATGTGTTTAAGTTTCTTTGCTTGCTTGTAACCTAAACTCATTCTAGTGGATTTATCATTTTGAGGTGTAGAGACCTCTGTGGATGTTTTCCCATTTAGGCGGGGTTTTACCACGTTAAAATCTTTGTCTCATGTGCTTGTTTATTAATCTCTCATATCTACTGCTCTACTGCTGCATCAACTAAAATTAGTTTTATTTTCCAAAACTTATTCAATAATATTTGAAATAAATCGTTCAAAGTTTTTTAAACACATTTCTTCAATAAACAACTTCGGAACCCACTAGACTATTTTAATTTGTATTAAACGACTTGGTGAGGTATTTTTACAAATAGCCATAGATGGTGAATACGAACTTCTCTCTCTCTCTCTCTCTCTCTCTCTCTCTCTCTCTCTCTCTCTCTCTCCAAATGCATAGAGTGACAATGGGGTTTTTAAACTTTGATATCAATGAAGAAGGCATAGTATGCCTTATATATGCTGGGTGTGTGCAATGTCACACATAGCTAGTATTCCACGCCCAACTGAGCTTTTGACATATGAGAGCGTTCCAGCTATATATACACAAAGTGAGGCCCTCATAATGAATATTACATCACATGGTTTGTTTATATCTATAGACACCCCATCCTAGTATCCCTTAAATACCTACTTAGGTCCTTAACACTCCTCCTCTCACCATAAGTGTCACACCCCGCATAATTCTGGCGTCGGCCGTCACCAAAACTGTGCCGGGCTTGAACTAATTAAAATATCATTCTCAGCATGTGACATATATGAGACATATAGAATTTATTCCACAAGATGATAATTAAATCAATCCCAATAAAATATAAGCCATCAATGCGACATAAAATCCCTCACTATGCAAATCTCCAATTATATCTAACTCGAAATAAGATAATCTCCAATAAACTGAATCCATAATGAAATTTTTAAATAAAACCGTAACAACTGTGGAACCGAATGACCTACCAAATCCATAAACTATGTCTCAATATAAATGCGAAGGAATGGAAACTAAACTAAACTGCTAAGCATAAAATAAATAAGCTCCAACTACACCTCCTAGATTTATCTCCAAATAATCCTATGCAGCTACCCCAACACTAATACCTGAAATGTTAGTCAATGCACAGGATCAGAGCCCTGAGCATGAATATCGGCTACTCTCTCCAATTAGGGTCCGTGAACCCAGACAATAGCATTATACATGATAAATATCACTATAGAATATTTTAAATTAAACAAGATATGATTAGGCGCAATAACAATAAATCACTAACTACCCAAAGTAATTCTTATTAAAAAATACAACCAATATTATTTTAATTATCCAACAGCCCCATGTTGTTAATTTAATTAAATTAACCCAAATTATCATTCTTCTCAATTAATAATGATCTAATGCGGTACTCCCGCATAAATTTTTTACTCTAATAATTCACATTATTATAGCGGTCCTCCCGCCTCGGGTGGTACTCCCACCAAAATACATTATTATAGTGGCCCTCCTACCTCGGGTGGTACTCCTACCAAAATACACATTCCCCTCATCAATAGCCAACTGATCCATTTAAACCGCCGATCCCGCAATATGACGAGGTTCCACACACGACACGACATAAACACCAGCTGACCTGTTCAAACTGTTGGCCCCCGCACATTATGTCGCCAATAAATTTTAATACTCGTTTTATTATTTTAGGTATTTATTATCAATTAATTATCCTTCTCATATTCATTTTTCAAATTGTCCCCACCCTTATTATCGACGTGAGCTCCTCAAAACACTCTTAGTCCCATTCCTAAGGGTCCCCAACACATAAATACGTCCTACCTTAATTATGGGATGGATTTCTATTAATAACTCCTCCTAGTCTTATACCAAGGCTAGTGAATCGACAACACGACATAAAAATCATCCCCACCCTGAAATTACCCATCCATAAAAATCTACACACACTAGTCCCATACCTAGCAAGCGTAAATTGCAACGAAGGCCTACCCACTAGTCCCATACCTAGAAAGTATCATAAATATAGGTGAGAGCACACTACCAAAATCCCGTCGTCCCCGCGATGATCAGTATCAACAATAATAAATCACGTAATCCAACAACACATATAAACAATATCACAAATTTATTCGTGATGGCAAAAGTTAATTTAATTTAATTAATAAGATGTCTTTGTCCTTAATACAATTATTCCTATTTAATCATTAAAGATTAATCGACATGCAAAGTTATGAAACACACCAAAATTGTCCACTTTTATCAACTACATAATTTTTATACATGTCTACATGCCCCGATTTCAATTAAAATAACCCCCTCATAATTCTACAAGCGATCCTACACCCATATTAACCAAAACCCACTACTCTCTCCAACGCACCCAAGGGTTTCAAGTCTTATTACATATTAACATTTTCGTCAAAACAAGAACAAATTTAGTTTTCACTTTTTCTAATTAAGTTGCTAATTTATTTTAAGAAAAACATGTCATTAAGGGTCTAGGCGACACTTAAAACGCATAATACTAAAGGAAGAGAATAGAGTATCAATGCCTGAATAAAAGTTAATTGAGAATTCTGATTTCAAATATGTATTCTTCTAAAAAATTTGATAAATATCCATTCTTGATGCGTCTTGAGAAAATGCAGTTAATCTTGACAAATCTTGAGTTGAAACCTTGAAGAAAATTGGGGCAAAGATTTTTAGATAAAAGGGAAATATTTTGGAGAAGTCTTTTGGAGGAAGAATTGTGGAAAAAGCGATTTGGAGAAACCAGCCACGGATTAGTTTTAATTTATAATGATTAGGAGTTCAAGTGCTAATAGAATTATATTTAAGCTAAAAAAAAACTATTTGTTAGTCATGGCCCATAATCGTGACAACCGTGTTTTTTTAAATTCCCTTTTAATTTCAATTAAAATCCAACTTTTCGATATTAAAACTCAACATTGTAAATTACTAAAATTAATAATTTCCAAAATTTATTTTACCCAAATTTCTGAATTAATTTAAATTACATCTTTTAAATTTACGGGGTGTTACAATAAGACCCTAGGTCCTTCTCCAATCCCTGATCTAGAGGCCACAGGTGCTTCCAGGCCCCATTTGACATTGTTCAACTTTCTAAACCGAGCAAATCTCATTGTAAACTCTTTGGTTTCTGAATCCCCTTTTCAATGGCCCATACCGTGCCTGAATAGACCACATGGTTTGTGCATACTAAACTTTTAAATCTAAGACCTAATTCGAAGGTCACCGAATGCTTCAGGGCCTTATTTGACCTCTTTTGACCTTGTTTCATTCTTCAACCTGAGTGAAGCATGTTAAAACCTTGTAAGTCTTCGAATCCCCTTTCCAATAGTCCATACCATACGTGAATCGACCTCACTATACACGTATACTTGCCTTTTTAATCCGAGAACCCCCCATTTAGAAGCCATCAGGAGTTTCAAGCGTCGTTTAGCTTTGATAAATCTCGAACTAAGGATTGGATCAATGGATTCTTGTAGTGATATGAATACCCTTTCCAACAGTCTCGGCCATGCGTGATTCACACTTACGGTTTTCATTTTATGCCCATTTTTTTGAAAAATTCTGTTTCGAATTATCTATAGGCACCTAAGACTGCCTATCGACAAGGTGTACTTTCCTTGGACGGGAAGGCATGGCTATGATGATAGGCAGACCAAGGTCCATGCCAATTGGAACCCTCTGAAACCCTAATTTTTTACTATTTAAGGAGACCATGACCGCATTCTTAATGGTCCTTTTCTAAGTTCAGAACATTCCCCTCAAAAGTAGTGGATCGAAATTCTATTTTTGCAAACATTCTCTCCATTTACTTACATCACTCTCATTCATTCTTCACCCCACTTTCCATCCTTACTTCACTACTATCCAACCATACGTAAATCAGCCTCTTACCATTGCAAAATCAGAATTAAAGTTCTCTAGAAGGTCTATCCTTATTCATTTACAACTCACTCAATTAGTAGTAGTTGTTTACTTTTCTTTCCATTTTTGATACCACTTTATTTCATCTCTTCACATAAAAAATAATATTATTTTTGATTATTTAGCACACATAAAATCATATTTTCATAAAATATAAAAAAAATCCAAAAAGAGGGTTTTCTTATAAACCCTAAATTAGATTTTCCTCGTTTTTCACACTCTCTACACGGGCATATAAACTATAGAAACTTATAACTTAGGATTTATGGGTTAAACCCCACCTTTTCATGTTATCTAACTACATGGACTTTGATGCCCTTTGGGTTGCGTAGGCATCGTGAGTCAATCTTGGGATTCGAGTCCTTTTTCTCCCATTATTCATTTTATGTTTTCTTGTATTTTAGTATTGCGAGTCTGCATACTCCTACATATTCGTGTTCTGCTCAGTATACATACTCACTTCTCCATAGTGATTTATGATTTAACGGATACTCACATTACTTTTTATGTTATTTTGTTTATACACTCCTTAGGAGGATTTGGCTCCATCTTTCCCATTACATGAGTTGTATGATTCTTTTGTCTTGTTATTCACGCCACACACATGTACAAATGTATCACACTTTGGAGAAAACGAGAATATTATAATAGCCCATGAGAGATCGAATAGGATAAATGGGTGCCTAACACCTTCCCATTCTATAACTTAGTCCCCGGAACCTTGATTCATTTGGTTTCGTATGCATCAATATGTCTTTTGATGTCGTTGTCCTAGGACGACTACATTTCTTTTGACTATTTTTAGCAAAATAGGTTGGCGACTCTATTTCTTTATGTTTACCTTTTTACGATGATCAATTTATATCAGTGGAACCCCGCGAAGATCAATGCGAGTGATGGAAAGAGGAATTTCATATCCTCGAATCCCCACATGCACGGGTGAGAGGGATTTATTTGATTTTCCATCCCCTTTGATTTTGGAGCAGGACCTCGTCAGAGGAATTCGACCCGAATGGCCACGGTGGAGACTCTACTGGGGAGGTTTTTAGAGCACTAGACTCTATTTTCACATGGGTGTTATTTATTTTGCTCTCATGCTTTTATATATGTGAGCATAGGCCTCCACTTGTATGTTCTCCTTACTCTTGCACTTATATTTTATATATATTCCTCACAATCTATACTATGATTTTTTCTCTTCACATGTATATATCATTTTATTATTAAATGTTTCACATTTTACTCACTTGTATATAAACACCATGTTTCACTGCACACACTCTCACTCGTATACAATTTCACTCTTACTTACATGTTTCACACACCACTTTTAGATATCCATGTTTAGTCTCACTAGCACACACACTCACATTCTTCTTACTTGTGTATAGCTTCATGCTTACTCACATGTTTCACACACCACTTGTAGATATACATGCTTAGTATCACTAGCACACACTTCCACTTTTCTCCCACTTGTATATATCCACATGCTATCTTCACTTACACATATTCACATATCACTCTCCTACCTTGCACATATTTCTCACTCACTTGTATATTCACATGCCTCACATTTTGTATCTATCACCATGCTTTGTATAGTTTCCATGCTTCATGTATATACTTACTAGTTTTACTCTCCATGTTTACCCCCTTATCCCATGCTACTTGTATATTTTGTGCTCTCCCTCATAGTGGTAGTATTTACCTTATTTATCATACATAAAATTTTCCATATGATACTAATTAAGACTCATGCATTCTTGTACACTACATCACTTGATCATTGCAATATTGAACAAAATTTTATCCCATACTGGGGGTCACTTCGGATGGGTGCCGGTCCTATGGGGCGTGGTTAACCTAAGCGATATGATTGTAACCTTCCATTGACCTAGTACCTTCGATGTATATTGAACGGTTCCCCCCACATTATACCGCTTGATTGAAAATGCGGTGGGAAGTATATAGAAGAGAACTCATTCACGTACGTCGAGTATATCGAATTCGCTCTCACACATAGTGTCTCCAAGAGGTATATTGTGAGGCAATTCATGTACACTCAGGTATATCAAATGGCTTGTACACACATATCGGCGAATGATTTTCCTTATACGCAAGAGGTATATCATGGAAGTCATTTTAAAGGGGGAAACCTTTTCACTTACCCACCAAATGCATCATCCTTATATAGGCGTCTACCCTAGGACACTCATACATAGGTTTCCAATTATAACACAAAAATCTATCAAAATTTTAGGCCTCCTTACCACCCTAATTTTTGTGCTATTTTGCCTATTTTTAAAACACGATGCTGTCCGTGAGTTTGGAACAAGTCAAACTGTGTCTTGCAACATGTACCCCGTCTTTTCCCCAGGCTCGGGGCATGTCCAATATTTTTCTTGCATCCTAGGCAAAACATGATACAAGTGGAACCTAATAATAATAACCAATTTGAGGATTTTCCTTTTTCCCTCCTTTCAAAAAATACCAAAAATATTTTCTCCTTTTTAAAAAAAAAAAGAAAAAGAAAATACTAAAATTTTTCCTCTTTCCCTCAAAGTAAACCCAAACTATTTTTCCTCTCAAGTGTGATTGCGTACCCTAATTTTTGACCTAGCTCCCTATTGGCTTTGGTTATCCGTTTAACCACCCCGAAGCTCCACTGCTTCCACTGAGTTCAAGTTATCCCTCTGAAGGTTATTCATAGAGAACCTAGACCAAGCTGTGAATGCCCAATCAGATTTGATGACAGTCCTTGACCAACTCAGTGCTAAGATTGACATCTTCCAAGTAGAAGTCCAGGATATGCAATGACACCGGGTCCAGACTCTTGAGGATCCCGAACCCAAAATCCTCTTTCCTCATGCCATGTTTCCACCTGTTCATGAACCGATATAAGGCCCCTAAATAATATGAACATGCTTCGCGTGCTCCACCAGCCAATGGGCCACCACCAGATTAGGTACCAATCCTAAATCTTGCCCATCATGGGGCTAATCTTCCAGTGTCGGTGGATACCAAGGAGGAAGAATTAACTAAGGTCAAGGATGACCTTAGGTTGCTATTGAAGAGATTCGATCAAGTCAAGATATCAAGGAACTACGTTGACTAAACTCACATGTCTCCCTATCGCAAGACTATATTACCGGAGAAATTCAAAATGGCAGACATTGAGAAGTTCGAAGGCGACGAGTTTCCAATTGTGCACCTACAAAGCTATCATCGTGTAGTGACTCTCTTTGTGGAATTAGAGGAAGTAATGATCAAAATGTTCTATCAAACCCTCATGAAGGTTCCCTCAGGTTCTTCACGTCCCTCGAAGAGTTCAGAATCTGTAGTTGGGAGGAGTGGTTAGAGAGTTCATGTCATAGTACAAGTGTAATGAGGAATTAGAAGTGGCACGCAGAGACTTAGAGCTGCTCAAGTAGAATTCAGGGGAGTAAGTTAGTAGATTCATCGAAAGGTGGAGGCAAAAAGCGACTATCATGACCAATAAACGTCAGAAGAAGAACAAGTGAGCATAGTAACAGAAAATTTCTTGCCCCAAAATCGAGTGTCAATGGGAGGTCAGTACTACCCTCACTTTAGAATCCTTCGAGAGGCTGGGGTGGAGATTAAAGATGGGGTTTCTAGTCATAAAGTAGATTATGAACAAAAGAGGTTGACTAGGCAGTTTGTGTCACAAAAGTATGCTAAGCCGGCTAGTACCTCAATCTTAAAAATCAATAACATATCACAACATGCCACTTACTCAACACCTAAAAGTCATCCCAAACTTGTCAAAAAGGAGTATATTAAACTCCATGCTCCTCTATCAAAAGTGTACCAAGCCCTGCTTGCCTAAAATCTCATTAATTCATTAAAACCCCTACCATTACTAGATTCCCTTCCTAGAAACTTCAAACATGACACCTATTGTGATTTCTACCAGATCAGTGGGCATACCACTAATCAATGCCTTCACCTCAAGAATGTGATCCAATCTCAGAGACAGGGGTATCATCACCCCATTGGCCAATCCTAAGACCAATACCACCAATAATCCTCTCCAAGCACACATAATTGGGGTGAATGCCATCCTTTCCAAAGGAGATACCGAATTTGACCCATTAACTAGAATTAAGCCCATGGAAACATCCAACCCACCATCTCCCCCCCCAATTTGTCCTTCCATTCTACTGCATCTACAAGCTCTACTGATCAAGCTCTGTCACTCACCCGAGCCTGTATTATCATTCGTACCTGCTTAGATGGGGGAGACATTTAATTATCGACAGTTCTATACCAACTTAGAAAGTTCGAGCTAAAATTACCTTTAGAAATGATTACTAATCATGAGAACTTCAGTGATTTGTTTATGGAAGCCCAGTGGTGGGCTCGAGAGTCAGATGAGTGGGTTGTGCTCGAGAAATAATTCAACCTAGATGACATCATGCAGGTCATGTCAAATATATTCCTTTAGAATAAAGAGATATGTAGTATCTCTGAGTTTTTTACGATTATGAAGCTCCAAGGGCGTTTGATCCTTTCATTACATCACTTACTCGTTGAGTGGAAAGATCTGTATGATGAAGCCATATAAGTTGTTAAATGTTTTCACTACTCTTAGAAGGATGACAATGTTTCCACCAGGTGGGATGATGATTTTGATAATAATGAATTGGGGGTGAGGATTTCCCCTTTTGCGGGTTCCTTGAACTGTGGTCTGACCCTGCCGTTAAGAAGATGAAATTAGGGATCGAAATCTTCTTCGAGGATGACATCGCTTGGGATAAAGGAAGAAACATAAATTAGATCCTCCAACAGACAAAGTTATAGAAAGCACTAAAAATTCTAGGGATAGTGATACCGATGAGTCATTCGACCTGCGCACACTGGAGTCGAATCTCTGAATGAGCCCCCGAAAGTCGCATTGTCTGACCTATCTGAGAAGATCATTATTGCTAAAGAATCCCTCCTCAGTTGGCATGCCATTCCTGTTTAACCTGCTCAAGTCAACCAGAACCCTATTGATAGAAAGAACTTTTCGGTGTATTTTTTTTCGTCGTTGCTTGAAAAGCTCCTCTAGTCAAAATCCTCAATTACTTACAAAATATAACAATCTAAAGTGTAGAGGTAAGTAAGGGTATCAATCCACATCAAGGGGGTAAGCTAGAGACAAACTCAATTGTAATTTAATTTTTATTTTCTTTTCTATTTTTTTAGTTTTTTCAAATATTAAAATAATTATCAAAGGTGAAAAAGGTTTTAAGTTTGTTTAACAAGACACATGGGCATTTTATTTGGCTTTGGTTTTGTTTGGTAGGTGACAAAAATGTTTTTGGCATTTGGGTTTTGTGTTTGAACTCTGGAAATGGGCTCAAGTGGGGACGGGGTAGATGGAAATCGTTTTGAGTTTGGGTTGAATACAAAATCGGATTTGGTATGCGGGTCTGGCCGGAGCAGGAGGTGTAGCTTGGGCGGCGAGTTTGGGTCGGGTGCTGCAGGATCGGGCTGAGGTTAGCATGGTCGGAGGTAAGGATCGTCGACGGAAGTTAGACTGGTTGCGGGTTTAGAATTCAGGTTGGGGGCTTCCCAAGTGAAGGGGTTGAAGGGGTTGTTGGGTATCGGGTTGTGGGGGTCGGGGGTTGGGACGGAGGGGCAGTTAAGGGGTTTGTCTCTGGTTTTGTTGCGACGGGTCGGAGATAGTTCATGGCGGGTCTCGCGTAGGTTGCTGGGACACCGGAATAACGAGGTCCGACGGGTTAGGTTCGATTTTTGTTGGTGGTAATGGTGGGATGAGAGACATGAGGTTATGGGTTGTTTGAAGAAGAAGGTGGTGGGTGTTGGTTGAGTTTGGTGTTTGTTAATGGGGGATGAGGTGATAGAAAGGTATGTTGGGGAAGAAGATGAGGAAGGGAGTAGGTTATGGTGTGGTGAGGTACATAAGAAGGTGAGTGTGGGTGAGGGAGTGTTTAGGTGTATGGGAGTATATGGTAATTGGGTGTGAGTGTGTGTAGGTTAGTTAGGTGTTTGTGTGTATTTAATTTGGACCTTTAAAATAAAAACTACCTCATTAAAAAAAACTAATAAAACTAAAAATAAAAAAAATAAAATTCTACTCTAAAAATAAAATAAAGACTTAATAAAAAAAATGAAACTAAAAAGAAATAAAAATAAAAAATAAAAAATAAAAAATAAAAAATAAAAAATAAAAAATAAAAAATAAAAAATAAAAAATAAAAAATAAAAAATAAAAAATAAAAAATAAAAAATAAAAAATAAAAAATAAAAAATAAAAAATAAAAAATAAAAATAAAAAATAAAAATCTATTAAACTAAAAATTAATATTCTAAAAAAAGTAAAATCTAATAAAACTAAAAAATAAATGAAATCCTAAAAATTCTATTCCTAATAAAATAAAAACTAATCAAAATCAAAATAAAATAAAATTATAATAATAAAAATAAAATAGAAAAATAGAAAATAAAACCTAGAAATTCTAAATAAATCGTAAAAATAAAACGACTCAAACTAAAAATCTAAGAAAAATATAAAAGGGCACAAACTAAACACACACGGGGTTCGGGGTAGGTTTAGGAACATGTTTAGGCTTGGGTGAGGTTACGGGACAAGATAATTAGCTCCATTTGATGCGCATTTGCCTTAAATTAAGCATTAGAACTTCGCAAACGGTAATCAACCTGCACAATAAACATTTACGCATATAAGACCCAAATTGTTGAGAAATAGTAGCTAAAATACGTCTATTCGGGGTATAAAATGTACACTTTTTGGTGCTTATCACCTGTCATCCATTCTTTCCAAGAGATACCTGAAACTATTATTTTTTCTTTTATTTTTTGATGTAATTGTAAAAGAGGCCTTCTTTGATGAGGTCCTCGCTGCTATATTTCCTGCGGACTCTTTCAATGAAATAAACTAGGATTTTGAGTATCTTGATGTGCCTCACATTAATTATCTTGATTCTAATAAAACTTTTGATGAAGATGATTTAATAAATGAACAATTATTAATTGATCTCAATGAGGAAAAAGATAAACAACATAACTGCGATCAAACTAATGATGATGAGACTGTTGTTATTAATCTCGATTCTAGTAGCCATCCATGCGAGATTAGGATAAGGTCCATGTAAGAGAATGTTTTTGATATTGCTCATAGCATATGCCTTGTATTATTTTAGGCTAGTTTGGCATATCCTGTTACAAACCATCATGCACCGTCACAACAAAATCGACATCTATACTCAAGACATTCCTTCATCCTATAAAGGTCTAAAGCTTTTTAGGAATTTATATTTATTCATTAAATTTATTTTTGTATGTTTTATTTTTATTGAAACTAGAACATGATTATTTTGTTTAAAAAATCAAGGCTTTTTTATTTAAAAATTATTTTTTAAAGTTCGCCTTTCTCATTCAAATGAGAAGACATTCTCGTTCGAACGAGATGTCTAAGTCGTTAGAAGGTTATTCGATATCTTCATCTGACGAGCATCTAACGAGAGCGTACTGTTTGGCATTGTTTGAAGCCTACTCATACGAGATGGCAATATCGTTCAAATGAGATTCTATTGCGTTCTAACGAGATGTTATTCTCGTTCGAACGAGCCTCATTTTTGTTCGAAAGAGTCACCACCTTGAAAAAAAATTTCGCCTTATAAATACCTATTTTTGTGTTTATTTTTTTAAAGACTTTTGAAGAACGCTTTCTGCATATCGTTTGAAAAAAAATTCAAAGTTTTGTGTTGATAAAACACTTTTCATTCATAACACATATCCCCAAATAGTTTTTGTGAATCGGTTTAAACCCTAGAAAGTTTAGTATCCTTGCATACACCTTGTGGAGAGTTACTCCATAGCTGATTTGTGAACCTGGAGGGATCACTGTTGAAGAAAAAGATTGAGGCTGATTGGTGGATACCAAGAGCGAATATATCGCTTGTGGACTTCTTAGAGACAAGTTGTATTCTTTAGAGATTTATGAAAACTAGTGCATTATACTTGTGGTGGTAAGCAAGTAGTATTGTAAGACGAGTGTCTTGTAATTTATTTATAGTGCTGAACAAAGATTTTTCCCTGAGGAGGGATTTTATCCTCAATCGCTATGTTCTTGAATGCATAGCATATTCATATTGTTTTGAACATATTTTCCTTCATAACTAATTTGATCAAAGATTAAAATTTTCTTAAAATTGGTTTTGTATGTTGGACTATTAAATTGATAAAAATACAAAAATAGAATTTTTATTTTTGACCATCCTTGCTGAGCACATTTATTTCCACATTCTCATAGTGACATTAGAGCCTTTCACTCTTATAAGTGGTGTGAGAGCATTTTTACCCTTACAAGTGGTATCAGAGTGGGTTGGACTAAGTTTTGGTGTTAGATATTTATTTAGTCCTTTTTAGATGGTTTATTATTCATCTCTTTTGTTTCTTTTGTCTCAATGGATTGCCATAGTAATAATGATGTTAATGATGATGCTAAGATTCAGCACCACCAGGTTAGTGATGATGAGCTCAAACAGTAATAACAATGGCAGCGATGGAGATATATGCGTGTATAAGTGTATAGAAGGGATGAGTATAAGAGGAATAAGACAATGATGTATAGTGGTTAAGCCAATTAGGCCTATATCCACTGTGAGTGTGTGATCCACTAAATATGGGCACTAAATAGAGGCCAACTTAGTTTGTTTGTTTGCTAGATCTTACAAAAGCAATATGCTTATAAAATATGTATTTGTTTATCATTTGAGGGAGATTTGGTTGAAGACCAACGGGTTTGCATAATGAATCCTCGTTGTATTTATTTTGTCATGACTTTATTGATTTGTAGAATCATAAATATTCCAGGCTTGTGTGTATTGCGTTTGTTTGTTCATTAAGTTTAACTTTATTTGTCACTTGAGGTTAAAGCTTAGTTTGATAACATTTTGTGATCAATTTAGAACTTCTTGAACATATTTGAGTGTTTGGGTCATGTTTCATTTATATTTAGTTAACTGTCAAGTTTTGTCGTCATTTATACTTGAAAGAGTTGGCGCTTGCGTTCAAATGATCAAATTATATTTAAAACACCTTTTAACCCAAACAAACCCTAAACATGCAACTAGGTGTGATTGAAACAATATGAAATCATGCAAGAGTTATTCAAACACACATAATTGAGGAAAAATCCCCCACATGGGCAAAACCATTTGTATATCACTATAATTTGTAAGAGAAACGGCTTACAATCGGATTACACTGAAATACAAGTTTTTGACTAAGAATTACCCTCAGGTATCGGATTCTGTAGTCGTGGATGGAATTATCCCTTTCCAGTAGGGCTGCAATGAAGAGGAAGAAACGGTCCACTTCACAAAGGGTTGAACAACAGCAATGGTGTTCTTGGGTTACCAAACTTGATTCACATAGATATGGAAGATGTGTGAATTCAAAAACCTAGAATCATAGGACTCAATAGGTGAAGACTTTAGGGTTGATATGCTCTGAAAAACGTGGGAAAGTCTTATAGAAACCAACTACTGATCATGGTTTAAATAAGGAGTCAAAACCCTAAAAAATCTGCTACACGATCTGGCAGAGTTTATCCAGGGCGGATCGGTCCGGGCCTCAGGCGGATCGGTCCGATGGCGGATCGGTTCTTTTAATTTGAAGCCGATTCGGTTCGCAATCGGTTCGGTGCTCTCTGGACTTAGTTTGCAAGGCGGTCCGGTCCGATCCTGGGCGGATCGGTCCGCAGTCGGATCGGTTCTTTTTATTTTGGGGCGGACCGGTCCGGCTGACTGTTTCCAGATTCCTTCTTCTTTTGATCTTCGGATTTCGGATTTTATTGATGACGATGTGATATTTTCAACCATCAATCTTGTAACGGCGTATGACATAACATATACATAAAGATGGACAAATTGTCCTTACAAATCTCCCCCTATGTCTATGCCGGAACAAACATAAAAAATCCGAATTATCAAGTATGAACAATGCCTATACAAATCTACCCTTCCATGAACCCAAAACTGAAAGAGGTACATATGACTAAGGCTGCATCGTTTGTTCTTCAATTCTGCAGGAATCTTCACGCTTTTCTCATCAGGGTGTGTATCATGGGATTATCAAGGATGTACCTACACACATGAGATAAAGCAAATACCATGTGACGTATCGAGTTTGAAATGAGATAATAAACATATGCATATATACCAGATTTATGATGAACCTCAAATTTCAAAACTCCCCCCATAATCAGATAATTCATTCTCCCCCTTTTTATGATGTCCCGAAATAGACAAAATGAGAGAAATGAAATAAACAAGCAAAACCGGGGTGACACAAGGTATAAATCACACCATTAATGAACATAAAACAACCAAGTCGATGATAGCGCAAATGAAGAGGTGTGATCAAAATTCGATAGGAAAATCAATGCATACAAACATGACATATGTGCACGATGAATATTGGATATTCCTAACGAATGAACTCAAATGCTTCCTTTGGTGTAAAAGAGTGGAAATATAAGATATTGACTATATCAAATCTACAAATCAAAGCTCAAAGTGATTTCTACACCAATAACGTCCAAAATGTTTTTCAGCTTTTTCAGGACTTTCAAGGAAGTACAAACCCGTTTTTATTCTCCAACCAAACTCCCTCAGATTTATATTATAATAGAGGTATACTAAATTCTCAAACTTTGGAGAATTGATGGTGAAAACTAAATGGCCCATATTTGGCATGAATTGCTTTTTATTGCCTTTAAAAAAAAATTCGGGCTCTTTTAACCTCTTAGGACCTCGGATATTACAATACCTCCATTTTTTAGGTCCTTTTTAACGGTGGCTTTTGCGCAAAGTATAAAGAATCAACTTTCGCAGCCCCTCCCCGTTATGCAAATTATCACACAGCCTCACCAAAACGGTTTTTACATGCAATCCAATCTTGTCAAGTTTTATCGCATATTGTACATTGTATAGACATAATTGAGATAGAAACACTCAAGCAAATATGTGATAGACAAGTGCAATAATCAAATATAGCCGTGCATGTGTGCATTAAAGGATATAGGAGTCAAACATGTAGGAAGATATCACTAATTACATCTCAAGGACTCCAATCAATGTTAAGCACATGGATGAAATGATGTAGCGTCTCAAATCTCTACCAAACAGTCACATGGATATATGAAATGAAGTTGTGACTTGGCTATCTTACATGCTCATCCATAAAAGAAGCAAAATACAAAAATCTTTTTGGATTTTTCAAAAATTTTGTAAAACTAAAATCTTTTTGTGCTTTTCTGAAAATTTTCTTAAAGGAAAATCTTTTTGTATTTTTCAAAAGAAATATAAAAAGAAAAAAGAATAAAACAAAGTTGTACAACAAAGCAATGTTACATATAAAACAGACTAGTAATAGGAAGCATATGATATGAACATGAAGAAGCATCCTATTCTAGACATAGACCAACCCCTCAGTCAACTGTGCAAATCCCTAAAGATTTCCTAAGACTCTCAAATCTAAGGGCATCTAAAGGTTTCGTGAAAATATCGGCTAACTGACGGTCGGTAGGAACAAAACTCAGGGATACGACTTTCTCTTCAACTAACTGACGTATAAAGTGCTCACGTATCCTGATGTGTTTTGTGCGCGAATGCTGAACTGGATTGCGGGATATGTGTATCGCGCTCGTGTTATCACAGGAAATGGTCATGGTATCCTGTGATATCCCATAATCCTCCAGCATTTGCTTCATCCACAAGAGTTGTGTGCAACAACTCCCGGCGGCTATGTACTCAGCCTCCGCAGTGGACAAAGAGATGGAATTTTGCTTCTTGCTCAGCCAGGAGACAACAGCAGAACCAAAATAGAAACACCCACCAGACGTGCTCCTACATCCATCTACATCCCCAGCCCAATCGGCATCCGAATAGGCGGACAGACGGTCATCGGTATCAAAGGAATACCAAATCCCGTATGAGAGAGTCCCACTTACGTATTTAATAATACGTTTTAGAGTAAGTAAATGTGACTCTTTTGGGGATGCCTGATATCACGCACAGACTCCAACACTAAAGGCGATGTCGGGACGACTGGCAGTCAAGTAGAGGAGACTACCTATCATACTCCGATATAAGGTTTGCTCTACGTCCTTGCCTGAAGTGTCCTTACTAAGCTTGGTAGTGGTACTCATAGGTGTACGTGCATGCTTAGCGGAGTCTAAACCAAATTTCTTCACTAGGTCTCTAGCATACTTGGATTGGGAGATGAACATCCCATCCTCTAGTTGACGAACCTGGAGACCAAGGAAGAATGTAAGCTCACCAACCATGCTCATCTCAAACTCACTTTTCATCTCCTCCTCAAAGTGGTGAGCATGCTGGGAGCATGTGGATCCAAAGACTATGTCGTCCACATAGACCTGGGCAACCAAAATAGCACCGTCATCTCTCCTGATGAACAACGTCATATCTACTCCCCCTTTCTTGAAGCCACGAGCTAAGAGATAGGAAGTAAGCCTCTCATACCAAGCACGGGGTGCTTGTTTCAAACCATACAAGGCTTTCCTCAGATAGTAGACGTGCTCAGGGTGCTGAGGGTCTTCAAACCCTTTTGGTTGTTCTACATAAACCTCTTCCTGTAGAATGCCATTCAAAAAGGCACTCTTGACATCCATCTGATACACCTTGAAGCGTAGATGACATGCGATGGCAAGCAGAAGATGGACGGACTCAAGCCTCGCAACAGGAGCAAATGTCTCCCCAAAGTCTACACCCTCTATCTGTGTGTAGCCTTGAGCGACCAACCTAGCCTTATTTCGGATTATGGTACCATTTTCATCCATTTTGTTCTTAAAAATCCACCGGGTACCTATCACATTAATCTCACTAGGTTGGGGGACAAGTTCCCAGACATCATTCTTTTTAAACTGAAGCAACTCATCCTGCATAGCAGATATCCAGTGTTCATCCTTGAGTGCTTCTTTATGGTTCTTGGGCTCGACTTTGGACGTGTAGCAAGGATGGCTAACAACGTTCTCTAGCTGAGCACGAGTCTTGACCCCTAGAGTGGGATCACCAACAATGGAAGAAGGGTCATGACTCTTGCGAACCCAAGCAGGTGTGTCCCCTAACACAGGAGTAGGGTCCACAGCGTGTGAGAGAGGAACAGGTAAATCACTGTCAGAACAATCCTCATCCTCACTCTGAAGGTTAGGATCAATAATCGTCGGAGGTTCGTCATCTTGCACGGTGACATTTATTGATTCCATAATCTTATAGCTCTTCAGGTTAAAAACCCGGTACGCTCTGCTATTCGATAAATATCCTAGAAATATTCCCTCGTCGCTCCGGGAGTTGAACTTTCCTAATTGCTCTCTATCCCGTAGGATGTAGCATTTACTCCCAAAAACACGAAAATACGCCAGGTTGGGCTTCTTGCCGGTCCACAACTCATAAGGTGTCTGTAGTGTGTGTGGACGCAAATAAACCCTATTCACCGTGTGGCATGCAGTAGACACTGCCTCTGCCCAAAATCTCCTAGAAACTTTACGACCTAGAAGCATAGATATAGCCATCTCTTGGATCGTTCTATTATTTCTCTCAACAATCCCATTTTGCTGAGGAGTTCTCACAGCAGAAAACTCATGTTTGATCCCAAGGCTATCACAGTACAAATCTATCTTTACGTCCTTAAATTCAGTGCCGTTGTCACTACGTATTTTGTTAATAGTGACACCGTGTTGATTTTGCAGGACACGGCACTTGGTCGTTAAGAAATATACAACATCGGATTTCTCTCTCAGAAAACCTACAATGGAGTACCTGGAGAAATCATCTACCATCACGAGGATGTACCTCTTACCACCTTGACTCTCAGTACGAGTGGGACCCATAAGATCCATGTGAATCAACTCCAGAACACGAGAGGTGGTAATGGAATGCAACTTCCTATGCGGACTACGAATTTGCTTTCCCAACTGACAGGGTCCACAAATCGTGGAAGTTGGCTTTTCGAGAGATGGTAAGCCACGTACTAGGTCTTTCTTAACAAGATGAGTCAAATCTCTCACGTTCACGTGACCTAGACGTTGGTGCCACAGATCCATAGGAGTGATCGTGGCGCTGTTACAGACAAGTGAGGATGTGGGCTCAGTCCCATAGCAATTATCCTCGGTCCTCACCCCTTGCATCAAAAGTTTACCGGCTTGATTGTAAACTTTACACGCATCCCGGTCAAACTTTACTGCAAAGTCAGTGTCGCACAGCTGGCTAATGCTGAGAAGGTTTGCTTTCAAACCTTTGACGTACAAAACATTTTCTAGCTTAGGAAAACCAGGTAACTCGATAGTACCTCGTCCTATAATGCTAGACTTACTCCCATATCCAAAGGTGACTCTGCCATCTTGATAGTCCTCAAGAGTAGTAAAAAATGAGGCATCACCTGTCATGTGTCTGGAGCACCCACTATCAAAATACCACTGAGAGGTATTATGTGCTTTGAGAGCCACATGAACAACAAAAGCCTTTTTATCTTTCTTAGGTACCCAAGTCGAGATGACCTTTTGTTTGCCTTTGTTGTTGTTGGTTTTAGCTGGAATGTGAGAAGCATTCACTAACGGCGAAGACATCCGTCGGAATTCTTTCATCAAACTCTGAGTCGTGGCAGCTAAGAACTCAACTCGCTCTCTCAGACTAGAAAACTCATCAGTATGATGTGGTGGAGCAGTAGTACGTCGTGTCCGACCCATGCTATAGCAAGTTTCCCTAAGGTGGCCTTTTCTTTTGCAATAAGTACAAAAGAGCACTGTCAAAGGCGGACCTCGGTTTGCTTTTCTAGGTCGAACTCTCCTTCGAGGTTTTTTTCGGTGACCATAAGGAGTTGTAGTAAACTCAGGAACTGGACCAGGTGCAATTTGGGACGTGGAGGCACCATCATATCCAATTCCTTGACGATCACCAAAACCTAAAGCGGGGCCGAGGAGCATCTTTCCCATCTTCCCAGATCTATCCTCGATTTGAACCTTGACTTCCCGTGCTTTCTCAAGATCATGAGTCAGCTGGGCAACAAGGGCTTCAAGTTTCTTCCGAGTCTCCACGGAGGAATGGAGCTGACTCGTAAGACTAGCCACTTGCTTGATCAAGTCCCCTCTCTCTTTCTCTAGAGTACTCTCTCTCTCTCTAAACAAATTCTCATTCTCGACACATGTAGACTCTCTCTCTCTCAGGGCGGTGCAGGTGGAGAACTCTCTTTCTATCGCTTTCTTTAAATCTTCCTCTAGGCAAGTGATCTTAAGAACTAACGCTTTGTTACGCTTTTTAGTTTTAAAAGACTCAGAATATAACTCAGCGTAGGCGCGTTGTATATCACTCTCGCTCTCACTTGTGTCATCCTCCCCCTCACTCACATCGATCTCACTGTCGAGGTGTCCCTGTGAAGCATCATCCTCAACGTCGTGAGGAGAACTAGGAGTGCTCGCTTGGCTGGCCATGAATGCGGTGAAGTTACACTCATGCGGTGACTCATCTCCAGAATCCACCGTCTCGACCTCACTGTCGTCACTAAGGGTAGCATTAAGGACAACTTTCCCTTTCTCTCTATTCAGACGATTGGCACACTCAAATGCTCTATGACCCCTACCATCACACTCAAAACATTTCTCACTTTCTTTCAGAGGAGGATTTTTGGAAACTTTTTCATTTTTCTTTTCAAACTTATTTTTCTCAAATTTCTTTTTATCTTTAAAATTGCCATTTTTCTTAAATTTGAGAATCCTCTTGAAATTTTTTGCGAAAAGAGCCAAATCATCTAAGTCAAAATCGCACTCAGAATCTGACGTGTCAGTCTCTCTCTTTCTAGATGACTCTACCCTCTTTCTAGCAGACCCCTCACTCCTTCTCTCTTGGGCTTTAAGTGCAATTCCCTTATCTTTAGATTTAGCATTTTTAGGGAACATATCAATTTCATAAGTTTGCAAATCTCCTACAAGTTCTTCCAATTTTAGCGTATTTAAATTACCCATAGAATTTAGCACAGTGACTTTAGGGATAAAACGCTTAGGCAAAGAACGAAGAATCTTTTTAACAACTCTAGCATTCGGAATATGTTCACCAAGATTAAAACTAGTATTCACAATGTCAGAAAGTCTAGCATAAAATTCATCAAAGCATTCAGAATCATGCATGGTGATTGTTTCAAATTGAGTTGTCAAGTTTTGCAACTTTGACTCTTTCACAGCATTAGTTCCTTCATGGGTGAGTTGTAAAACATCCCATGCCTCTTTTGACGTGGTACACGTCATTATGCGTTTGAACTCATCAGGTGTGACAGACCCAGAAATAGCACTTAGACCCTTAGAATTAAAAGATGACCATTTAATTTCTTCATCAGACCAAGTAATGTCAGGTTTCAAGTTGGTCACATTATCAACAGTCACGGTGGGAGGAGTCCACCCTCGTTCAACCAAAATCCAGACACGTTCATCAATGGCTTTTAAAGCCGACCTCATACGGGCTTTCCAATAAGCATAATTTATCCCGTCAAAAAAAGGCATTTTATAATATGACTTCTCCATTTGAACACGCACTTTTTCAAAAATCATTTTTTTTAGAAAATTGATATCTTAGAAGAATTTTGCGAAAAAAGGAATACGCGATAAATTAGCGTAACCTGCTCTGATACCAATTTGAAAGAGTTGGCGCTTGCGTTCAAATGATCAAATTATATTTAAAACACCTTTTAACCCAAACAAACCCTAAACATGCAACTAGGTGTGATTGAAACAATATGAAATCATGCAAGAGTTATTCAAACACACATAATTGAGGAAAAATCCCCCACAGGGGCAAAACCATTTGTATATCACTATAATTTGTAAGAGAAACGACTTACAATCGGATTACACTGAAATACAAGTTTTTGACTAAGAATTACCCTCAGGTATCGGATTCTGTAGTCGCGGTTGGAATTATCCCTTTCCAGTAGGGCTGCAATGAAGAGGAAGAAACGGTCCACTTCATAAAGGGTTGAACAACAACAATGGTGTTCTTGGGTTACCAAACTTGATTCACATAGATATGGAAGATGTGTGAATCTAAAACCTAGAATCATAGGACTCAATAGGTGAAGACTTTAGGGTTGATATGCTCTGAAAAACGTGGGAAAGTCTTATAGAAACCAACTACTGATCGTGGTTTAAATAAGGAGTCAAAACCCTAAAAAATCTGCTACACGATCTGGCAGAGTTTATCCAGGGCGGATCGGTCCGGGCCTCAGGCAGATCGGTCCGATGGTGGATCGGTTCTTTTAATTTGAAGCCGATTCGGTTCGTAATCGGTTCGGTGCTCTCTGGACTTAGTTTGCAAGGCGGTCCGGTCCGATCCTGGGCGGATCGGTCCGCAGTCGGATCGATTCTTTTTATTTTGGGGCGGACCGGTCCGGCTGACTGTTTCCAGATTCCTTCTTCTTTTGATCTTCGGATTTCGGATTTTGTTGATGACGATGTGATCTTTTCAACCATCAATCTTGTAACGGCGTATGACATAACATATACATAAAGATGGACAAATTGTCCTTACAATACTTATATCTGTGTGCCGAATTTTCTTTGATATATTTTCCATATATTATATATGGTATTTTGAGTTTTTGTTACATTTAGTCCAGGTTTGGAAAATTCTTGAATCTATTGGATTATTTGTGATTAGATGGCCATATTTTGTATTGTATTATATAATTTGTACATTTTGAATTTGTTTTTGAGAAAAAAAATATTAAAATTTTCAAAAATTATTGGTTTTGATGGCCTTTGAGATTATCATTACACATGCTTGATTTATGTCTTTTGTGATGATATCTTCTTCATATATGTGATGCTTCGTATTTCATGATTATGTTCTACTCCTTGTCATTACGGACAAAAAAGGGGGAGAACAAATTACTGGGGAGTTTTTATGTTTGTTTAAAACTCGATGCATCACGGGTATATTTCTTTGTTTCATATGTGTAGGTAAAAGATCAAAAAAGGAAGAAAAGAATGAGTTTGAAGACAAAGAAACTTATGGCATTCCATTTTAGGGTTAGGAAGGGTGTTAGATTTCTTGTCATTTATAGAGTTATGTTGATGTAATTTTGATTTTGGATAGGTTTGTTTATTTTCGTACCGGAATAGCCAAAAGGGGAGATTTGTAAGAGAAATTTTTCTGATATTGCTCATAGCATAGGCCTTCTATTGTTTTAGGATAGTTTGGCGTATCCCGTTACAAACCATCACGCAGTGTCACGGCAAACCGACATCAACATTCAAGGTACAAATCCATTTAGGAGTTTAATTTTATTTATCAAATTTATTTTGGGATGCTTTATTTGTATGAAAACTAAAACATTTTTTTTAAATCGATGCTTTTTTATTTTAATAATTAGTTTTCAAAATTCACCTGCCTTGTTCAAACGAGAAGACAATCTCGTTCAAATGAGATGTGTAAGTCATTAGAAGGCCATTCGAAATCTTCGTCTAACAAGCATCTAACGAGGGAGTACTGTTTGGCATTGTTTGAAGGCCATTTGAAGCCTGTTCAAATGATATGGCAATGTCATTCAAACGAGATTCTGTTTCGTTCTAACGAGATGTTATTATCATTCGAACGAGCCTCATGTTCGGTCAAATGAGTCACCGCATCAAAATTTGGGTTAGCCTTATAAATACCTATTTTGTGTTTGTTTTTCTAAGAATTTTGAAGGAACGCTTTCTGCATATCCTTTGCAAAAGTTTTCAAAGTTGTGTTTATAAAACACTTTTGATTCAGAACACACATCCCCAAATAGTTTTTGTGAATCGGTTTATACCCTAGAAATTTTAGTATCCTTGCATACACCTTGTCGATAGGTACTCCATGGCTGACTTGTGAACTCAGAGGAATCACTACTGAAGAAGAAGGTTGAGGATAATTGGTGGATACCAAGAGTGAATCTGTCACCTATGGACTGCTTGGAGATAAGTGGTATTCTTTAGGTATTTGTGAATACTAGCGCGTTATACTTGTGGTAGTATTCAAGTAGTATTATAAGTCGATTGTCTTGTAATTTGTTTAAAGAACTGAATAAAGGTTTTACCCTGAAAACGATTTTTTCCGCAATCGTTGTGTTTTTGAATGCGTAGCATATTCGTATTATTTTGAACACATTTGCCTTCATAACTAATTTAATCAAAGATTAAAATTTGTTTAAAATTAGTTATGTATGCTTGGACTATTAAAACAAAAATAGATTTTTTATTTGTGACCATCCTTGCCAAGCACGTTTATTTTCGCATTCTTATAGTGGTATTAGAGCCTTCTACTCTTACAAGTGGCATCAGATAAGTTTTACCCTTACGGTCCATCCACAATGAGCAAGAGAAGTCATAATTTGAAATTCTTTTAAAAGAGTTCGTAGACGTCTTTGCATGGTCCTACGACAACATGCCTGGCATTGACCCAGAGATAGCACACCATGAGATCCCTACCTTCCCAGAGAGTAAACTTGTCAAGTAAAAACTAAAAAAGCCTCGGATAGAATGGTCCGTCAAGGTCAAAGATGAAGTGGTGAAATAGTTAAATGTAGGCTTCATTAGTGTGATCAAATATCCTACATAGCTCGCAAACATTGTCTCGGTGATGAAATTGGGAAGGAAATTCTGCATGTGCATCGACTATCGAGATATGAACAAGGCATCCCCAATGGACGATTATCCTCTGCCCAATGTTTCTTGATCATACATAAAACTAACAGTCAAACCCTCAAATCATTTATCGATGATTTTTCTAGGTATTAATAGATTAAGACGCTTCCTGACCATCAGGAAAAGATCGCCTTCATCACCCCGTGGGAAACCTTTTGATACACAGTTATGCCATTCAGTCTTAAGAATGCTGGAGCTACCTAGTAGAGGGTGACTATAACCATTCTATATGACCTTATCTATAAGAAGGTTGAAGTCTATGTCAATGACATGATTATTTAGTCTAAGACTTGGGAAGGTCACATTCCTCCCCAGAGGAAATTCTTCGAGCGACTATGGCAATACCATATGTGACTCAACCCGTAGAAATGCGTCTTTGGTGTCACCAAAGGCAAACTCCTCTAATTTATGATAAGATTAAGGCAGACCCCACCAACTAAAATCCATAATCGAGATGCCACCACCCCAAACGGAGAAAAAATGTGCGAATTACTGGGCACACTCCAACACATCAGTCAGTTCATCGGCCAACTGACCTCCATCTACGAGACCATTTTCGAACTTCTCAAAAAAGGATTCAATTAAAGTTTGGAATGAGGAGTGTCAAAAAGTCTTCGATCAGATCACCCGACCTCTGATGCTCATGCCTTCACAGTAAGGTCTCCCCCTCCTCCTATACTTGATTGTCACCGACACTGTAGTAGGGGCTGTGCTGGCCCAATACATTGAGGAATCCCACAAGGAGAAGGAAATAGTATACGTTAGCCAATACGAAGTAAACTACACCATATTAGAGAAGGCGCGGGTCACCTTGGTCTGGGTCACACAGAATCTTTGGCACTACATAATAAGTTTCCCTATTAAACTGGTGTCCCGAATGGAACCCATGATATACCTGTTAGAAAGTCCCACTCTGTCACCGCATGGCCCACTAGCTGATGTTACTGGTCGATTTTGACGTCATGTAAGTCACGTAGAAGGATATGAAGGCGAGAGCCATCTCCGGTTCCCTTGTCTATAATCCCATGGAAGTAACTGAGCTTTAGATCTCCAAATTCCAAGACACGTATATTATCTGCACCTTCCATACGGACCTCAGGTGGCAAATGTTCTATGATGGAGCTGCAAACATAAAAAGGTATGGTATTGGGATACTCCTGATTGCCCCCGATGATCTTCACACTCCCATTACTATTAAATTGGATTTTTCTTGCACCAATAACGTGACAAAATATGAGGCATGCACTATAGGGCTCAAGATTTCTCTCAAGAAAGGAATCAAACATATCGACTTCTATGAAGACTCAACCCTCATCGTGGGTTAGATCCCTTGGAAATGGATAGTGAAAGATGAGAAGCTCCTACCTTCTATGCCCACCTAGAAGATCTTACCTTCTAATTCAAAGATGTCACCTTCAATTACCTTCTTCACTCAAGGAGTAGCCTGACCGATGCGCTGGTGACCTTGGCCTCCATGGTCGACATGCCTGAGGGAATGACAATGGCCCCCTTTCTAGTTCAGATTCAGTATGCACCCATTCACTGCTACCATACCGAGCTCATTACAAAAGAAGACCCAGAGATGGAGGGATTACGGTATTAAGATATTTGGTGCCTCCTCAAACATGGTAGGTATCCCCAAGACATGGACAAGAAAGACTGTGCAACCCTTCGCAAGCTGGATACTCAGTACATCATATGTGATAAGGCACTCTTCAAGAGAAACTTTTACAGAACCTACCTGCATTGCATAGCAGGGGATGGGATCGAGGACATGAACGTGGGATACACATGAACAGTCACATGCTTACCAAGAAGATCGTTCGTCAAGAGTATTACTAGACTACCGTGGTTTAATATTACACTGCTTATGTTTGAATATGCCTCAAATGCCAGGAGTTTGTTAACCTTCAACACTTGCCTCCTCGGGATCTATACATTATGACCTCTCCCTGGCCCTTCCCCACCTGGGGAATAGACATTATAAGGAAAGTCACTCCTAAAGCTTCAAATAGACATGAATTCATCGTGGTTGTCATTGACTACTTCACAAAATGGGTTGAAGTTGAGTCATACGTGATACTAAATGCAAATAAAGTAGCTAAGTTCAACAAAACGAACATCATCTACCGCTATGGAGTTCCCCATGACTCGGTGTCAGATAATGGGTTCCATTTTGAGGCTGAGATCACATAACTAGTTGATGAATATGGAATTCAAAGGCATAAGTACTCTCCTTATTAACCTCAAACAAATTGTCTTGTCAAAGACACCAATAAAAGCCTTAAAACCATCATTAGCAAGATGACTGAAAGTTATATAGACTAGACCGACTGGATCCCATATGCTATCTAGGGCTATTGTACCTCCATCATAACACCGACTGGGGCTACTCCTTACTCTCTATTATACGAAATGGAAGTAGTACTCCCAGTCGAACTTGAAAAACCTTCTCTACGAGTTATTCTTGAAAGTCAAGTCACTGAAGAAGAATAGCATCCAAGACGCTATGATGAACTCCTGCTCTTTGAGAAGAAGAAAAGGTCTATATCACATATAAGGGTACCATTTCCATATTGCACGATTATTCAATAAAAAGGTCAAGGACTGGGGTGTTTAAAATGGAGATCTTGACCTTAAGGAAATTATATAACCTGTCTGGGATTCGAGAGCAAGCCCAATTGGAGTGGCCCCTACATCATGAAGAAAATATTATTTTGTGGTTCCGCTATGCTCACAGACCTCGACGGAGAAAAAATGGTGCGTCCAATCAACTTAGACCGTCTTAAGAAGTATTAACCTTAGGGAGAAATCTCACCTCACTACGACTTTTCTCACCCCCCTCATATTAAAAAAATCTCTTCCTTCCTCTCTACTTAGAACTACGTAGGACCTTGAAGCACCTTATACTCTTGACTCACTTGAGTCTGTATTGTATAAGTGTTCATCTAGTTTGGAAATTGTGACAAAATTGTGTCAATCCTAGAAACAAAAGAACCTCAGAGATTGGTTTGCCATTTTATTCCTCTTGATTGATTGATCTAGATACTTTTACCAACACTCACACACATTAGAATTGCATTCATACATTTCATATTGCTTATAAGTGTGTGTATATATGTTGAGTGTGTTTAAATCCCTAAAATTGATTTTTAATATTTTTTTAGGAATTTTATAATCTTTTAAAATAAGGTTTTTATTAATGGAAATTTGGTTTTAAAAGTTTTGGGTCAATCTGCTATTCTGGATTGTTGGTTTCATTAGCTGAAAGTTCACTTGGGTAGAATTCGAAAGCGCTAGAGACTATAAGGTTTGCTATGTAATTATTTTAGATGCGCGTCCAGTCGAGCTATTATCGAACCAAATTGTGTTTTCTCTGTGAGACGATTGTTGTTCGTTGTTTCAACCCTTGGATTAGTTTTAATCGATGACCTGCATACGTTCTTTTACAATCATGGTGAAATTAACTTGAGCCAATCAGAAGAATTTTAATCACCGCCTCTGTTTAAACCATTGGATCAAAGTCAATCCACCAAGACCATATCCTAGGCCTTGATTTTGGTCTGTTATCTCGAATCTGCTTAGCCTCCTATAAAATGAACCCTTCTCTTAGCCATATGGGACTTTTGCCACTTTGTTCATTCGAGTGAGAAAGAGAAGAGAGAAGAGAGAGAGAGAAACCAGAGTTAGGAAACCCTAACCCTAATTCATCTAAAACTATTTTCAAACCTTAACCTATTTCATAACCAGTATATACCAAACACAACCTTGAGTGTTTGAGAGATTTTGAGTGATTGGTTTTTTGGTTTTGTTTCTGTAACCTCGTCGTTCTCAGATCTTATTATCAACTTAAACATCTGTTTAGATGTGTGTCAAAATCAATAAAATCCTTTTCTGTTTCCAGTTCTTTTGAAACAAGACCTTTGACCTAGTTTAGAATCGCACTTGGCGATTTTCAATCTCAATTTTTTTTTCAAAACCTGAGATTGATTAAGATCTTAATACGTCTTCTGAGCAAGATAGCCGTGTATTCTGGGATTATTATAAAGGTCAAATAAGGCTAAGTTTTATTAGAAGTGAGAAATAGAAAATCACAGCATATAGATCTTATATGTAATTTGATAGGAATGTTTGTATAAATCAGCGTGAGTGTGTGCATGCATGTGTTAGAAAGCACCTTCACATACACTATCACCCTACCACACTAAAAGTGTTGGTAATAAGATCTCAAGAACGAGAGTCGACGTAAATAACTTAAACAAGTTGGAAGTTAGCAAACTGGAGAACAACATCAACAAACAGAACTGCAGAGAAGTTATAAGGACACCAGTGGGTGCATTCCTAAACTTGTATAGGACTGTTTTGTGTATATGTGTGTTAAATAGTTTGTAACTGTTATAATTTATTTTAGTGGAATTTTTGGTTTACTCCGTAGAGGGAGTCGTGGATGTTTCCTCAGTTGAGTGAGGTTTTACCACGTAAAAAATCCCTTGTTCTTAATCTTTTTACATCTCCTCATCTAATTCTTAGTTGTGCTGAGTTTAAAGTTTTTAAACTGATTTATTAAAACTGTTAACAAATCTTGAACAAATCTCGTACATTTTTTTGTTAAACACATCTTGTGATTAATTTGATTTGATTTTAAGAAAAGAGTTTCTTCAAAAAAACAGTCCGGAGTTACTTAAATAATTTAATTTTATATTAAACGGCTTTAGTAACAGATTTTCAATTGGTATCAGAGCTTTGTAAACATCTTTTAAAAGATCCTGTGTTTCTGAAATTGTTTTCTGAAAATCAAATACGGACGAGAAAAATGAAAGATTTGGTAACTTGACCAGACCTCCTATCTTTGATGGAACCAATTTTGCTTAGTGGAAAGTTAGGATTATTGCTTTCATTCAAGGAACTTTGGGAGATGATGTATGGGACATTGTTGAAAATGGATACATTTTTCCTACTAAACCAGCCACTGAAGGAAGTAATGAGAGGGTTTAGAAAATGTTAAGTGAGTTCAGACAAGAAGAGAAGCAAGTTTCTCACAATAATAACAAAGGAAAGAATGCCATATTTATGTCCATAAATGAACATGAGTTCAAAAGAATCTCATCCTGTACCAATTCTAAGGAAGCTTGGGAAACTTTGGTTACTGCTCATGAAGGTGACACTAGAGTTAAGGCTGCTAAAACACAAATGCTCATTCAACAGTATAACTCTTTAATTATGTCTGACTCTGAGTCATTTGATGACTTCTATATGAATTTGACTGATATTGTGACCAAACTGCATGCTAATGGGATAACCTATGACAGACATGAAATTGTATCTAAAATTCTGAGATCATTACCACAGAAATTTGAAAACAAAAGATATGCTATTGGGGAAATGTGTCACCAAAATCTCACTCCTGAATTACTCAGTAGTAAACTAAGAACTGTGGAAATGGAATTAGAATTTAAGAAACAATTGACCCAGTCCCATAGGAAACAGACTAGTTCCAATCTGAGTTTTTCTTCTAAGTTGATTAAGACTGAGCTTAACATCCCTAATTATGACTCTGATGAGGAATGTGACATAGAGAGTTTGGACAATCAGATTGCCCTAATGTCAAAACAGTTTAAGAAAATTATCAAGTTTAGGAACAACATGGCAAACAAACAAGGCAAGTCCAATTATCTAACTCACTCTAATCACAAACGTCATGAGAAAGGTCAAGATAAACATCACAAGGACTTTGACATTAGATCTAACAAAGACCTTAAGAAGACTGAATGCTTTAGATGTGGAAAACTAGGACACATTGCACAAGACTGTAGAGTTAACTTGAATACTCACAATAATCACACTAGGGCCAACATTTGCAAGACATGGGATGATTCAAGCGACTCTGAAAATGAGGAACCTGAGTCATCTGATGCTTTCAATCCTTGCATGTCTTTCTTTGCCAAGATTATCTATAATGATGATATGCCTGTGCCTGTTAGTGAGGATGAATTTAATAATTCTACTTTTGTTGTTGTGAATCATGCTGTTACTGGATTAGATGCTTTAATTTCTGAGAACATTCCTACTTCTACCACGGGGTGTGTGAGTCAAAGGGAAAGCGATAATGACGATGTCAATAGGTGTGTGAGTCCAATAATTGAAGCCTTAAGGGTCACTTCACACACTACACTTAGTGACTCAAATAATGAAGACCTCCCTGATATTCACACACTTTATGCGAAAACTCTCAAGAAAAGCACTAGACTAGAGAAGATAGTGAAAGATCTCACTAAGAAACTAGAAGATCTAAGTCTGATGGTCAAACTTAATGCTTAAGAGTATACTACCCAATGTCTAACTCATGAAAGTGAAATCAAAATGTTTGATCAATAACTAAAAAATTTGATTGAAACAAATGAAACTTTGGAGAAAAAATAAAATGGGACATTGTTAGAATTGGAACAAACTAAAAAAAAGACAACAACTATTTTCAAAAAATTTACAAAATTTGAAAATAACTCAAACTGTTTTGATGGATTTGTTGCTGAATCAAAGACCAATTCTGATGATCGAACTGGAATAGGTTTTGCCCCAATTTAAAGACACAAACAAAACCTTTTGAAACTATCAAGTTTGTGTCAGGAGGTAAAAGTCCTATTGAAACCTGCCCAGACTTTCATTCTCTAAAAACTGAGTTTGATTCAAAACATCAAAATTTTGATATTGGGGAATCAAGTTACTCTAAACATGAAAGTTCACCTAAGGCTAAATATGTTTGCCCCTCCATTAGGAAGAGTGAATCTACATTCAAAACTGTTCTATCTAGGAATAGGGTTCAACCTCTAAATTCCTTAAAGCCTATGTTTAGAGATTTTCCTAAGGAGACTCCAACTTTGAGCAACCTTTATTACTCCTACTGCGATATATATGGTCATTCTTTTGATGGATGCTATACTAAAAGACTTGTTAAACCCGTCTGTAATCCTCATATCTATCAAAACTTTAACTATTCTAGGAGAAGTCAAAACAATTATGTTTTGCCTAGATAACCAGATAAAAACTCTAATTATAGGAAGAGAAAGACCAAACTTAAAAGAACATTCCCTATAAGGATTCCTAAACAATTTCCTAAACCAAATGCTCATGTGTTTCATAAAATTCAAATTCATGCGCAAAGAAAAGATGATCTATTACCCCAGATGAAGTGTAACATTGTTATTACTGCTTTAAAAGCTGAACACACATCTTCTGGTTGGTATTTTGATTCTGGATGTTCAAAACACATGACTGGTGATGATACAAAACTCTTAGACAAAACCAGCTTTGCTGGAGGAAATGCCATTTTTGGTGACGGAGTATCATCTCAGATCATAGGTAAAGGAACTCTCCAAGTAAAAGGACTTCCTATTCTTGAAAATGTTCTTTTAGTCAAAGGTCTTAAAGCCAATCTACTTAGTATCTCGTAATTTTGTGACTCAGATCATACTGTTACCTTTTCAAAGAACAATTGTAAAATTTTAAATGAAAAGGGTGAATGCATAATTACAGGATTCAGGATTCCTGACAATTGTTATACTGTCATCATGAATATTTCTGAAATCTATAATGTTGCCAGAATGGATGACAATGAGATAGGGAATAACAGGATGGGTCACATAAATTACGATAATCTTAGGAGATTGACTTCTCAAGAAATAGTTAGAGGAGTTCCAAAAATCAAACCCATTTCTAACATTGTCTGTGGTTCCTGTCAGGAAGGTAAAATTGTTAAGGCATCTCATAAGAAAGTTAAAGATAACCTCACCTCTAACCCCTTAGAGCTCATCCATATGGACCTAATGGGTCCCTCCCAAACTGTTAGTCTCTGTGGACACAGTTACATTCTTGTTATGGTTGATGGCTTCACTAGATTTACTTGGGTAGCCTTCTTAAAGCAAAAGTCTGACACTTTTCAAACTTTTTTATAAATACTTCTTCGAATTGAAAATGAGAAGGACACTCAAGTAAATAGAATTCGTAGTGATAGAGGTGGAGAATTCAAAGACACCGGTATAATAGAGTATTGTGACTATAATGGTTACAAACATGAATTTAATGCTCCTAAGACTCCTCAATAAAATGGTATCGCTGAGAGAAAGAATCGCACACTTCAAGAGATGGCATGTGTTATGTTACATGCCAAGAGTTTACCTAAATATTTATGGGTAGAAGCTATTCGTACTACGTGTTACATTATCAATAGGATCTATCTTAGAAAGAATTATAAACAAACTCCTTATGAACTTTGGTATAAGAAAACACCCAATCTTAAGTACCTTAGAACCTTTGGTAGTACGTGTTATGTCTGCAAAGACAGAGAAAACTTTTCCAAATTTGAGAGCCGAGGAGATAAAGCTATTTTTCTAGGATACTCGCCTAACAGTAGAGCCTACCGTGTTTATAACCTTCGCACTAAAATCATGATGGAATCCATAAATATGATTGTAAGTGACACTACTGTAGAGAGTAAGATTGGTGAATCAACAATTGTGGAAGAGCCTACAAATATTTTAGAAAATGACTCTCCAGAAATAAATGATTCATTACCAATTGAGACACCTGAAGTACCTAACTGGGTTTCTAAAGATCATCCCATAGATAACGTTGCTGGTAATCCTAGTGAGCCTGTGCGTACAAGATCTCAGTTAAGAAATTATGCTCATTATGCATGTTTTGTTTCCCTTGTGTAACCAAAGAATGTAAATGAGGCATTAAATGAATCTCACTGGATTTCTGCAATGCAGGAAGAACTTCTTCAATTTGTCATTCATGATGTTTGGTATCTTGTACCTAGGCCTAATCACAAAAAGGTTATTTGCACACGTTGGATTTTTAAAAATAAATCTGATGAAAGTGGGATAATCATAAGAAATAAAGCTAGATTAGTTGCTCAAGGATATTCTCAAATTGAAGGAATAGATTTTAACGAGACCTTTGCTCCTGTTACTCGTTTAGAATCTGTTCGTCTTCTATTTACCATAGCTTGCTACTTGCATTTTACACTTTATCAAATGGATGTCAAATTTGCATTCCTTAATGGAATATTGACCGAGGAGGCCTATGTAGAACAACCAAAAGGGTTCATTGACCCTCAATATCCAAATCATGTATTTCGTCTTAAAAAGGCTTTGTATGGCCTAAAATAAGCGCCTAGAGCCTGGTATGAGCGTCTTTCCAACTTTCTCTTACAAAAAGATTTTAAGAGAGGTGAAAATGTTCAAACTTTATATGGCAAACATTTTAACAAACACATCATTATAGCTCAAGTTTGTGTTGACGATATTATCTTTGGATCAACTTCTCCCTCAGAAGTTAAATCTTTTTCTGACATTATGCATAAAGAATTTCAAATGTCTCTTATGGGGGAGTTGCAATTTTTCTTAGGTCTTCAAGTCAAATAAAATTCAGAAGGATTATTTGTTTCGAAATCTAAATACGCATTAGAGATTGTCAAAAAATTCAGCCTTGAGAGTGCTAAAGACGTTAGAACTCCCATGAGTACTACGGTCAAACTATCTAAAGATGAAACTGGAAAATCTATAGATCCAACTCTATATCGTAGTATGATAGGAACCTTGATATACCTTACTTCCTTGCGTCCTGATATAATGTATGCTGTTTGTGTATGCGCTCGTTACCAAAACAACCCTAAAGAGAGCCATCTTTCTTCTGTTAAAAGAATTATTAAATATGTAAAAGGCACTCTAAACCTAGGACTTTGGTACACTAGTGATACACCTAACACTATAATTGGGTACACTGTTGCTGATTGGGCTGGGTGTACTGATGATAGTAAAAGTACATCAGGAGCATATTATTATGTAGGTAATAATTTGGTAGGATGGAGTAGTAAGAAACAAAACTACACATCTCTCTCAACTGCTGAATCTGAGTACATAGCCGCTGGAAGCTGCTGTGCTCAATTACTTTGGCTTAAACAAAATGCTAAGTGATTATGGTATTCAAGAAAAACAATTGCACCTCTATTGTGATAATCAAAGTGCGATCAATATCTCTAAAAATCCTGTTCAACACTCGCGAACAAAACAAATAAAAATAAGACATCACTTTATACGCGAATTGGTTGAAACTAAGGAATTAAAAATTAATTATCTTCCTACTGATTTGCAATATATTTATTTCTTTGCGTAAATCAATAGGTATGGTGTGTGCTGATTAATCTCTTTGACCTCTATATGTTTTTCCCTTTGTCTATTTGAGATAAAATGGGGGAGAAATTTGAGTCTTATGAATCTTCTTACATATTCTAAAGAGCTTGATATTAGTGATTCATTGCAGGATTCTGTACAGATATTCTCAACAGTTGTAATAGGGTATTCAATTGTAATTTGTTAAGTTGTGTACTTTTGTTTCCTAGGAAATGGGTAGATAGAATTTTTATAGGAATAGGTTTTTCTTATTTTTTTTGCCCTACGATTCCTACATGACTCAAAGGAGATTTTGTCTCATATTTCCAAAGAGGGAGATTGAAGCACCTCGTACTCTTGACTCACTTGAGTCTGTATTGTATAAGTGTTTATCTAGTTTGGAAATTGTGACAAAATTGTGTCAATCCTAGAAACCAAAAAACCTCAGAGATTGGTTTGCCATTTTACTCCTCTTGATTGATTGATCTAGATACTTTTACCAACACCCACACACATTAGAATTTCATTCATACATTTAATATTGCATATAAGTGTGTGTATATATGTTGAGTGTTTTTAAATCCCTAGAATTAATTTTTAATATTTTTTTGGGAATTTTATAATCTTTTAAAATAAGGTTTTTATTAATGAAAATTTGGTTTTAAAAGTTTTGGGGTCAATCTGCTATTCTGGATTGTTGATTTCATTGGCTGAAAGTTCACTTGGGTAGAATCCGAAAGCGCTAGAGACTATAAGGTGTGCTATGTAATTATTTTAGACGCGCATGGAATAACCAATCAATTGCCAACACCTGTCGAGCTATTATCGAACCAAATTGTGTTTTCTCTGTGAGACGATTGTTGTGCGTTGTTTCAACCCTTGGATTAGTTTTAATCGATGACCTGCATACGTTCTTTTACAATCCTGGTGAAATTAACTTGAGCCAATCAGAAGCGTTTTAATCACCACCTCTGTTTAAACCATTGGATCAAAGTCAATCCACCAAGACCATATCCTAGACCTTGATTTTGGTTTGTTATCTCGAATCTGCTTAGCCTCCTATAAAATGAACCCTTCTCTTAGCCATATGGGACTTTTGCATCTTTGTTCATTCGAGTGAGAAAGAGAGAGAATAAAGAGAAGAGAGAAGAGAGAGAGAGAAACCAGAGTTAGGAAACCCTAACCCTAATTCATCCAAAACTATTTTCAAACCTTAACCTATTTCATAACCAGTATATACCAAACACAACCTTGAGTGTTTGAGAGATTTTGAGTGATTGGTTTTTTGGTTTTGTTTCTGTAACCTCGTCGTTCTCAGATCTTATTATCAACTTAAACATCTGTTTAGATGTGTGTCGAAATCAACAAAATCCTTTTCTGTTTCCAGTTCTTTTGAAACAAGACCTTTGACCTAGTTTAGAATCGCACTTGGCGATTTTCAATCTCAATTTTTTTTTCAAAACCTGAGATTGATTAAGATCTTAATACGTCTTCTGAGCAAGATAGCCGTGGATTCTAGGATTATTATAAAGGTCAAATAAGGCTAAGTTTTATTAGAAGTGAGAAATAGAAAATCACAGCATATAGATCTTATATGTAATTTGATAGGAATGTTTGTATAAATCAGCGTGAGTGTGTGCATGCATGTGTTAGAAAGCACCTTCACATACACTATCACCCTACCACACTAAAAGTGTTGGTAATAAGATCTCAAGAACAAGAGTCGACGTAAATAACTTAAACAAATTGGAAGTTAGCAAACTGGAGAACAACATCAACAAACAGAACTGCAGAGAAGTTATAAGGACACCAGTGGGTGCATTCCTAAACTTGTATAGGACTGTTTTGTGTATATGTGTGTTAAATAGTTTGTAACTGTTATAATTTGTTTTAGTGGAATTTTTGGTTTACTCCGTAGAGGGAGTCGTGGATGTTTCCTCAGTTGAGTGAGGTTTTACCATGTAAAAAATCCCTTGTTCTTAATCTTTTTACATCTCCTCATCTAATTCTTAGTTGTGCTGAGTTTAAAAAATCCCGACACGACTCACATGTGCATCCTAACTAAATTTCAATAATTCGCGTAATATTCACTCGCGACCATATAATCATCTATTACTTTTAATTACTAAGTAATATTCAATATCAATCACATATTACTTTATTCTCTAGTAATATTCAATCCGGATTAATTCCAATTATTTTTCATAATTAATTCCAATTAATCCTTATTTTATTTTTAATTAACTCATATTAAAAGTCATTAAAATTACGGGGTATTACATACTCCCCCCCTTATAACGGAATTTCATCCCAAAATTCAGAAATAAAAGCATGCTTGGTAAAAACAATTTGGGGTATCTGTCGCGCATCTCATCCTCGCGCTCCCAAGTAAACTCCTCAATATTATGGTGTGCCCAATGGACATGCACGAGCGGAACTACTTTTGATCTCAATTATCTCTCTCTATAGTCCAAGATCGCTACCGGTCCCTCCTCGTAAGAACTATCGGCTGCAAGTCAATCTCCTCTAATGCAACATGAGTATGAGCTAACTCATCACGGAGATATCGCCTTAGCGAAGAGATATGGAACACATCATGGATACGATACAAGTGCTCCGGCGACCCCAGTCGGTATGATACTGGTCCAACTCTCTCGATAATAGGAAATGGTCCTACGGATCTCGGCGTCAATTTTTATTTCTTTCCAAATCACATTATCCCCTTTATAGGAGACACCCACAAAAGAACATGGTCCCCCACATTGAACTCCCTGAAGAACAGCTTTGCATCGGCGTAGCTCTTCTGTCGGTCATGTCCTATCCAAATGCGACTACGAATCATCTCAATCCTGTATCACCTCTGGTCCAAATTGCTTGTTGTCCCCCACCTCTAACCAACACGCAGTATAACGACAAGATCTACCATATAAAGCCTCAAATGGGGCCATATCAGTGGTGAACTGGTATGAGTTATTATATGAAAACTCCACGAGTGGAAGGTACTGCTCCCAACCTCCCCCAAAATCCAGGATACACATACGTAACATATCCTCTAGCATCTGGTTAGTACGCTCAGTCTGCCCATCAGTTTGCAGGTGATAAGACATCGGTAAAGATGTTATTGATAAAATTCCTCTAGCATACAAAGTTCATTATCACCAGGAGGATGATATTCCGTCCATGCACCAATGGTCATGTAGATGAGGGAGAAATATGGAGAAATTCTTCTAGTGACACCGAGGATAATGGGAAAAATTCGACATAGCTGCCACCACACTTCGGTTGACACCCAACATAACAGAAAACTCTTTTTAGGTAAGACACACTTATCCAGACCAAATCAAAAGACGTGGCTTTTAGGGTACCAGAATTTTACCACCACTTCCAGAAGATTCCAGTATATCGAGCGATTACACCATAAAGAGATAAGATGAAGCTGAAAGATTCATAATTAACGTTATAGAGGCACATAGCCTCTAATCTGTCAAGGTAGGCTGAGAAAATTTTAGACATCGGAAGCACCATTGCAGAAGAAGAAGAAGAAGAAAAAGAAGAAGAAGAAGAAGAAGAAGAAGAAGAAAGATTGCCAAAGAAAGAAGTTGAGTTGTGATGATAAAAACCACCACCTAAGTCCCCTTTTATACTAAAAGCATCCGCAAAAGACAAGCCATTTGAGATGTTTTTAGACCTTCTGATCGCAAGTACCCAGAATTACACATGAAGTGCAATCAAAGCTAAGGAATTGATTTTGACATGACCCTTATGCTGATAGTCCAACTAAGGGATATGCTGATCGGCAACCCCCCTTTTTTTGAAATTCTTAACATAACTATTTTGTATATAACTTCCAAAATAAAGATTTCTTTTACTTATGAAAATCAACCTTCGAGTTTTACTTTTATCTATCCCATTTTATCTTGTCTTTGCAATAAAACCTCAATAACAAATTAAAGTGCATGTAGAGCAAGCCATTAAATCAAGATAACAAAAAAAAATCATCTTATATTAATTTTTTAAAAATAATTACATTATTCCTACAGGTACAGAAAAGAAGAAAAATATAATTCAGGACGCAACCCAAACCCTCAAGAATCTTAATAACCCCCCTCACATCAAGTGCCCTAGCCAACATACTTCCCCCAATAATGTGCGGTAGACCCTCTACTCTGGCACTGGAGCTCTCCTCGGATGTAGTCGGTGGAACCAAACAAGAACTAACCAACTTTATCATGTAATTAGACAGTGACACCATCCAATCATGAATATCTCATAACCACGTCGTTGACACACATTTAGACTATAAAAGAACCAAATCACCAAAGACAAAGCAAGTCAGTAACGAGAATAAGAAAGTAGAAAAATAAAAAAAAGAAGAAAAGGTCATACATCTCGTTGAAGAGCCTTCTCAAGAAGACCCTCAAATTCATCTATCAACACATGAGGGTGATGAGACACCGATATCACCTCCCCACTAAGAACCCGAATATAATAAGAAGGCGCGAAAATATAGTGGTATGGAACCTCCTCTGCTTCCACCACTTTGCCTTTTCCCATGCTATGGGTCGATGCCGCTGGTATGCTGGTCTACTTCCATGATCCCATTATAAGTGGAGGCATATTCTCCACATCACCCTCCATTGTTGCCTCCCTTGCCTCATCAGATATCTCCTTCACTCGCCTCATATACTTCGAGGGCACTGATGGTGGGACCTCCACATCACCCTCCATAACCTAACACACCACTCCCTCTCCCAGGTACCAAACGTACCCAAAATCATGAGCCAGTAGCCTCCTTATCTGGGCGTGCATGCTCCTAACCCCCACAACCCTCGAAGATAAACATCGGGTATGGAAGGTCACCGATTTCCCCAGCAAGAGTCATTAGTCTACTAAAGTGCAAAGAGAAATTTTAAAGCCATAAAAAAGACAAAGGCAAAAGCCTAAGCTGATTACTCTTTAAGGCATTCAGGACCACTCGCACATCCTTCAAAGACAGGGATTGGTTCGAAATGCTATTCAACTTCCTCCACCTATACATCTTGGAAAAATCCTTCAGCTCGCTCCTTTAATGATATTAACCCGACGTTGTGTCTTATCACCTCATAAAACCACATGTGCAGAATGTAATATAAACGTCAAAATAATGAAAACATAAATATAGTAAGAAAATAAGAGGAAATTGAATCTAAGAATTATCTCCAAAAGGTATGTAGGTCTCGTGAAAGTCTGTCGGCAACGCCGACTGAAAGCATCCAAAGAAGCATAGAGGGACACTAGAGAAAATCTCCACCAATCATGCAAATGGATATCGAAAATGATCCTTAGAAATGAAAGAATCCATAGGTGGACGACATCATCGCTCGTCGCCACCATAAACCCTCCTTGTGAAAGAAGAATAAATAAGCGATCTGCCTATTTCACTTGACGCTCGTCGGTCACATCAATCCCCCTAGATAACAAAGTCTCTTTTAACATGAAAATGTGAATAGAATCCCCCTACACGATCCTCCCTATGTCATCCCACGAATCTCTCACTTCCACTTCCGAAACCCATAGGGTGCGATCCACGACTTTTTGCTGGCCCTCACACTCCAGCCACATCGGTAGTTAAATGCCTAAAGGAGTAACTGTTCTCTCCCATATGCACTAGTGGAATGTGTGACAATGGGCCAAACCTAGTAGACTCCACCATCAATCGAACAGTCGTAAGAAGGCGATCCTATACTTCCCTCATTCCAGTCGACCCCTGAGAGCAAATGCTCAATGAAGCTATGTTAACCAAAAATCAAGAAAAACCTTTCAGTATCCCAAGGATAAAAAAGAAAAGAAAAATATATGAAAACAAAGGGTAAATGCTTACATAGTCGTTAGGACTCTCCCCCCCTCACAGAACGATGATGTGCCGGCTCCCTCAGCAAAAACACTCTCATCCAGCACAAACTCAAAGTTGTCCTAAGCATTCTCATTTCCAAATGTTAGGGGCATAACAACATGTTATTCCAAATGCTCCCAATCATCAGTTTCCATCTAGCTTTTTTTTGTTGCCTGCGGCGCCCTCTATGAATTCTCTTGAATAAAATAGACATGAAATTGATTTCTAGAGAGAGAAAGCAAGAGATTTAATCGAATGAATGTGTGATAAAATGAAAAGGGTCATTCCCTAGATCTCGGCGTATCGGCAAGATGTACTTTCCTTGGCCAGCAAGGGAAGGGCTATGTCGATAGGCAGGTAAGGGTCCATGCCGATCGGCACCTGAAACCCTAGTTTTAACTATTTAAGGAGACCATGGCCTCATTCTCAAGGGCCCCATTCTAAAGTCATTCCCCTCAAAATCAGTGCACCAAAATTCTATTTTTGCAAATATTCTCTCCATTTCCTTTTATCACTCTCCTCCATTCTTCACCCAACTTTTTATCCTTACTTCACCACCATCCAAAATACTAAAATCAGCGTCCTACCATTACAAAATCAGAATTAAAGTTCTCTAGAAAGTCTACCCTTATTCATTTACAACTCACTCAATTTAGTAGTAGTTTTTTTCTTTCCATTTTTTATACCTCTTTATTTCATCTCTTCACATCAAAACTAATCTCACTTTCTGCTAGTTAGTACATAGAAATATCGTTTTCATAAAATATAAAAGAACCAAAAAGAGGGTTTTCTTATAAATTCTAAATTAGAATTTTCTCAGTTTTTACACTCTATACACTTGTGCATATTTTCTAAAAACAAACTAAAGGAAGTTCTAACTTAGGATTTATGAGTTAAACACCACCCTTCATATTATCGAATGTGGACTTTGATTTCCTCTGGGCTACATAGGCATTAGGGCTGTCAATGGACCGGGTCTGGACCCGGACCCGACCTTAATTAACGGATCTGAGGAAATTTTATATACCCGATTATTTGATTACCCGATTAGTTAATAGACCGGATCTGGATATACATGACTCCGATCCGATAAGGACCCGACCCGAATGTGTATATATATCACTGTTCTAAAAAACCCGCCTAGGCTCCGCCTAGGCACACCTAGGCTTGAGGCTTGGGAGAAACGCCCCGCCTTAAGATTTTGACGCCTTATGCTTGGTAAAACCCTTAAGGCGTACTTTTTCTCTAAAAACAGCAATGCTTTAGTGAAATAATATCGCCTTTTAAAGATTTTTTTACAAATCGGACCATTATCTCATCCAAAATAATCAAATAGTACTTTTATTTGTAAATATTCGGACATATTTTTATGACATGTACAATTTTAGTATTTTAATAGCCTTGTTATGGTTAAAAAATAATAAAATATATTAAAAAGACCTAAACGCCTTTTCACGCCTTTTTACGCCAAGGCCCGCCTAGGCTTCTAAGGCTTAAGGCTTGGCCTCCACGCCTCGATCACGCCCCGCGTTTTTTAGAACCTTGATATATATAATATAATAAAAATATATATATATATAGTCTTACATATAGTTACTAAATATATATATAACTAACTTATATATATATATATATATATATATATATATATAACAGTTTTACATGCATATATATATATATATATATATATATATATATATATATATATATATATAAGTTATATATTTATATAAAAACAGTTTTATATAAAAACACTTTTACATATATATATATATATATATATATATATATATAAACTTATATATATTCTGGTCGGGTCTCCGGGTCCTTAACGGATCCGGGTCTAAATCTATTTTCTGAGACCCGTCGGGTAATCGGGTAAGACCCGATCCGTTAAAAATATACCCGAATCGGATCTGGATATACCTAGACCCGATCCATTTACACCCCTAATAGGCATCCTGAGTCAAACTTGGGATTCGAGTCTTATTTCTCCCTTTATTCATTATATATTTTCTTGTACTTATTAGTATTGCGAGTTCGCGTATTCCTTCATATTCATGTTCTGCTCGATATACGTACTCACTTCTTCATAGTGATTTATGATTTGACAGACACTCATATTATTTTTTATGTTATATCTTTTGTACAATCCTTAGGATGATTCCCCTCCATCTTTCCCATGACGCGAGCCATATAATTATCTTCTTTTGTTATTCACACCGCACACATGTACCCACGTATCATACTTTGGATAAATGGAGAATATTATCATATCCCATAAGAGACTGAAAGGGAGGAATGGGTGCTTAATAATTTACCATTCCATAACTTAGTCCCTAGAACATTGATTCATTTAGTTTCATACACCTGAATACGTATTTTGATGTCGTTCTCTCGGGACAATTACGCTTCTTTTTCCTATTTTGAGAAAAATAGGCTGGCAACTCCATTTTTTCGTATTTATCCCATGACGCTGATTTATATCTGAGGGAGCCCGTGAACATCAGCGCAAGTGGTGGAAAAAGGACTCCCATATCCTCGAATCCCCGCACGCACGGGAGATTGGGTTTTCTCTAGTTTTTCCTCCCTTCCAATTTTAGGGTGGGATTATATCGAAGGAATTCGATTTGTATGGACACAATCTCCAATAACAGTCTTGTAGGGTATGCCCAAAATAACCTTATCATGCTTCCCATGTGTGAACGAGATGCCTGAAGTTGAAGGTCTCGACTAGTCGAGACTATTATATTCTAACAAAACTCAGTTGATTCGAGACAATACTGAGTGGCCATCTGAGATCGACATCCTAGTTTAGCGAGATGGTAGAGGGGACTTTAACTTCATCTGAGACCGACTTTGGTATTCTCTGAGGCTGACTCTAGTTGTATCTGAAACTAATATACTTTTGCCTATTTAGATAGCTGTCTTAACTGGTCGTTTGGAATAGTCTCTGAGGAATACTCTTCCTTAGGGGGTCTCATCCCGACGAGATCACACTTATGTATATAAATTATGAGAAAAATATATAGTGTATGAGAAATGTGTGCAACCTATTTTGTTGGTTGAACTTACCATCTTACCATTTTTTAATTCTAACTGGTCTTCTTTGGGCAACTTTTAATGATGTACCATAGAGTGGTTCTCAACTAGAAAAATGTATTGCACAAATTTAAAACTATTTGAGACTCTAAATAGTATAAACTCAATTCAAATATAGGAGTTAACTATTTAGGGTGTTTCAGTTTATAAATATACATACATTGATCTTAATGAATCATTGTGTACTTTTTCCCAATCATGAACTAATCAAATTGTTTGTACTACTGTCTTAAGAATTTATTTCACTCCATATAAAGATTTTCTTAGTTTGCAAATCCAATTCTCTTTATCATTAACACCGTATCCATTTATTTAAGCTTTATATATCTTCCTCTAAATTATCGTGAAAGAATGATGCTTTTACATCAAGTTGTGCTAACTCAAGATCAAATTGCACAACCAAAGCTAGAAAAATATGAATGGAAGAGTCTTTCACAACTTGGGAAAATACTTCATTATAACTTTGAGTCTTTCACTGTCTTTCTCCGATAAACTTTCCTTCTTGTATATACACACTTTCACCTAATTTCTTTCTTCCCTTTTGGAACTAGGACTAAATCTCAACTTTGATTCACATGAAGAGATTAAATATCTTTGTTAACTGCCTTTTTCAAATATATGCTTTTTGAATGCCTTTCGACTTCTCTATAGCTTGATGGAATGTCTTCGTCAACTAATGGTAGTATGAATGACACCATATCGATAATCCATGCAAGTTTCCTTACTGCTTTTGAGAAAGTTAATTGAAAAAATGCGTTAATAATGGATAGGGGTGAATATGACACCTTCTATTTTAACCCAATTATAAACCTACTATCCTAGTTTTGAGAAAACTTGTAGAAATCGGATTTTAAACCTTTAATCTAAAATCCAACACATGTGTAGGTGAGTTTAATTATTAAGAAATGACTTAAATGATATAATTTGCAAAACACATATGTAAGGCAAGATCTACCCTAATTCATGTCAATTAACAAGGTTAAAGACTAGAAAACTTCAATTACCTATAAAGTTACGAATAAGCACTAGATCTTATGTGAAAATATGTGTGATCAGATCTATATTACCAATTCAAACCACAATCAACACATATGGCCAGATCTATGAGGAAAAGTCTCGGTTGCATACTCTATCTCATTCAACTTGAAAAAGTAATTTTATAAAATATAATAAAGTACCTCTAATCTGAATCTCTTAAAGGAAGTTATCTATGCTCATCTGAATAATCCCCCACTAAACAAGATTTAAGCTTGAGAACTCCACCAGTGTGAGAGGAAATCCATTATCTTCAAAAACATCAACACCTTGAGAAATTCCCCCAATTAACTACCAAATTTGATTGGATCTAGCTTTAGATCTCAAATTGAAGTTGAATCCATTATAAAATATTGATGATTCTATGATTTTTTGGTTTGGGAGTCAATCCAGTCATCAAAAGTCATCAAAATTCAGGAAACAAGGATAAATCATTACAATTCTCTAAATTGGAATGCCCAAGAGTAATTTTTGAAGATCCCTATATAAAGCACTACTAGGGATTTTTTCATGCTTGAGCTATATAGACCTTCGGATAGTTGGACTTCAATTTTGACAAGATTTTTTTATAATTATGTTGAGTCTAGTTACCTATGCCAAGCTCCCTACTGTAGTCTACATTAACTCAGCATTCGACCCAGTTATCATTTGGAGAACATGTTGTCTCTAACACCCTATATCTATGGCTCATATGATTTATTTCTACACCACATAGGACACATATTGCATTTCACTGCATATCATGTCATTTCTAATAAGTTTTGTTTCTGTGTTTAAAAAGGATTCTTAATAAATTTTATAAAAAATTTAAAGCAAATAAATCAATCAAGTTCATAATTTGAATTGGTTGGTGAAATTAATTTAAATTACAAAGAATAGGGGTAAAAATTGTAAGAATTATATTTTTGTGTGTAAAAACATTGATAATATTATTCCAAATTTTTTCATTTTTTCTTTTGGAATTTTTCTTGATTTATTTTGAATTAAAAATGTTTTGAAATAAAAACCGGTTATTAGCACACTAATTTCTGTCCACAATTTTGACTAACAGCTCATGGATTTCTCTTTTAAACCAAAATGCTTTTATCCACTTTATACGACCCGTATTGTTATTTTGTTACAACGGTAACATTTAAAACCATTGTTTTTGCACACGATTTTTGACTTATAAACCGACGTTTTTAAAACAGGTATTTTGTTTCTTTAAAAATGACATCGTTTTTCAAATCCTCCAGTCACGTTTTATTCATTTGAGTTGGTTCCAGTTGGTTGCAACTTATCACTCAGTTACATGTATGATTTGTGTTTCTTTAGTAGCCATCCGATCAGATGTTCTCCACGGTCTATATTGATTTTTTTCAATCCATGTGATTCAAATTTACACCAATCATAGCACACTCAAATCCTCTATAAATTGGAGTCGTATGCAGCCCATTTTAATGAGCTAAAAAATAAAAATTGCGCTTGAACTATTTCCATTTTTAAAGAGAGGGAGAGAGAGAGAGAGAAAATAAAATAGATTACACATTTTGTTCTCTTCAAAGATTTGATTTCCTTTCATAAATCATATTCTCAAATGATGAATAGACTACTCTCGGACTATCTCTCACTTACGTTTTTCAAGTTTCAAAATCTTTTGTAAGTGATTTGTCTCTCTTCTCTATACATGTTTAGAGATATGTTCTTAGATCTAATTTTTTCAGTGCTTATATATATATATAAGTTGGTGTGTTACTCTATTTTAGATCCAAACACAATCACTAGAGTTCTTAGTTTTTGGTTGTTGCTGAGTTTTATGTTACTGTTTTGTGCATTTCACATATCATGGTATTTGTTTCTTATAAAGCCATTATTAGAACAATTTGCATGTTTAGGTATAGTGTTTAGTTACACTGCACATAATTGGTCACACAATCTTAAAAATCTTGGCTGTATTTTAGACTCATCGTGACCTGCTAATTTGTGTACTCGAAACATACAAAATTACAAGACTGGTATTTAAATGTGTTAAACTTTGAGATTTGCCTCAGATCTGTTTGATTGGCTATGTTTGGAAATGTTGACACACATGTAAAATGTTTGTGTATACATTCTCGTTTACCTTTGATTCTGAGTTCATTTGTGTTTAAAACCTTTTGTTTTAAAACATAGCTAAGAAAGTTTGATAAAATTCGGTTTGATTGATATAATGTTTAGAAAGTTAAACTTAAAAGTGTGAAGGGCCTGATGAGTTATAATATAAACCTCGAATGTCCTTATTTGCCTTAGACTGAAGAACTGAACCTATTTTTGAATGTTTCTTGACCAAGAACTTTGGACTGACTGAACTGTTAAAACTGTTTGAAGGTGTTAAAAATCTTGCTAGGTTGTTAAATTAATTTTTATTTAATCTAAACTTTTATTGAAAAAACAGTCCGCGTATTTTGTGTTTATTTCACTTATACATATATTGCCATAAACATTATTGTTAGTCTAATATTCCTGTTTATATATATTTTCTCTATCTTTGAGATATGTTGTTTAATATTTTGTGTTTACATAATATTCTGATTGAGTGATCTTGGGATTGTTTACACCTCATATCACTTAGTATTACTCACTCCCTTTGTACACATATTCACATAGGCACATAGACTGGTGTATATATTTGAACAAGTCTAGTGTTCTAGATTTGTAATGAAAAGAAAGTTTGCTAAAACTTATTTGAAGTCAAAAAGACTTGACTTAAAGAGACATAAGATTTGCGAAGATATATATATGCATTAGCATTTGGTTTATAAATATGGGTGAGTGTGTCATACAGAATAATGCACATCACAATCACTTCACTACCACATGTCACTATTAGAATCAGTAGGCACTGAGATGACCTCCGCTGAGGAAGCTAGAGGGAAAGCTGAAAAGTGAAGAAGGCAAAGTACAAAAGACAAATGAAAGCTGAGATTTAAAAAATGCAACCACTGTAGAGGCTCAGTATAGGTAATAGTTGTTTTCTATCTATTTTAATTTGTGTCTTACTGTACGTTTTTTAAATTGTTCCAGATTGATTTGTTTTAGTGAACTTTTATAGATTAAGTGGCCCTAGAGGGTCTGGTGTTTTTCCCAGGGGAAGTGTTTTTGCGATATAAAATAAATCGCTGCGTGCTGTGAATTTTTGCATTTAAAACCTAACACAAAAAAGTAGGATTTAAATCTAGAAACTCGCCTAAATAAACTAAATTAGTTATTATCTCCTTAATAACCTAAGTTAATCAAGATAATAATTAGGAATCTCATTAACTTGGTAAACATTATTCAGTTTGTATTATAGTTAACAATTTGAGAAAAGTTTAAATTGGTCCCACTTGGATAGTCTATAAAAACTCATAGGTAATTCGGGTTTATTTGACATTAATTTACTTTCGCACTCTAGTCTATAGCGCCTTAGTCGCCCGCTCAAGTGGTATCAGAGCTAGACTTTAAAAGGTAATTTTCAAACTATTGTTAAACTCTTTTTACCTTGTTTTAATGGAAAATTCAAGTAAATTACTTAGGCTAGGAAATTTAAGTAGACCCCTGTTTTTCATGGTTCTAACTTTCTCTGCTGGAAAGTTCATATGCTAGCCTTTATACGATGTATATTAGGAGATGATGTTTGAGAATTAATTGAAAATTGTTATATACATCCTACTGTTCCTATCATTGAAGGTAGTTCTATACTTAGAAAACTTAGGATGACTGAAATGAGTAATGAACAAAAGAAAATGAGCAACTTTAAGAATAAGGGAAAGAATGCTATTTTCATGAGTGTGAGTGAGAATTAATTGAAACATATATGTCACTGCACCACTAGCAAAGATGCTTGGGATAATTTAGTAATAGCACACGTGGGTGACACGAGGGTTAAGGAGTGTAAAACTCAAATGTTGGTTCAATAATATAACATGTTAGTAATGAAAGATAACAAAGCCTTTGATGATTTCTATATGAGACTAACTGATATTATTACCCAGTTGCACGCAAACGGTATAGTGTACACTAGTAAGGAAATCTGTTCTAAAATCCTTAGATCCCTGGCGCCTAGATTAGATCACAAGCGATACATAATTGAAGAAATTAATGACTCATCACTCACACCCGAGCTTCTCAACTCTAAGTTAAGGACCATGGAGTTAGAGTTGGATTTTAGGAAGAATTTAACAAACTTGTATGAACATGATTCTATGAGTAGTTCTTAACTTGCTTTCAAAATTGCACATGATGTTAAAGAAAAATATAAACTAGTTTTCATACAATCAGAGTCTGAAAATGAGACTGCTATTGAGGATAATGAGTTGGAAAAGATTGATAATGAGATTGCACTCATGTCAAGGCAGTTGAAAACTCTTTCGAAAAAGATAAATAATTTTGCAAAAAGTTGTGTGCATTCCGACTTCCAATCCATCCAGTCATTGATTCCCCATAACATAAACGCAAGTCAAACTGGTTATTCCTATAATAATAACAACAAACCTGATAAATCTAAAATGTCTTATCATAACTATGGTACATTAGGCCATTTCATTGATGACTATAAGTTAAATCACAAGCCAAACACAATAAAAATTACAATGCCCATTGAACAAAAACTTGGGATGAATCTTCTGATTCGGAAGACGACCGGGATAAGTCTGAGTTGCAATGCCTTGATTTTGTTGGTAGTGTTTATAACTACCGTGGTGAAAAATATATTTCTAGCCTAAATGAGTCTGATGAGATTTTAGATTTAATTGAATGTGCTAAATCATTGTTAGCTACTCAACCATATATTCTTGAATTAACTGCTCCTTTAGATGCTAAACGTGATGCATGCTATGATGATTTTGTTTCTAGTTTAAATGGAACTAATGGCACTTCACACATTAACACTGAAGTAATTTGGGATGATGATTTTGTAAGCTATGATGATTATGCTGTAATATATGTTATAACACTAAAAAATAGCAAGGATTTATCTAATTTAGTGAAATCACTTAGTAAGACCTTAGAAATTCAGTATGGGATAGTTAAGCAAACTTAACATGAGATAACTGATATCAAGTCAAATTTTGAGTAAGAAATAAGTGATTTTGGAAAACAAAATTCTAATTTTGAAAATGAGATCTCTAGTCTTAAGGAAAAGGTTACTGTTTTTGAACAAAAATATAAGACCACATTGGTTGATCTTGAAAAATCTAAAGAAATGTGTGTCGATGCTTTTAAAAGGATAAAAAAATAGACTTAGAAAAATCCAAAGATGATTTTATCTTGGATAAACTTTTGGACTCTTAGAAATATGATTATAATGCAAATAGACTTGGTTATGAAGAAAAATATAAAAACAATCCATGTATTAAACCTACTATATTTGTTAGGGATAATACCCAACTAAGACCAAATTTGAGTAGTTTCGCTTTTGATAAAGGAAAAAAAAAATTGAATGAAAATATTTCTAAAGTTGGATTTAATCTCAATTATCCTTCGGTAAAGTATTCTGACCCTCCTGGGTACATTCCCCCCCCCCCCCCCCCCCCTAAAAGGACAAGTGTGACTACTAAAAATGTTTTAGGTGGTTGTAAGTCTAGAAAGTCAGTTCCTTGTGTTAAAAACCCTGCTATTAATTGCTATTGGAGTTTTGTGATGTATTTGGTTACCAAAACTGGGAATGCCTTAGTAATCGTAAGAAAGGTACTCACTTTAAAGGCCTTAACCTGAAAGTGAAGCAATTTACAAATTTTCCTAGGCAGCGCACTAATAATAATTGGAATTATTTCCTCAATAAGTCTAGACCTCAAAGAAGTAATAAAAGTTTCACAAAGGAAAAATTCCATCCTAGATTCCTAAAGGCACAAATACCTTTGAAAAGCATGCCTGTATGGATGAGGAGTTCCGATCTAAGGCCTCAACTAGTTTTTATTAAATCAAAGGAATGTCCAACTAGTTTTTATTAAATCAAAGGAATGTCCAACTAGTATTTGTGGGTCATGCCAAATTAAGGAAATTACCAAGTCTCTTCATAAAAAGGTCAAGGACTTAAACACCAATGCCCCTTTAGATTCATACAATGATAGGGGAGGTGAGTTTAATGAACTGGAGATATCGAGTATTGTGATGTTAATGGATATTTTTACGAGTTTAGTTCTCCAAAAACTCCCAAACGATATGGGGTAGTTAATCATGATACTAGTGATTTTCAACTTGATGATATAATTTCTATGTCTTTCAATAATTCTCATTTACAAATAACTTCCACATATGATTAGAGTAATTGTGGTTGAAAACGAGAACTTATTTATTTCTACATCCTGATAATTAGATCTCCGAGGTTTTAGGATAAAGGTATCTACTAAAATGGTATCTCTTAGAACCATATTTAATGTAGGAGATGCATATTTCGCAGATTATAACTTGTTCCTATGTTAACTCTCAACCATTGTGTAGAATCGCTACAACGGAAATATTACGGCTTCTCAAATAAAATCCAATTTTAATTAATCCCAAATTTTAGTTAAACCCAAAAACATGCATCTAGATGATTTATCCAATAAAATAAAACATGCAGGATAAAACAAACAATTTCAGGAAAAATCCCCCAAAGGGGAAAAACCTTTTATTTCACTTTAATTTGTAAGAAAAAGGCTTACACGGATTACGATGAAATAGGGTGACATACGAAATACCCGCAGGTTTCAGTTTCGATATCTCGGATGGAACTTTCCCTTTCCAGGAGGGCAGCAGTTAAGAAGAAGACGGCTCCTCCACAAGTTACGGCTGGAATTTTCCCTTTCCAGGAGGGCAGTAATGAAAAAGAAAAATGGATTCTCCACAAGAGTGAACTTTATAAGGACTCCCTCCACAATAGAACGCAGCTGTTGGTTGTAGAGTTTTCCCCACAAAGAATAAACCAAAGAAAAATATGTTCTCGGGTTCCACAAAACAATTCACATAAAAGTAATTGGGATTTTGTGAATTAAAAACAAAACATTTAAACCCTTAAAATTATTGGAGAAAAACTTTCTGCTAAAAGGTATTGAATTAAATCTGGACAGACACACAAAAATTTCAAAAGAATAAGACTCTTAAAAGTTGAAACTATTCTCCATGTTTTTCAAGGCTGCCAGGACCCCTTTTTATACAAAATTTAAGTCGATCAAAGGACAAGCATTACAGTAGTGTGTCAGCCATAAAGCAGGGTCGTTCGAACGAGAACCCCATCTCGCTAGAATGAGATTGCGTGTCATTTGAACGACTACACGCGACATCCCAATGTCGTTCGAATGAGATGCTGATCTCGCGCGAACGAGATTGGCGTCGAAACCGAGGTGCGTTAACTCCCAATGAAATACTATTCTTTTTCTAAAACAGTTAACACCTTTTTAAAACAAACATTTATAAAAACAATTTTTATAACAAAGCTTTTTAAAATTCATTTTAAGACTATTATAAAAGCATTTTTATATAAAAGTTTTTTAAAACACCTTTTAAAAATATCCCAAAACTCTTAATATGAAATGTATATGAAACTTTAAAACAATATCTTACCAAATTTCATATTGTTGGGCTTGAATACTGAAGGCAACTGGTAATTCGGATCCGTCTTTTGTAGATGCAATCTTCACAATTCTTTGATGACTTGTAGCGGTATACGACATAATTAATTGTGATGGACTTATTAAAAATACGTCCTTACAAATCTCCCCCTATGTCTATGCCGATACATACATAAAAAACATCTGAATTATCAAAAACCAAAATGCCTATAAAAATCTACCCTCCCATGAATCCCAAAACTGAAAAGGTAAAATTTGCAAGTTCTCAAATTTTTCTTCAACATCAAAACTCTCAAATCTTTTCTCATCAGGGTGTGCAACATAATGATCTTCAATCTTATACCTACACACATGAGATAAAGCAAAAACCTTCATGACCCATCGAGTTTGAAATGATATAGGAATAAAGCATTAATAAATCAAATTTCCCCCATAATGAAAAAACTCCCCTCATAACATGATAATTCTTTCTCCCCCTTTTTATGATATCTCCAAATAGACAGATAAGAACAAAAAATCAAAACATGGAGTGTCACGACAAAATGCATAGCAAACAAAGATCAAGCTACGCGCATGAAAAGGTATGTCCCCAAAATATCTACAAACTATTTGGATTTTTCAAAATTTTATCAAAATAAAATCTTTTTGTATTTTTCAAAATATTTCAAAAACTAAAATCTATACAAAAAGTACATGTCACAATGCTGGCAAAAATATATCAAAATGCATAACTAGCTGTAATAACCCGTCCTTTTGGAGACAATTAAATTCCATAATTAAATATAAATTGGCAATTTGGAGAATTTCTCGAAATAGTGATTTTTGGGATTTTCAATGAGTGTTGTAATTATGTTTGGGAGTATATAGGTCGAAGTATTTTAATTATATGTCGCCGTGGAGTATAGCGACAAAAGAGGTTTTAATTGGAAAACCTGCATTAACTTTTATGGGTTAGAATAGTGATTTGCGGTCAAGTACCACGGATAGAAATTTTGACTGCGCCGTGGGTCTCGGAATGTCCGAGATAGTCGGAAAAGAGTGTCCAATTGTCGAAATTGAGTTTCAGGAAATTTTAGAGTTAAATGGGCTCGTAATTGAGTAAACGATTCGTTTTTGGGGTATTAAGGGATTAAACCCTTTTCTTCTTATATAAAGAGGGACAAAGGGAAATAAAAGAGAAGAGAAGAAAGAAAAGAGAGAGAAGAGAGAGATGAGGAGAGAAAAGAGGAGAAAAGAGGAGGTTCCGGCCAAACTCCGCGGGATTTCGCTCGAGGTCGTCGGATTATATCCACGAGGCAAGTGTTTACTTGCTTTATTTACTTTTGAGCATAAATATCATATCGTAGTTTGGTATAAACAAACCCTAAAGATTTTGGGTTGGGTTTTCGTGAATAAAACGGGTTTTCGGGAGTTAAAACGAATAAACCCCTAAAATTTCATAATTGGAGAAATTTAGAAATTAATCGAAATAAATTGGTGGTTTAGGGTTCGAGGATGTTTAGAACCCTTAATATATGTGTATTTGTAGTTGGTTGAGGTTGTAGGACGTTGGGAGAGGCGGCAAAAGCTTGGGAGAAGCTTTAATGGCCGAAACCGTCTCGGAGAAGACGATGAATAGTAGGACCTGCGTGTTAACCGAATCGATTTGGATAGGGAGAATCGATTCGGATCTTGGTCAAAAAATAAAAGTTGTATATCTTTTCGACATGGTCGCGTGGACGCTCACCGCGTATTTTTCTGATTTTTTTTGGATTTATAATGAATTTTCTATGGAAAGTTATCCGGGATCTGAATCGTTAGTCATAAATTAAGGTTAGAATTAATTGGAGATAAGTATTAGGGGTTCTCAAATAGAGTGTTAGGACCTCTAAAGGACTTGAGGAGATATGAAAACTTTGGGTTTGCAGGAATAAATCTGAGTTACAACTTAAATGGTGATTGGATTAAATTTTTGGTCTTTGGGTTATATATAAAACCCTAGGCAAATTTGGGATTTTCGGACAAGCCGAATCGATTCGGTAAGAGAAAGTTTGAAATTAGAACCATTTCGAATCGATTCGAACACACCAAATCGATTCGGACACACCGAATCGATTCGGTACCCTGCGAATCGATTCGGACAGGCCGAATCGATTCGGTAGTGGCAGACTTTTGAGGTTTTCTCCTTTTAAAGTTTCGGGAGATTTAAACTATGGTTTTGGAGATTATTATCGGGGATTCTAGATATGATATTAGGACTCCTACACAATGGTATTGAGGGAGATTAAACCCCGGGATGAAAGAAGGAACCTCGGATTAATTTAGTGTACGATCTGGGGTATGGATTTAATGAATGCTTGGGAATACTTTGGGTTTAGTATCATGCGAATATGAATTCATGATTATGACTGTTTGAGAGAATCTTTGGGATTATTCATCATCGATAGATGGTTTGGCAAATATGGCCATTTTTATATATTCAGGGAGGAATATATGGTGTATGTATACTATGTGATTCAAGTATATATATAATTTGAGATAAATGATTTTGAAAATAAAATATAAATGTTTTCAAAATGGAAAAAAGGAAATGATTTTCATGAATGATAAATTTATGGTTACACACCTCCCTAAATCGCTATCATAAGGGAAGTTGCGTGCGTATGGTGATGCCCCCTGGATAATGAAAGCTGGGTGGATATATTCCTATAGGCCATATGAGCGATTATTGTTACTGCACTGGTTAGGAGATTTTGGGTGTGGTCTTGACTTTCCCGCAGGCATATGGCCGCTTCCCGACGTTGGTAGGTTCCCAGGTTGTCTTGTTTGATAGGCCCCGAAAGATGATAGCCATTTAGGGGCGCGTCCAGTGGGGAAACCTGGAGGGGCGGTCTTAGATTTGTTAAAGCAATTCATGATAATGGATTGGCTTTAATTACATTTCCTGGATGGAAGAAGGGAAATGGGATAAATGTTTTGGCTTCGGTAACGCTTCCCGGATGGAAGAAGGGAAGTGGAAGCATATGATATGATCAAAGCATTTTCATGATAATGAAAATGGCTTTGGGTACATTTCCTGAATATAAAAAGGGAAATGAGATATCTTGAAACAGAAAAGCATTTTTATGATAATAAAACTGGCTTTTAAAAAGTTTATGATTTGTTAAAGCAATTCATGATAATGAATTGGCTTTTAAATACATTTCCTGGATATGAGAAGGGAAATGGAAAGTTTTGAGAAAAATGAAAAGTATTGATAAATACTTTGTATATGAATCCTCAGTCCGAAAGATAGATCCGGATGTATATTGTAAAATGAATATGTATATATGGATGAATCGAGTACCGAGGGTCTATTGGATCCCGGCGATCGACCTTACCGCATAGTAGTGTATCAGGGGGGGGTTCCTTGTTTGGGTTTCGCTTTACGAGACACCCCACGCACGAATATGGCATTGTGTTGAGACTGGGGAGAAGTTTAATCCTTAGTGCTCTTATATTGAGATGTATTATATGTGTGTATATATATATATAGATATATATTCTGTACTGAGGGACTGACGGATCTCGACGATCGACCTTTCCGCATAGTAGTGTATCGGGGGGGGTTCCTTGTTTGGATTTCATTTTGCGAGACACCCCACGCACGAACATGGCATATCGTTGAGACTGTGGTGAAGTTTAACCCTTAGTACATTGCTTGGACTATCTAGGGTTGATAGTGGTTGGGTGATAGACTAGTTTAGCAGGGTAGCTTGACTAGGATGTTTAGAGGGATGCGTTAGGAGTGCACTGTTAGTGGAGAGGTGAGGGGTATCTCATGGGAGTGCAATACCAAATTTAAATATGAGATAAAACCTTTTTCTAAACATAAGGCATTTATGCACTTGCTAAATATTTTCAAAACTCGGGCTCTGACCCGTTTATCTACTTTTCCTTTCTTGCTATATTATATATATATATATATATATATATATATATATATATAGGTGTCCAGACACAGGGACGCCTGGATGACACATCTTTCGAGTCAGACGTCAGCTGCAGCAGCTGTGGATGCATGCAGGATTTTCGATAGACGCTTATACCTTCGTACTCTAGATAGGAGGTACTGTATAAGTATTCGAGCCAATGGTCCAATTGTATTTATTTATTCTTTTGCACAACATTCGATATGGTTGTATATTTTGACCGAGTGTTCGGTAATTTTATTTTATTTCAGTTTCATTTACGCATAAACTGTGTGGATGTTTTAATTAAGTTGTTTAAAAAGAGTAGTTAAGTAAAATTTTGACACCGGCCTAATAGGTTATTAGTAACTAAATGGATTTCCTACATTGATGCTAAGAATGATCCATATGAGACTCCTGTTTTAATTTGATATAGGAGTGATCGCCCGATATTTTATTAGGCGGGGCGTCACACTAGCGTATGACAAAACAGATTTTTAAAAAAAATCACTATCACACAATTTTGCGGAAAATTAGAATACGCGATAAATTAGCGCACCCCGCTCTGATACCAATTTGACGATGAGAGAAGTCAAATTGTATCAGGGAAAAAAAACTTTAAAAATCAGGATCACACGATAATTTAGAGTAACCCGCTCTGATACCAATTTATCGAATCGCTACAGCGAAAATATTGCGAGTTCTCAAATAAAATCCAATTTTAATTAATCCCAAATTTTAGTTAAAGCCTAAAACATGCATCTAGATGATTTATCCAATAAAATAAAGCATGCGGGATAAAAGAAACAATTTCAAGAAAAATCCCCCAAAGGGGCAGAACCTTTTACTTCACAAATATTTGTAAGAAAACGGCTTACACGGATTACAATGAAATAGGGTGACATACGAAATACCCGCAGGTGTCGGTTCCGATGTCCCGGCTGGAACTTTCCCTTTCTAGGAGGGTAGCAGTGAAGAAGAAGACGACTCTTCCACAACTTACGACCGGAATTTTCCTTTTCCAGGAGGGAAACAATGAAGAAGAAAAATGGCTTCTCAACAAGAGTCAACTTTATAAGGACTCCCTCCACGATAGCACGCAGCTGTCGGTTGTAGAGTTTTCCCCACAAAGAATAAACCAAAGAAAATATGTTCTTAGGTTCCACAAAACAATTTACATAAAAGTAATTGGGATTTTGTGAATTAAAAACAAAACATTTGAACCCTTAAAATTGTTGGAGAAAAACTTTCTACCAGAAGGTATTGAATTAAATCTGGGCAGACACAAAAGTTTCAAAAGAATAAGACTCTTAAAAGTTGAAATTGTTCTTCACGTTTTTCAAGGCTCCCAGAACCACTTTTTATACAAAATTTGAGTCGGTCAAAGGAAAAGCATTGCAGCAGTGTGTCAGCTAAAAAGCAGGGTCGTTCGAACGAGAACCCCATCTCGCTTGAACGAGATTGCGTGTCGTTTGAACGACTATGTGCGACATCCAAATGTCGTTCGAACGAGATGCTAATCTCGCACGAACGATATTGGCGTCGAAACCGAGGTGCGTTAACTGCCAATGAAATACTATTCTTTTTCTAAAACAGTTAACACCTTTTTAAAACAAACATTTATAAAAATAATTTTTATAACAAAGTTTTTTAAAATTATTTTTAAGAATATTATTAAAGCATTTTTATATAAAAAATTTTAAAACACCTTTTAAAAATACCCCAACAATCTTAATATGAAATGTATATGAAACTTTAAAACAATATCTTACCAAAGTTCATATTGTTGGGCTTGCATGTTGAAGGCACCTGGTAATTCGAATCCGTCTTTTGTATAAGCAATCTTCACAATTCTTCGATGACTTGTAGCGGTATACAATATAATTAATTGTGACGGACTTATTAAAAATATGTAATTACAAATCTCCCCCTATGTCTATGCCGGTACATACATAAAAACATCCGAATTATCAAAAACCAAAATGCCTATACATATCTACCCTCACATGAATCCCAAAACTGAAAAGGTAAAATTTGCAAGTTCTCAAATTTTTCTATAACGTCAAAACTCTCAAAGCTTTTCTCATCAGGGTGTGCAACATAATGATCTTCAATCTTGTACCTACACACATGAGATAAAGCAAAAACCTTCGTGACACATCGAATTTGAAATGATATAAGAATAAAGCATTAATAAATAAAATCTCTCCCAAAATGCAAAAACTCCCCCATAACATGATAATTCTTTCTCCCCCTTTTATGATGTCCCCAAATAGACAGATAAGAAGAAAAAATCAAAACATGGAGTGTCACGACAAAATGCATAGCAAACAAAGATCAAGCTACGCGCATGCAAAGGTATGTCCCCAAAATATCCACAAACTATTTTGGATTTTTCAAAATTTTATCAAAATAAAATCTTTTTGTATTTTTCAAAATATTTCAAAACCAAAAATCTATACAAAAGTACATGTCACAATGCTGGCCAAAATATATCAAAATGCATAATTCGCATATGACAAAACAGGTTTTAAAAAAAAAATCAATATCACATAATTTTGCTAAAAATAGGAATACGCGATAAATTAGCAAAGCCCGCTCTGATACCAATTTGACGACGTGAGAAGTCAAATTGTATCAGGGAAAAAAAACTTTAAAAATCAGGATCACTCGATAATTTAGAGTAACCCGCTCTGATACCAATTTGTAGAATCGCTACAGCGGAAATATTGCGAGTTCTCAAATAAAATCCAATTTTAATTAATCCCAAAATTTAAAACATGCATCTAGATGATTTATCCAATAAAATAAAGCATGCAGGATAAAACAAATAATTTCTGAAAAATCCCCCAAAGGGGCAAAACCTTTTATTTCACTATAATTTGTAAGAAAGCGGCTTACACGGATTACAATAAAATAGGGTGACATACGAAATACCCGCAGGTGTCGAATCCGATATCTCGGCTGGAACTTTCCCTTTCCAGGAGGGCAACAGTGAAGAAGAAGATGGCTCCTCCACAAGTTACGACTGGAATTTTCCCTTTCCAGGAGGGCAGCAATGAAGAAGAAAAACGGTTTCTCCCCAAGAGTGAACTTTATAAGGACTCCCTCCACAATAGCACGCAACTGTCGGTTTTAGAGTTTTCCCCAAAAAGAATAAACCAAAGAAAAATATGTTCTTGGGTTCCACAAAACAATTCACATAAAAGTAATTGGGATTTTGTGAATTAAAAACAAAACATTTGAACCCTTAAAATTGTTGGAGAAAAACTCTCTACCAAAAGATATTGAATTAAATCTGAGTAGACACACAAAAGTTTCAAAAGAATAAGACTATTAAAAGTTGAAACTGTTCTCCACGTTTTTCAAGGCTGCCAGGACCCCTTTTTAAACAAAATTTGAGTCGGTCAAAGGATAAGCATTGTAGCAGCGTGTCAATTAAAAAGCAAGGTCGTTCGAACGAGAACCCCATCTCACTTGAACGAGATTGCGTGTCATTTGAACGACAATGCGCGACATCCAAATGTCGTTCGAACGAAAAATTGTTCTCGCGCGAACGAGATTGGCGTCAAAACCGAGGTTCGTTAACTGCCAATGAAATACTATTCTTTTTCTAAAACAGTTAACACCTTTTTAAAGCAAACATTTATAAAAACAATTTTTATAACAAAGCTTTTTAAAATTATTTTTAAGAATATTATAAAAGCATTTTTATATAAAAGTTTTTTAAAACACCTTTTAAAAATACCCCAACAATCTTAATATGAAATGTATATGAAACTTTAAAACAATATCTTACCAAAGTTCATATTGTTGGGCTTTAATGTTGAAGGCAATTGGTAATTCGGATCCGTCTTTTGTAGATGCAATCTTCACAATTCTTCAACGACTTGTAGCGGTATACAACATAATTAATTGTGACGGACTTATTAAAAATATGTCCTTATAAATCTCCCCCTATGTCTATGCCGGTACATACATAAAAACATCCGAATTATCAAAAACCAAAATGCCTATAAAATCTACCCTCCCACGAATCCCAAAACTGATAACGTAAAATTTGCAAGTTCTCAAATTTTTCTTCAACATCAAAACTCTCAAAGCATTTCTCATCAGGGTGTGCAACATAATGATCTTCAATCTTGTACCTACACACATGAGATAAAGCAAAAACCTTCATGACGCGCCGAGTTTGAAATGATATAAGAATAAAGCATTAATAAATCAAATCTCCCCCGTAATGCAAAAACTCCCCCCATAACATGATAATTCTTTCTCCCCCCTTTTATGATGTCCCCAAATAGACAGATAAGAAGAAAAAATCAAAACATTGAGTGTCACGACAAAATTCATACCAAACAAAGATCAAGCTACGCGCATGCAAAGGTATGTCCCCCAAATATCCACAAACTATTTTGGATTTTTCAAAATTTTATCAAATAAAATATTTTTGTATTTTTCAAAATATTTCAAAAACAAAAATCTATATAAAAAGTACATGTCACAAATCTGGCAAAAATATATCAAAATGCATAACAAGCGTATGACAAAATCGGTTTTTCAAAAAAATCAATATCACACAATTTTGCGGAAAATAGGAATACGCAATAAATTAGCGCAACCCACTCTGACACCAATTTGACGACTTGAGAAGTCAAATTGTATCAGGGAAAAAAAACTTTAAAAATTAGGATCAGTCGATAATTTAGAGTAACCCGCTCTGATACCAATTTGTAGAATCGCGACAGCGAAAATATTACGACTTCTCAAATGAAATCCAATTTTAATAAATCCCAAATTTTAGTTAAACCCTAAAACATGCATCTAGATGATTTATCCAATAAAATAAAGCATGCAGGATAAAACAAACAATTTCAGGAAAAATCCCCCAAAGGGGCAAAACCTTTTATTTCACTATAATTTGTAAGAAATCGGCGTACACGAATTACATTGAAATAAGGTGACATACGAATTACCCGCAGGTGTCGGTTCTGATGTCTCGGATGGAACTTTCCCTTTCCAGGAGGGCAGCAGTGAAGAAGAAGACGGCTCCTCCACAAGTGACAGCTGGAATTTTCTCTTTCTAGGAAGGCTGTAATGAAGAAGAAAAATGGCTACTCCACAAGAGTGAACTTTATAAGGACTCCCTCCACAATAGCACGCAACTGTCGGTTGTAGAGTATTCCCCACAAAGAATAAACCAAAGCAAAATATGTTTTTGGGTTCCACAAAACAATTCACATAAAAGTAATTGGGATTTTGTGAATTAAAAACAAAGCATTTGAACCCATAAAATTGTTGGAGAAAAACTTTCTGCCAAAAGATATTGAATTAAATTTGGGCAGACACACAAAAGTTTCAAAAGAATAAGACTCTTAAAAGTTGAAACTGTTCTCCACGTTTTTCAAGGCTGCCAGAACCCCTTTTTAAATAAAATTTGAGTCGATCAAAGGATAAGCATTGCAGCAGCGTGTCAGCCAAAAAGCAGGGTCGTTCCATCTTGCTTGAACGAGATTGCGAGTCATTTGAACGATAATGCGCGACATCCCAATGTCGTTCGAACGAGATGCTGATCTCGCGCGAAGGAGATTGGCGTCGAAATCGAGGTGCGTCAACTGCCAATGAAATACTATTCTTTTTCTAAAATAGTTAACACCTTTTTAAAACAAACATTTATAAAAACAATTTTTATAACAAAGCTTTTTTAAATTCCTGTTAAGAATATTATAAAAGCATTTTTATATAAAAGTTTTTTAAAACACCTTTTAAAAATATCCCAACACTCTTAATATGAAATGTGTATGAAACTTTAAAACAATAGCTTACCAAAGTTCATATTGTTGGGCTTGAATGTTGAAGGCAACTCGTAATTCGGATCCGTCTTTTGTAGATGCAATCTTCACAATTCTTCGACGGCTTGTAGCGGTACACGACATAATTAATTGTGACGGACTTATTAAAGATATGTCCTTACAAATCTCCCCCTATGTCTATGCCGGTACATACATAAAAACATCCGAATTATCCAAAACCCCAAATGCCTATACAAATCTACCCTCCCATGAATCCCAAAACTGAAAAGGTAAAATTTGCAACTTCTCAAATTTTTCTTCAACATCAAAACTCTCAAATCTTTTCTCATCAGGGTGTGTAACGTAATGATCTTCAATCTTGTACCTACACACATTAGATAAAGAAAAAACCTTCGTGACGCATCGAGTTTGAAATGATATAAGAATAAAGCATTAATAAATAAAATCTCCCCCATAATTCAAAAACTCCCCTCATAACATGATAATTCTTTCTTCCCCTTTTTATGATGTTCCCAAATAGACAGATAAGAAGAAAAAAATCAAAACATGGAGTGTCACGACAAAATGCATAGCAAACAAAGTGTAACAACCCGTCCTTTTGGAGACAATTAAATTCCATAATTAAATATAAATTGGAGATTTGAGGAATTTCTCGAAATAGTGATTTTTGGGATTTTCGAGGATTTAATGATTTTCAATGGATGTTGTAATTATGTTTGGGACTTTACAGGTCGCAATAATTTAATTATATGTCGCCGTGGAGAAAAGTGACAAAAAGGTAAGATTTTAATTGGAAAATAAGCATTTAGTTATATTGGGTAGAATAGTGATTTGCTGTCAAGTACCTCGGATTGAAATTTTGACTGTGCCATGAGTCTCGGATTGTCCGATATAGTTGGAAAAGAGTGTCCGATTGTCGAAATTAAGTTTCGGGGATTTTTAGACTTAAACGGGATCGTAATTGAGTAAACGAGTCGTTTTTGGGTTTTAAGGGTTAAAACCCTTTTCTCCTTATAAAAGGAAGAAGAGAGGGATAAAAAGAGAAAGAAAGAAGTGAGAAGAGGCGGAAGAGAGAGAGGAGGAAGAAAAGAGGAAGAAAAGGGAAGATTCTGGCCAAACTCCGCCAGATTCGACTCACGATTGTCAAATTATATCCACGAGGCAAGTGTTTACTTACTTTATTTACTTTTGAGCATAAATCTCATATCTTAGTTTGGTATAAACAAACCCTAAGGATTTTGGGTTGGGTTTTCGTGGATAAAATGGGTTTTCGGGAGTTAAAACGAATAAACCCCTATAATTTCATAATTGGAGAAACTTAGAAATTAATCAAAATAAATTGGTGGTTTAGGGTTCTAGGATGTTTAGAACCCTTAATATATGTGTATTTGTAGTTGGTTGAGGTTGTAGGACGTTGGGTGAGGCGGTAAAAGCTTGGGAGAAGCTTTAATGGCCGAAACCATCTCGGAGAAGATGATGAATAGTAGGACTTTCGTGTTAACCGAATCGATTCGGACAGGGCGAATCGATTTGGCTCTTGGTCAAAAAATAAAATTTGTAGATATCTTTGACGCGGTCGCGTGGGCACTGACCGCGTAGTTTTATGATTTGTTTTGGATTTATAGTGATTTTTCTATAGAAAGCTGTCCGAGATCGAAATCGTTAGTCAGAAATTAAGGTTAAAATTAAATGGAGATAAGTATTACGGTTCTCAAAAAAAGGGTTATGACCTCTAAAGGAATTGAGGAGATATGAAAACCTTGGGTTTGTCGTAATAAATCCGAGTTACAACTCAAATGGTGATTGGATTAAATTTTGGGTCCTTGGGTTATATATAAAATCCTAGGCAAATTTGGGATTTTCGGACAAGCCGAATCGATTCGGTAAGAGACAGTTTGAAAGTAGAACCATTTTGAATCGATTCGGATAGGCCGAATCGATTCGGTACCCTGTGAATCGATTCGGACAGGCCGAAGTTTAGGGATATTTAAACTATGGTTTTGGAGATTATTATCGGGGATTCTAGATATGATATTAGGACTCCAAGATAATGGTATTGAGGGTGAATATACCCCGGGATGAAAAAAGGAACCTCGAATTAATTTAGTGTATGATCTGGGGTATGGATTTAATGAATGCTTGGTAATACTTTAGGTTTAGTATCATGCGAATATGAATGCATGATTATGATTCCTAGAGAGAATCTTTGGGATTATTGGTCATCGATAGATGGTTTGGCAAATATGGCCATTTTTATATATTCAGGGAGGAATATATGGTATATGTATATACTAGGTGATTAAAGTATATATATAATTTGAGATAAAGGATTTTGAAAATAAAATATGAATATTTTCAAAATGGGGAAAAGGTTAATGGTTTTCATAATTAATAAAAGATGGATACACACCTCTCTAAATCGCTATCATAAGGGAAGTTGCGTACGTATGGTGAAGCCCCCTGGCTAATGAATGCAGGGTGGATATAGTCCTATAGGCCATATGAGCATTTATTGTATATTTTCTGCGCTGGTTAGGAGATTCCGGGTGTGGTCTTGACTATCCCGCAGGCATATGGACGCTTCCCGACGTCTTGCGTTGTAGGATCCCAGGTTGTTTTGATGATTGGCCCTGGAAGATAATAGCCATTTAGGGGCACGCACAGTGGGGAAACCCGGACGAGCGGTCTTAGAATGCGTTATATTATATATTAAAGCAATTTGTGAGAATAAATTGTCTTTAATTACATTTCTTGGATATGAGAAGGGAAATGGGATAAAGGTTTTAGCTTCGGTAACACTCCCGGATGGAAGAAGGGATGTGGAAGCATGTGATATGATCAAAGCATTTTTATGATAATGAAAATGACTTTGAATACATTTCCTGAGTGTAAAAAGGGAAATGGGATGACATAAAAGGGAAAAGCATTTTTATGATAATAAAACTGGCTTTTAAAAGTATATGATTTGTTAAAGCAATTCATGATAATGAATTGGCTTTTATATTTACATTTCCTTGATATAAGAAAGGAAATGGGAAGTTTTGAGAAAAATGAAAGTATTGATAAATACTTGATCTATAAACCCTCAGTCCGGGAGATAGATTCGGATGTTTATGGTAAAATGTATATATATGGATGAATCGATTACCGAGGGTCTAATGGATCTCGATGATCGACCTTGCGTAGTAGTGTATCGGGGGGGGGGGTTCCTTGTTTGGATTTCGCTTTGCGAGACACCCCACGCACGAATATGGCAATGTGTTGAGACTGGGGAGAAGTTTAATCCTTAGTTCTCTTATATTATTAATTCTTATGGTATATATATATATATATATATATATATATATATATATATATATATATATATATATATATATATATATATATATTTATATATATCTTTCTGTACTGAGGGACTAGCGGATCTCGACGATCGACCGTGTCGCGTAGTAGTGTATCGGGGGGTTCCTTGTTTGGATTTCGCTTTGCGAGACACCCCACGCACGAATATGGCATAACATTGAGACTGGGGTGAAGTTTATCCCTTCGTACATTACTTGGACTATATAGGGTTGATAGTGGTTGGGTGTTAGACTAGTTTAGCAGGGTGGCTTGACTAGGATGATTAGAGGGATGCGCTAGGAGTGCACTGTTAATGGAGAGGTGAGGGGTATCTCATGGGAGTGCGATACCAAACTTAAATATGAGATAAAACCTTTTTCTAAAAATAAGCCATTTATGCACTTGCTAAATATTTTCAAAACTCGGGCTCCGACCCGTTTATCTACTTTTCCTTCTTGCTATATATATATATATATATATATATATATATATATATATATAAGTGTCCAGACACAGGGACGCCTGGATGACACTTCTTTCGAGTCAGACGTCAGCTGCAGTAGCTGTGGATGCGTGCAAGATTCTGGGTAGACGCTTTAATTATTGTACTCTAGATAGGACGTACTGTATAAATATTCGATTCAATGGTCCAATTGCATTTATTTATTCTTTGAGTTCAGCATTCGATATGGTTATATATTTTGACCGAGTGTTTGGTTATTTTATTTCATTTCAGTTTCATTTTCGCAAAACTGTGTGGATGTTTTGATTTAGTAATTGTTAAAAAGAGTAGTATAGTTAAAATTTTGACACCAGCCTAATAGGTTATTAGTAATTAAATGGATTTTCGACAGTGATGCTAAGACTGATCCATATGAGACTCCTGTTTTAATTTAATATTGGAGTGATCGCCCGGTATCTTATGAGGCGGGGTGTCACAGATGGTATCAGAGCATCAAGTTCTAGTGTCCTTAGGAGTCTGTGCGAACGTACTACGCTTTCAACGTTGCTCTCATTTGTTATGGAGCCTCAGGATTAGGATTGTTGATTTCTCTTGTGAGATTTCATTCTCCTGCCATGTTAGAAGATTATAGTAATCTTTTGCGCGCTCGTTTGAGAATCGTGTGCGGGGCTTGGATGGCAGCAGGAGGTGGGACTTAGCTGGAGCAACTGGTAGAAGGTTGGGATAAGGACCTTAGCAGAGGTCACTCTCCTTATGGTAATTGTTAAGGATTTTGGCTGCGACTACTAAAGAATGGTAGTTAGGAGTACCGCAGTACCGCTGAAGTAGAGAGTGGTACTAAAGTCGAATTCCTCATTGAAATTGAGGGTTCGAAAGGGATCTTACGCATAGTTTTAACCGTGAGTCCCCACGATTTAGTCGGAATGAGAAGGATGTTGTTATGAGTTTTACCTCAATCGAGGAGGTATATTTGGCATGGCTAGATAAAGTCGCGGTGTTTCGTTAGCCCTAGACTCGTGTGTGTAATTTGAGTTATGGAGGTCACGATAACATAATATCATGTATGTTTATGTGTTTTTCACGATAGCGGAATTTTATTTTCCTTCATTGGCCATAAAGACGGGTGTTGATATATTGTGTATATATATATATATCTGGTTTGGGATACTCGTTTTATATGTCTATAAGAGTATGGTGATATGGTGAGCATATTATGTTATTGATATTTTCGGAGCGATAGTAGGCTAATGATGGCAAGACTATCGTGTCCATGGTTCCTGGAGGGAACGGGTTGTTGTTGCGGTGTCTTACCTGGATACAGGTTGAGTTCGCCTTTATTGTTATGGGTTGATGGAACTTCGATGAGCAGAGGTTTCATTATTATGATTGGAGTATATGGCGACCTTATAGATATGATTTAAGGCCGCAGGATTATTTTTTAGCTGTAAGATTAAGCTCATTATTATTTGCGCAAGGACTTGAAAATTAGTACAGGCGCTGGGTGGTGTGACTCTTAGTTAGAGATAGGAGTTCAGGCCACCTTTTTGGTAGAATTGGGGATAGGGTTATCCCGGTTGCATGTTGAAATAACGGACCTCCATGACCGACGAAGTTAAGTGTTAATGTGTGGAGGGGTTCCTTGTTTGGATTTCGCTTTGCGAGATGCTCCACACATGACTCTTAACGGCATCGGGAGCGGAGAGACGTCATAGGATGCAAGGATGTTGATTTGGTTGATAGGTGTTATAGTGTGGATGAACCACTATAGACTATGAGCCATGTGATGATGATATACTTATGGAAATTTTGTGCTATGGAAAATCACTAAAGTGGTCCTCTTGCCACAAGTAGATGGGTGGAGTAGGACTTAGAGCAATTGATTTGAGGATAATGACCAGCCTTAGTGAAAAGGCAAATTTTGAGGAAATATGTTTTGGGTATTATGTTCATGACACTTTTACAGAAAGTGGGCACTCTGATTGGTTAGGTTTCCTTCCGTATGGGCGGAAGGATAAGATAGTAGAGACGCGTTCGTAGGTTAGCGTAGGCAAACTTAGAACGTCCCGCTGGTGTGCCTTAGGTCGCTATATCTCAATGACCGACAACGCGAGGGAGTAGTGTAATGGGAGGGTTACTTATTTGGATTTCGCCTTGGCGAGACGTCCCACGCATGAAACCGAGCAAATGTCGGAAGTTGAGAGAGGCCTTAGGCACTAGGGATATATTTAGGATTAGACTAGTCTCGCGTAGGTAGAGTAATGCATAGACCGTAGCGTTTGTAGGATGTAAGTTTAATAGAGTTAGTGGCGCCAAGGTTAGGAGAATCAAATTTCACGAGTTTGGAGGACCCATATGTGAGTATAACGTCGAGGAAAGGAGACCCTTATTGGGAGAGAGTGTTACGTATAAGATGTTCACTACGGTTATGAAGATGTGCACAGGTTAGAAAGGTGTATGGGCACCTTGGTAAGTTGGTTTATATACCGCCTGAAATAGAAGGGGCGTGGGTATGTAAATTTGAAGTTTATACCGTGAGGCACTAGTAATGATGAGTGCTATGTGATGTTATTAGAGTCACTTTACGACCGTGATAGTCGTATGGTATATGGTTGGGGAACCATTGGGTTAGTATCGTTCCCCTTTGAGGTATTAGGATATGGAACGATTCTAGGTTTGGTAATGTAGATTGCATCTGAATTTCAAGGATGAAATTCCGTTGTAAGGGGGGAGTATGTAACAACCCGTCCTTTTGGAGATAATTAAATTCCATAATTAAATATAAATTGGAGATTTGAGGAATTTCTCGAAATAGTGATTTTTGGGATTTTCTAGGATTTAATGATTTTCAATGGATGTTGTAATTATTTTTGGGACTATACAGGTCACAATAATTTAATTATATGTCGCCGTGGAGAAAAGTGACAAAAAGGTCAGATTTTAATTGGAAAATAAGCATTTAGTTATATTGGGTAGAATACTGATTTGCGGTCAAGTACCTCGGATTAAAATTTTGACCGTGCCATGAGTCTCAGAATGTCCGAGATAGTCGGAAAAGAGTGTCCGATTGTCAAAATTAAGTTTCGGGGAATTTTAGAGTTAAACGGGCTCGTAATTGAGTAAACGAGTCGTTTTTGGGTTTTAAGGGTTAAAACCCTTTTCTTCTTATAAAAGGAGGAAGAGAGGGATAAAAAGGGAAATAAAGAAGAGAGAAGAGAGGGAACAGAGAGAGGAGGAAGAAAAGAGGAAGAAAAGGGAAGATTCGGGCCAAACTCCGCCGGATTCGACTCGGGATCGTCGGATTATATCCACGAGGTAAGTGTTTACTTGCTTTATTTACTTTTGAGCATAAATCTCATATCGTAGTTTGGTATAAAAAAACCCTAAAGATTTTGGGTGGGTTTTCGTGGATAAAACAAGTTTTCGGGAGTTAAAACGAATAAACCTCTATAATTTCATAATTGGAGAAACTTAGAAATTAATCAAAATAAATTGGTGGTTTAGGGTTCTAGGATGTTTATAACCCTTAATATATGTGTATTTGTAGTTGGTTGAGGTTGTAGGACGTTGGGTGAGGCGGCAAAAGCTTGGGAGAAGCTTTAATGGCCGAAACCGTCTCGGAGAAGACGATGAATAGTAGGACCCGCGTGTTAATCGAATCGATTCGGCCAGGGCGAATCGATTCGGCTCTTGGTCAAAAAAAGAAATTTGTATAACTCTTTGACGCGGTCGCGTGGGCACCGACCGCGTAGTTTTCTGATTTTTTTGGATTTATAGTGATTTTTCTACAAAAAGCTGTCCGAGATCGAAATCGTTAGTCAGAAATTAAGGTTAGAATTAATTGGAGATAAGTATTAGGGGTTCTCAAAAAAGAGGGTTAGGACCTCTAAAGGACTTGAGAATATATGAAAACCTTGGGTTCGTCGGAATAAATCCGAGTTACAACTTAAATGGTGATTGGATTAAATTTTGGGTCTTTGGGTTATATATAAAACCCTAGGCAAATTTGGGATTTTCGGACAAGCTGAATCGATTTGGTAAGAGACAGTTTGAAAGTAGAACCATTTCGAATCGATTCGGATAGGCCGAATGGATTTGATACCCTGCGAATCTATTCGGACAGGCCGAATCGATTCGGTACTGACAGACTTTTGAGGTTTTCTCCTTTTAAAGTTTAGGGAGATTTAAACTATGGTTTTGGAGATTATTATCGGGGATTCTAGATATGATATTAGGACTCCTAGATAATGGTATTAAGGGTGAATAAACCCCGGGATGAAAGAAGGAACCTCGAATTAATTTAGTGTACGATATGGGGTATGGATTTAATGAATGCTTGGGAATACTTTGGGTTTAGTATCATGCGAATATGAATGCATGATTATGATTCCTTGAGAGAATCTTTGGGATTATTGGTCATCGATAGATGGTTTGGCAAATATGGCCATTTTTATATATTCAGGGAGGAATATATGGTATATGTATATACTATGTGATTAAAGTATATATATAATCTGAGATAAAGGATTTTGAAAATAAAATATGAATATTTTCAAAATGGGAAAAAGGTTAATGATTTTCATAATTAATAAAAGATGGATACACACCTCTCTAAATCGATATCATAAGGGAAGTTGCGTACGTATGGTGAAGCCCCCTGGCTAATGAATGCAGGGTGGATATAGTCCTATAGGCCATATGAGTGTTTATTGTATATTTTCTGCGCTGGTTAGGAGATTCCGGGTGTAGTCTTGACTATCCCGCAGGCATATGGCCGCTTCCCGACGTCTTGCGTTGTAGGATCCCAGGTTGTTTTGATGATTGGCCCTGGAAGATGATAGCCATTTAGGGGCGCGCACAGTGGGGAAACCCGGACGGGCGGTCTTAGAACGCATTATATTATATATTAAAGCAATTTATGATAATAAATTGGCTTTAATTACATTTCTTGGATATGAGAAGGGAAATGGGATAAAGGTTTCAGCTTCGGTAACACTCCCGGATGGAAGAAGGGATGTGGAAGCATATGATATGATCAAAGCATTTTTATGATAATGAAAATGGCTTTGAATACATTTCCTGAGTGTAAAAAGGGAAATGGGATGACATAAAAGGGAAAAGCATTTTTATGATAATAAAACTGGCTTTTAAAAGTATATGATTTGTTAAATCAATTCATGATAATGAATTGACTTTTATATTTACATTTCCTTGATATAAGAAAGGAAATGGGAAGTTTTGAGAAAAATGAAAGTATTGATAAATACTTGATATATGAACCCTCAGTCCGGGAGATAGATCCGGATGTTTATGGTAAAATGTATATATATGGATGAATCGAGTACCGAGGGTCTAATGGATCCCGATGATCGACCTTGCCGCGTAGTAGTGTATCGGGGGGGGGGGGTCCTTGTTTGGATTTCGCTTTGCGAGACACCCCACGCACGAATATGGCAATGTGTTGAGACTGGGGAGAAGTTTAATCCTTATTGCTCTTATATTATTAATTCTTATGGTATATATATATATATATATATATATCTTTCTGTACTGAGGGACTAGCGGATCTCGACGATTGACCGTGCCGCGTAGTAGTGTATCGGAGGGGTTCCTTGTTTGAATTTCGCTTTGCGAGACACCCCACGCACGAACATGGCATAACGTTGAGACTGGGGAGAAGTTTATCCCTTCGTACATTACTTGGACTATCTAGGGTTGATAGTGGTTGGGTGTTAGACTAGTTTAGCAGGGTGGCTTGACTAGGATGTTGGGAGTGCGATACCAAACTTAAATATGAGATAAAACCTTTTTCTAAAAATAAGCCATTTATGCACTTGTTAAATATTTTCAAAACTCGGGCTCTGACCCGTTTATCTACTTTTCATTCTTGCTATATATATATATATATATATATTATTAGGTGTCCGGACACAGGGACGCCTGGATGACACTTCTTTCGAGTCAGACGTCAGCTGCAGCAGCTGTGGATGCGTGCAGGATTCTTGGTAGATGCTTTCATTATTGTACTCTAGATAGGAGGTACTGTATAAATATTCTGTCCATTGGTCCAATTGCATTTATTTATTCTTTGAGTTCAGCATTCGATATGGTTGTATATTTTGACCGAGTGTTCGGTTATTTTATTTCATTTCAGTTTCATTTTCGCAAAACCGTGTGGATGTTTTAATTTAGTAATTGTTAAAAAGAGTAGTAAAGTTAAAATTTTGACACCAGCCTAATAGGTTATTATTAATTAAATAGATTTTCGACAGTGATGCTAAGAATGATCCATATGAGACTCCTGTTTTAATTTAATATTGGAGTGATCGCCCGGTATCTTATTTGGCGGGGTGTCACACAAAGATCAAGCTACGAGCATGCAAAGGTATGTCCCCAAAATATCCACAAACTATTTGGATTTTCCAAAATTTTATCAAGATAAAATCTTTTTGTATTTTTCAAAATATTTCAAAAATAAAAATCTATACAAAAAGTACATGTCACAATGCTGGCAAAAATATATCAAAATGCATAACTAGCGTATGACAAAACATGTTTTAAAAAAAATAATATCACACAATTTTGCGGAAAATAGGAATACGCGATAAATTAGCGCAACCCGCTCTGATACCAATTTAACGACGTGAGAAGTCAAATTGTGTTAGGGAAAAAAAGTTTAAAAATCAGGATCACTCGATAATTTAGAGTAACCCGCTCTGATACAAATTTGTAGAATCGCTACAGCGAAAATATTACAACTTCTCAATTAAAATCCAATTTTAATTAATCCAAAATTTTAGTTAATCCCTAAAACATGCATCTAGATGATTTATCCAATAAAATAAAGCATGCAGGATAAAACAAACAATTTCAGTAAAAATCACCCAATCGGGCAAAACCTTTTATTTCACTATAATTTAAAAGAAAATGGGTTACACGGATTACAATGAAATAGGGTGACATATGAAATACCCGCAGGTGTCGGTTCCGATGTCTCGACTGGAACTTTTCCTTTCCAGGAGGGAAACAGTGAAGAAGAAGACGGCTCCTCCACAAGTTACAGCTGGAATTTTCCCTTTCCAGGAGGGTAGCAATGAAGAAGAAAAACAAATTTTCCACAAGAGTGAACTTTATAAGTACTCCCTCCACAATAGCTCGCAACTGTCGGTTGTAGAGTTTTCCCCACAAAGAATAAAACAAAGCAAAATATGTTCTTGTGTTCCACAAAACAATTCACATAAAGTAATTGGGATTTTGTGAATTAAAAACAAAACATTTGAACCCTTAAAATTGTTGGAGAAAAACTTTCTGCCAAAAGGTATTGAATTAAATCTGTGCAGACACACAAAAGTTTCAAAAGAATAAGACACTTAAAAGTTGAAACTGTTCTCCACGTTTTTCAAGGCTTCCAGGACCCATTTTTATACAAAATCTGAGTCCGTCAAAGGATAAGCATTGCAGTAGTGTGTCAGCTAAAAAGCAAGGTCGTTCGAACGAGAACCCCATCTCGCTTGAATGAGATTGCGTGTCGTTTGAACGACTACGCGCGACATCCTAATGTCGTTCGAACGAGATGCTGAACTCGCACGAACGAGATTGGTGTCGAAACCGAGGTGCGTTAACTGCCAATGAAATACTATTCTTTTTCTAAAACAGTTAACAACTTTTTAAAACAAACATTTATAAAAATAATTTATAACAAAGCTTTTTAAAATTCCTTTTAAGAATATTATAAAAGCATTTTTATATAAAAGTTTTTAAAACACCTTTTAAAAATATCCCAACACTCTTAATATGAAATGTATTTGAAACTTTAAAACAATATCTTACCAAAGTTCATATTGTTGGGCTTGAATGTTGAAGGCAATTGGTAATTCGGATCCGTCTTTTGTAGATGCAATCTTCACAATTCTTCGACGACTTTTAGCGGTATACAACATAATTAATTGTGACGGACTTATTAAAAATATGTCCTTACAAAATATCCCCCTATGTCTACGCCAGTACATACATAAGAACATCTAAATTATCAAAAACCAAAATGCCTATACAAATCTACCCTCCCATGAATCCCAAAACTGAAAAGGTAAAATTTGCAAGTTCTCAAATTTTTCTTCAACATCAAAACTCTCAAAGCTTTTCTCATCAGGGTGTGCAACATAATGATCTTCAATCTTGTACCTACACACATGAGATAAAGCAAAAACCTTCGTGACGCATCGTGTTTGAAATGATATAAGAATAAAGCATTAACAAATCAAATCTCCCCCATAATGCAAAAACTCCGCCCATAACATGATAATTCTTTTCTTCCCCTTTTTATGATGTCCCCAAATAGACAGATAAGAAGAAAAAATCAAAGCATGGAGTGTCACGACAAAATGCATAGCAAACAAAGATCAAGCTACGCGCATGCAAAGGTATGTCCCCAAAATATCCACAAACTATTTGAATTTTTCAAAATTTTATCAAAATAAAATCTTTTTGTATTTTTCAAAATATTTCAAAAACAATAATCTATACAAAAAGTACATGTCACAATCCTGGCAAAAATATATCAAAATGCATAACTAGCTTATGACAAAACAGGTTTTTCAAAAAAAATCAATATCACACAATTTTGCGAAAAATAGGAATACGCGATAAATTAGCAAAGCCCGCTCTGATACCAATTTGACGACGTGAGAAGTCAAATTGTATCATGGAAAAAAAACTTTAAAAATCAGGATCACTCGATAATTTAGAATAACCCGCTCTGATACCAATTTGTAGAATCGCTACAGCGGAAATATTGCGACTTCTCAAATAAAATCCAATTTTAATTAATCCCAAAATTTAGTTAAACCCTAAAACATGCATCTAGATGATTTATCCAATAAAATAAAGCATGCAGGATAAAACAAATAATTTCTGAAAAATCCCCCAAAGGGGTAAAACCTTTTATTTCACTATAATTTGTAAGAAAACGTCTTACACGGATTACAATAAAATAGGATGACATATGAAATACCCGCAGGTGTCGGTTCCGATGTCTCGGCTGGAACTTTCCCTTTCCAGGAGGGCACTAGTGAAGAAGAAGATGGCTCCTCCACAAGTTACGACTGAAATTTTCCCCTTCCAGGATGGCAGCAATGAAGAAGAAAAACGGCTTCTCCCCAATAGTGAACTTTATAAGGACTCCCTCCACAATAGCACGCAGCTGTCGGTTGTAGAGTTTTCCCCAAAAAGAATAAATCAAAGCAAAATATGTTCTTGGGTTCCACAAAACAATTCACATAAAAGTAATTGGGATTTTGTGAATTAAAAACAAAACATTTGAACCCTTAAAATTGTTGGAGAAAAACTTTCTACCAAAAGATATTGAATTAAATCTGAGCAGACACACAAAAGTTTCAAAAGAATAAGACTCTTAAAGTTGAAACTGTTCTCCACATTTTTCAAGGCTGCCAGGACCCCTTTTTATACAAAATTTGAGTCGGTCAAAGGATAAGCATTGCAGCAGCATGTCAGCTAAAAAGCAAGGTCGTTCGAACGAGAACCCCATCTCACTTGAACGAGATTACGTGTCGTTTGAACGACTATGCGCGACATCCAAATGTCGTTCGAACGAAATACTGTTCTCGCGCGAACGAGATTGGAGTCGAAACCGAGGTTCGTTAACTGCCAATGAAATACTATTCTTTTTCTAAAACAGTTAACACCTTTTTAAAACAAACATTTATAAAAACAATTTTTATAACAAAGCTTTTTAAAATTCCTTTTAAGAATATTATAAAAGCATTTTTATATAAAAGTTTTTTAAACACCTTTTAAAAATATCCCAACACTCTCAATATGAAATGTATATGAAACTTTAAAACAATATCTTACTAAAGTTCATATTGTTGGGCTTGAATGTTGAAGGCAACTGGTAATTCAGATCCGTCTTTTGTAGATGCAATCTTCACAATTCTTCGACGACTTGTAACGGTATACGACATAATTAATTTTCACGGACTTATTAAAAATATGTCTTTACACATTGTCTAATTTAGACAAAATGGATGAGAGATAAGTACATATTTCAATCTATGATGTTGATATTATGTTAAATATTCCTGTTATCCTGCACTTAAATTATGTCGATTTCTTCAATTCAAATCGATCACATGTTACTAACTTGATTTCTTGGAAGAAAATTTATTTTCTATTTTGCATATGTTCTCTTGCTGAGTTTTGAGTATTTTATTTTCTAGGACTGGGTGTGTAGTTTGAAACATGTTTGTATAGGAAATTTTTTAGAATTTGTACTTTATATATCATTTTATGTACTCAAGGGCCTTGTCAAAATTAGTCCAATAGGGGAGATTTAAGTTCCCTATAGAGAGCAGTCCTAGGGCTTTTTTTATTGCTTGAGCTATATAGACCTTCAGCTAGTTGGACTTTAATTTTGATAAGATTTTTCTGTAATTATGTTGAGTCTAGTTACCTATGCCAAGCTCCCAACTGAAGTTTACATCAACTCAGCATTTGACCTAGTTATCATTTGGAGAACAGATTGTCTATAATACCCTACATCTATGGCTCATAGGATTTATTTCTACACCAGATAGGACACATATTGCATTTCACTGCATATCATGTCATTTCTTATGAGTTGTGTTTTTGTGTTTAAAAAGAATTCTTAATTAATTTTATAAATATTTTCAAGCAAATAAATCAATTAAGTTCATAATTTAAATTAGTTGGTGCAATTAATTTAAATAATAAAGAATAGGGGTAAAAATTGTAAGAATGATATTTTTGTGTGTAAAAACATTGATAATATTATTATGAATTTTCTCATATTTTTTTGGATTTTTCTTGATTTATTTGAATTAAAAATGTTTTGAAATCAATTTAAAATTTTGATTTAAACATGTGTGTTATATATGTGCGATACCTGCCTCCGTATGTGTTTTCGTATACATATTAACGGTAACATCTAAAATCCGTTATTAGCACACTGATTTTCGCCCACAGTTTTTGACTAACAACTCATGGATTTCTCTTTTAAACCAAAATGGTTTTATCCTCTTTATACGACGCCCTGTTTTTATTTTGTTACATCGATAAAATTTAAAACCATTATTTTTGCCCATGGTTTTTGACTTATAAACCAACGTTTTTAAAACTCGTATTTCGTTTCTTTAAAAATGACATCGTTTTTCGAAACTGTCAGTCACGTTTTATTCATTTGAGTTGGTTCCTGATGGCTGCAACGTGTCACTCAGTGGAATGTATGATTTGTGTTTCTTTAGTAGCCATCCGATCAGAGTATATCTGCAGATTGTATTGATTTGTTACAATCCATGTGATTCCTATTTACACCAATCACAATACACTCTATTGCGCTATAAATTGGAGTCGTGAAAAAATAAAAATTGCACCCAAACTCTGTCCATTTTGAGAGAGAGAGAGAGTAAATAAAACAGATTACACATTTTGTTCTCTTCAATGATTTAATTTCCTTTCATAAATCATATTCACAAATGAAGAATGGACTACTCTAGAACTATCTCTCACTTACGTTTTTCAAGTTTTAAAATCTTTTGTAAGTGATTTGTCTCTCTTCTCTATACATGTTTAGAGATCTATTCTTAGATCTAACTTTTTTAGTGTTTCTATATATATATAAGTTGGTGTATCACTCTATTTTAGATCCAAACACACTCACTAGAGTTGTTAGTTTTTTATTATTTCCGAGACACACTCACTGTTTTGTGCGTTTCACATATCGTGGTATTTGTTTCCTGTAAAGCCATTACTAGAATAATTTGCATGCTCAGGTATATGTTTAGTTACACTACACACAATTGGTCAGGAAATCTTGAAAATCTTGATTGTATTTTAGATTCGTTGTGACATGCTAATTTGTGTACTCGAAACACACGAAATTACAAGACTGATATTTAAATATGTATTAAAATTTGAGATCTGCCTCAGATATGTTTTATTGGTTCAGCTTGGAAAGGTTGACAGACACGTAAAACATTTATGTGTACATTCTTATTTACCTTTGATTCTGAGTTCATTTGTGTTTAAAACTTTTTGTTTTATAACATAGTTAACACAGTTTGTCAAAATTTGGTTTGATCGATATATGGTTTAGGAAATTAAACCTAAAAGTGTGAAGGACCTTATTTGTTATAATATAAACCTTGAATGTCTTTATTTGCCTTAGACTGAAGAACTGAACCATGCACATGCTTATGCACTCTTGATACAATCTTGCAACTTTTCAAGTTTTTAATCAACAAAGAAATTTTGTAAAACATTACACATTTCAACAATGATTTTTCAATTCACTATAAGTCCAAAAATGTTTTAAAAACCTATATGTGTGATTCTTCAATTCACTCCAAGTCCATAAAGGTTTTAAAAACCTACATATGTGCAAAGCTTAGATGTCAAAATCGCAACAACACAAAAGCATATCAAAGTCATATCAAGTCAAAAGCTTTGTAGGTGCATTGAGCCATTGATGTCGAATGATGTACAAAAGAAACAAATATGATTAGGTCTCTCAACTATAACATATATATGGGAATCAAGCAATGGGAATGATTATGCAAGACTTAATGTTTTGACATATGAATTAGCCAAATATTTATATGAATGGATAAAATAAATTTTCAATTTCCCATTTTGCTAGTCCATTGCAAAACCCCTCAAATCCAAAAATATCTTAGTCATGACATTCATACAAACTCCACATAAGCTAATAATGAGTGTAAGGCAACCACAACACTAAATAAGTCCAATAAGCCATCGAGTCTAAAATCATCGAATCTATACCTAGAAAAATGTGAACACTAAAAAAATATCATGCCAGTACGACAATACGAGTAGACATTCCCCAACTTAGGAATTGTCTATAAATAACTATCATTATCAATCAATAATGTGTCTCACCCTTTTTCACTTTATTCCCCTTTTATTCACATCCATAAAAAATGTCACTTCCTATTAAAACGTCTTTACCCCTATTTTAGATGTTTTCTTCCCCTTTTGACATGAAATAGTCAAATCAAGGTAGAATCAACATAGATAATGAGCATAAGTGGATATAACCCAGAAATAGATATATCATGGTAAATATAGAACCAAAAGAAGGTATCAAAGATATAATTTAATAAAAGCTTGATAAACATAAAAAAAATATGTCATAATGTTAGCAAAGACATGGGTTATGATGATCCTTTTATAGAAGGGGTAGCTTGTTTGTTTCAAAAACCATTTGGGAAATACTTTACATAATTTTGATCTTTAAAATAAAAAATATACTTTTTTTCAAAATTAAGTATCTAATCAGCTTGACTTTGACAATTGTTGGACCAAAAATAATTACCCAAAACAAATAAAAGGGGTAATAATGAAATAAATGGCAATTTAAAAGTTTTGTCTAAATGTGATTGATATACATAATGCTAATTGAATGTAAAAAACGTAAGCACGCAGTAATAAATATATCAAATAAAGAGTCAATGTAATACTCGTTATTTATTATTATCATGATATGATGATGATCATCATCATCATTATTAATTATTATTTATATGGATTCTTATTTCTTGTGTGCATGTTAGTTGTATGTGCATAATAATTATGTGAATTATTATGACATTTAATTTGCCTGATGCAATAAATCTAAGGCAGATAATTTAAATTATATGTCTATTCCTCGTAATTAAATAATAATATTGTTATTTGTATTTATATTGTGAGTTGGAATCGTTAGATTGGGCTCTATGGGGGATATAGAGGTATGTAGAGTTATTTTTAGTGTACCGATTTGGGCCCTAGGGATAGGTACTGCTTTGGGCTATGTTTTAAGAGTGTTTGAGTAGCGTTTTAGGCTAATTTAGACGTTCAAACTTAGGCCCATAGGAAAAATGTGGGATTAAAGGTTTTATAGTGAGAATTTAATGATAATAATCAATCACATTAAACATACACAAACCCTGAAACTTTTGAGAAAACCAAATAAGGGACTTTTAGGAGAACTAGAGGATTACTTAAAAGAATCATTCAAGTGACTTCCTCTTCTTCATTCAAATAAGAAACAACTTTCTTTGCCATCAAATTGAATGTAATTTATTTATGTTTGATTGCTTTGATTATCTAATTTGGGGTTAAACACATACTAGGCTTGAATATAATCACTAACATGTTGAACCTTGGTTATATTGTTTATTATATGATTAGAACTTATATATCTGTTATTGTAGGAGGGTACTTTAGATTATAGATGGAGGCGTGACCCCTCTTGAGTATGGTAATGACAAGTTAATTAGCCTAAGACCTTGGATTAATGATAGGACATGCAAACACAGACCCAATGAAGATGAACTTAGTTTAAACTCATAAATCTCTCGTGTATAACTTAGGAGATGGCAATGAACTTTAGAAGTAACTTAAGTGGAGGGAGAGAGAAGTAAGCACCCTAAATACACCTTGGTAGGCAAGTAAAAACACACCGTACACCCTCAAGAATCTCTATCAAGTATTTAAAGCTTCGCAATAAAATGACAATGGTGAGGGGATAAACCCTCTGGTCTACAATAAATCTCTCTCTCTGATGTGTATCTCTAGCAGTAACTCCAAAGCTCTTAAAAAGATCATGTCATTCCTCAGGGGTGGTTGGGGTCCTTAAATAGCCCCCCACACCATCCCCGAGGCAACTCAGTCATTAAAACTATGAAAGACATCCCTCATACTTTATGTCAAAACATTAAATGCCTGGTGTGCTAGTTGCCTCCACGTCATAATCATTAAATGCCAAGACATGCCTTTTGCCTAACCACTGTGTGTCAGGAGGCTGTTGTCGCAGAGGTGGCTCACCAACTGCCTGGCAGGCCCAAATACCACAGTGGTTTACTCAAGTGTATGTCTGACATTGTTTGGCTGGCCAGTAACATCACCTACATTAGATGTGACATTAAGTAGAGGGATATCTGGTTCATAACTCAACGCCCGATGGAACTCCAAGCTGCTCCGCTTGAGGTTCCACGATCAGGGTCCTTCGGTATTTTACCAGGCGTATCTAAGGTGGTCAGGACAAGCCCCAACGGTGCCTTACTTCTCAATCCTCCAGACCAAGTCCCTCTAAGGTTCCCACGGTGAGGTCATTCGATAAAGCATGAAAGCTCTCCCAGGCCCTGCCAAGCCTGGTCTCTCGCAAGTACCATTTGACCTCACACAAACTCATTTGTTATTATCGTTACGTCATTACAACCGTTATAGCTTGGTCATCAATAATGAAAATAAAATATGACTAATACAACAATCTGAAATATGAGCTATCGCGCCAAGCTTCCTCGCTGAGTTGCCCCGCTTGAGTTGCCTCGGTTGCTTAATCTCAAACACTGTTACTAATTAGGAATTTGTCCCTAATCTCAAGATTACCTTCAAGCCCCCTCTATAGTTATTAGTTTGATTTTAGATCAGTAGTATTGTTTAGATCTATTGTAAATCTGATTTGGGACTTATTTATTAGGGTGATTCATGTATTTAGAAGAGACTTTGATGATACAAACCTATTTTTAAATGTTAAACCCAAAATTAATAAAAAAACCATATGAATCACAGGCTCCCAATGAAGCTTTAATCGTTATTTTTTTAAAATTTGTTGTAGATTTTGTTCCTATATTTATAGGTAATTAATTATAAACTTTTAAAGATGATTTGGAGGGTGGATAACCATTAATGGCGAACTAATTTAGAAATGGAACTAGGGTTTGTTTCTGGTCCATTTGAAATATGATGTCATTTTGAGGTGTAAGGGGAACCTGTGAACATGGAGGTAAGGCCCCTAACTGTTCCGGACTCGGTTGCGATCGTTGTGGCTACAGGTAGGCAATGGGCATTATTTTTATTGTGGGCTTTTCTTTGGATTTAATTTTTGGACTTAAGGACTTTTGTAAGCCTTAGTCGAGGAAATTAGGATGACAATCCTATAAATGTATTTTGGGAAGTATTAGTTTTAGGGTTGAGTTTATATCCAAAGTGTGTTTGGTACATTTGATAAAGTTCGATTATTATATTAATTTCAATTACATCAATGGGTGTATATATGTTGTATTGGTGTATATATGCTTTGTATTCTAATTTTGGATATATACCATACATGTGTGTTTTTGGGTAATCATCTATGGGGATTTGATAAGACTGTTGCAACAAACCATAGACTACACCCTAGCCTATGGCACAAGTCGTGTTTAGGTGTATATCCCGACCATAAGTTTAGTTGGGCAACTATCTCGTGAGAGGTAGAGTAAGGAGACTTAATCCATTATGTAAATATTTATATGTGATTAGGCGATGGTGTGATTTCATAGTTATTTTCTCTTTTCTTTATCTGTGGATATTTTTGCAATCCATAAGCGCAAGGCTTCCTACGGATTGACCCAATAGAGGCACTAAAGATGTCCTCGAAGGTTGGAGCCTTTATGTGATATTACATATATGTGTATTTGGTTTGTGCTACTATTTCTACTATGACGTTGTTACGTATATTATTGCGAGGTAGTATATATGTACTTACTATGATTACTAATTTGGATACATAGCTAAAGTTACATTACTATATTGTAGCCTTAGGGCGAGGATGGTAGCTTAATGAATAGTTTTGAGACTTAGTTTTATACATGGTAGCTATAAATAGTTTAGTTAGACTTCTAACTAGCTTCTACCTTAGGACAAGTGGGGTGAGGTATTTTGGATGAGAGTGCAGGTAAGACGGGATTATATGTAAATAAGTCGCATTTAATATTGTTCAGTTAAAGTAAGATATTTTTGACTTATTTGTGGTGTCTAACTCGCGTTATATTTCCCAAAAACTATTTTCCAATTGTTCATGAACATGAATAACATGTCTGAGTATCTCTGTAGCATATTATTTCATTTCATTTCATTTCAGTCTTTTATTTATTTAAAACTGTCCAATTATTCTTTATTTTAGAGACATTGCTTATGAGTTTATAGACTCGAGAGTTTCTTATTGTTTTGGTTTGGGGACATTTAGTATTGTAAAGACTCAGTTATTATTGATTCCATTTGGATACTCGTATTATTATATCAATATTTTTTAGTCTTGTTATATTAATGTTGTGTATGGCTTCTTTTATTGTACTTATTTATTATTAGTTTATGATGAGAATGATATAAATTATTTGACTCCCTTGTCTTTAACGTTGAGGCTTGGCTACCCGGGTGTATGAAAAATAGGGGATGTTACAATTAGTATCAAATCATCCCAAGTTCTAGTGACCTAGATTCCATAGGATATCCATTATGTTTTGCATTGCATTATGTGACATTAGATCCCTTTTTATAGGTTATTTGTATTCCTTAAACGTGATCGTATCTCATATGAAATTCTTTGTTTTCTTTTAAGTGGTAAACACCTGTTATATTAGATACGATCTAGGGATGCCAATCGCAAGACTAATACAAACTAGTTCTCCTAGCAACAGGCACCAACAGAAACACTGGTTAACAAGGCTGTCATTATTGCTCACAACTGGTGTGATCTCTACCCTTTATCACTTTTTGTATCCTCGAAATCCACAACCATATATGGTTTAACCTGATCCACCACATATTTCTATGTGGGAGAGATCATGTACGGTCATTGATAAAGGTTACCAAATAGAGTTTGCAGTAGCCACTAACATTATTGTGTAAATTAGTGGAGGATGGACATCGAGAGGCACTTGATGATGGTTGAGTGAACTGATAGTGAAAGGTAAATATTGGCCAACTTTAAACTAACTAGGGATGCGTTGAAGTGCTGAAAGTCTACTACCACAGTTGAGTAGAGGATTACTATGCAAATTTTAGAGTTCTAAATAAGGTTTGAGGCTATTTACTTCCCTTCAAAAGTGCGAGGGAATAAGAATAGGGAGTTTCTAAATCTAGTGTAGGGTAATCCTAAAGTTACTAAGTATGAGAGGAAGTTCACCAACCCCTGTTTACTTACACCTAAGGATGTGGATACGAAGGATAAAAGGATTGGTTGCTTCATCATAGGACTAGCTTGGAGGATTTAATAGGTGCTAATGGGGAACCTGACTAACAACATGTACACATGTGGTGAATCCTGCCCTGATGCATTCATAGAACCACCATGAGTTTCAGAATAAGAAGGGGAAAAGAGTTCAAACAAGGACACGTTTAGCCAGTTAGGAAATCTATGGGTAGTAAGAGGGAGTCTTCTTATACATAGGAGGCCCAATAGCCAAATGAGCCTAACAATGAGGATCGTCCTCCTAAGAGACCTAGAGGTTACAATGATCGTAAATAATAGGGTAATTGGGGTTAATGACAACATACTCACTAAAGCCAAGGTCAATAGAATAAGGTCCAATAAGGCCATTAATAGGGTCATTGTTAGCACGAGAAATTTCCCATAACTTTTTCTCTTGCGTTGGGGTGGTACATGTAACACCCCATAATTTTTTAGCCGTATAAATCTTTGTTAAATAAATTTTTTCAAAAGAATATATTTTTTGGAATCTATTTAATTTTGGTATGTCATAATGTTGGTTTATATATAAAATAAGGATTTAAGTGGATGTTTAATCGAGATTAAATTTGAAAATTATAACTTTTTGTATAAAAATCGGGGGAGAATCTCACCTAAGGAGGATAAAAAAATAAAATAAAAATCTAGCGTCCAATCGAGTTAAATTTTTTATAGAAGCTTCGTCTTGTCGTCAGCTTCAACATACTAAAATTTCAGCCAATTCCGATAGTTCGATCACCCGTAATAAATTTTTTAGTGTTTGTTTTTGGTTAGGACCAAAACTCTTTTTGGTATATAAATATAAAGTGACGGGTTTAAGACTTTTTAAACATATTTTAGCCTTCTAAAAAATCAGTAGCCTCCTCTATTTTCATCTTCTTCCTTCTACAAAACCCTAGCCCCATTTAAAAGAAAGATTCAACCCATGGTTTGAAGGTTAAAACCGAGTTTTCTCAAGTTGATCCAAGAAGGAAACTTTGTCATCTTTTCAAAAGGAACACATCTTCATAATTCTATTTCTTCAAACAAATATTAGGCATGGTTACCTATATTTCTTTCCCTTAGTATTATGCGTAGTAATTATGGCCTACACACTAAATACATGTATTTTCAAAAAATAAACTGGAAATATTAATTAGGGAAAGTGGAAGATACTTCAGGCTTGTTTTATAAAAAATTCTAATATGAACGAAGACTCAAAATCTTGCATGTTAGGATAGAGTTATAGGTGTCGTAGACGTTAAGGTGTTCACGTGTAGATTCTTACGTAGGAATGTCAATTAATAATTCGTATGATGTTAAATAATGAAAACTTTGTGGATGTCACATAGTAGAAAATTCTTGTTGTATAAATTCTATACATGCACGTGATTATAAATTGAATAATTTGATGAGAAAGTGTGATTTAATTAATATTATGATTTAACGTACATTAATTTATTAATTAATAATGGGTGGATTAAATTGATAAAATTAGTGTGATGAATGGAAATTTAGCCTTATGCCACTTATTTGTTTTATTATGTTCGACACTGCAGGGACGAGAGAGTTATGGGTTATAAAAGGCGCTCATATTTATTTGGGTTGCTCTCTAGGTATGGGACTAGTAAGTAGACCTTTGGGTAGTTATCAATTTCTAGGTATGTGACTATATAGTGGTGACGATTTACGAATAAATATTCCAGGGTGGGGCTGATTTTTACATTGTTCTTTGGATTAGCGAACCTAGGGGTGAGGTTAAATGGTGTTGGTTAGTTAGTTTTCTTCCTATATGATAGGATAGGAAATATTGGTGTCTTGGAGACCTTTAGGTATGGGACTAAGGGTGTTTCGAGGATTTTGTGTCAATAAAAAGGGTGGGGCTAATTTGAGATAAATGAGAAAACTTGATAAATTGTTAATTAATGCCTAAGATAATAAACGGGTATTAAAATATATTGGTGGCACGAGTATGTATTGGGATGGCAGTTAAACGGGGGGACTGGCTATAGCGACGTGGGTGTGTGTGGCGTCACGAGTATGTACGGGCTGATTGTTAAACGGACTGATGGGCTATAGTGACGTGTCGTGCATGGAACCTCATGAATGTGTGCAAAGCTGACAGTGAACCGGGCTAACTGGTCATAGTGAGGGGAATGGGTGTGATGTAGAATTAGCGGGAGTATCGCAACCAAATGATGTAAGACTTTAAGCAGGAGTCCCACAATTGATATTAATAATGAATAAAAATAATAATTGGGAATTAAATTAAATAATTAGCTGTTGTTAAATGTACATAATTGGACTTGGACCTCGGGGGTGGATTAGAAGTAGTTAAATGTTAATTTATTTTTATTCATCGATTAATATATCTCGTTTAATTTAAAGTATTTTACTGTCGTGTTTGTTGCGTATATTGCTACTGTCTGGGTTCAAGGAGTAGGTGGTATCCATGCGGTGGGCTTTAACCCATTGCGTTGACTAACATTTCAGGTTGTGTACAGGAGTAACTGCATAGGAATTATTGGAGATCGATTTGGAGGTGCAGCTGAAGTTCCATTTTATTTATTCGCTTTATTAGTGTAGGTTTACATTTATACGGTTGATTTACATTATGATACTTCGTTATGGATTCTTTTGGGCCATTCGGTACCAAAGTTATCTATGGTTTTAGTCAATTACTTTATTGGATTATTTCATTTAGAGTTTTAAATAAATTATGGAGTTGAATTAGTTTTGGAGTTAGCATGGTGATGGATATTTATTAAATGGATGGCTATTATTTATTGGGATCAATTTAATTATTATCTTATGGAATGAAAATTTATATGTCTCATATCTGTCACATGCTAAGAATGGTATTTAATTTAGTGATGCCTAACATAGTTTTGGTGGCGGCCGACGCCATAATTATGCAGGGTGTTACAGTACACATAACTAAAAGGTGCCCATGGTCAGATAGGAAATCATGGACATCAGGCACTATGAGGCCAACCTCAACATCTACCAACCTTACTAATTGTGTCCATTTTAGCCTTATCACCACTACCACCGACTTACATTTAGAGGCATCCTATGTCGGATTATTCCAACTTACATTTGTTGGCATATATGGTGTGCAAGAAATAAATTCATATACGAGGGTGTGCCAATAAAGGAAGCTTATATTCTTATTTTGATTTGTGGGGAGATTAAAATGTCTTTTAGAAATTTTCCATTTATAGGCAGAAAATCTAGATTTTGTATTGATATTGTAGAGTCTCTGTCACTTATAGGTAATCACATTGCACCTCTTTATTGTAAGCCACTGGTGAGGAGCGATTCCCAATTTTAATTCCAAATAAACTCATGGGACTCATTCCTATTGAAAAAAAAGCATTACCACCGAACTAATAGTAGGGTCAACTACAACTATAGTATGGGCATGTGTATCATGCCACTTTAAGAGATCTCTAGGAACCAATAAGGTAGTTGAGGCTACGCTTCCTATCCATCGTATCTTGGGGCATATGTAATTTAATGTGGAGGCTTTACATTCATTTGATAGTAGATATTTCTAGTCAGAGTGGATGGTAGACTTTATTAAATACCTTATTCTATATAGATTCACCATAGGAACGAGGTACACTTACTCATCATGTTTATCGTGATATATGTATTGATATTAGATGGCTACAGTTTGTGGCCAATCTTTTAGTTTTGATATGTTCTCTTATGATGTTATTTTAGTGATCGATTGGTTGTCACAGTTTCATTCTTGTGTGGATTGTTATGGGAAGTCCAATATTTTTCCCATTCGGGTCTAGATATGAACTTGATTGTGATGTCATGGCCTAAGAGATGGTCAAATATGCATCTTTATTATATAAAAGGAGGATACTTCACTAGGAATCACCATGTTGTTAGACTCCATTCTAGTTGTTCGAGAGTTTCTTGACATATTTCAGGATATCCCTAGATTACCATAAAATTAGGAGATCGGTGTTTTGATTATATGAGAACTCTGTTGATAAAACAAGCACTTTACCATATGGATTTGTTAGATATGAGAGATCTTTTAGAGGAGATTCAATAGTTGCTCAAACATGGGTTCATTCGGAGGAGTACGACTCCTATTTATGAAGATTACAGATGGACCGTTGAGATTATCTATTAATTATATTCAGTTTTAAAAATTCACCAGATGGAACAAGTATTTGTTACCCCGTATTGATGATTTGTTCAACCAGTTGAGAGGTTCATCATACTTCTCTAAGATTTATTTGAGATCGGGGTGTCAGCAATTAAGGATTCAGGATGAAGATGTGCCGAAGATAGTGTTTTTGATACATTATGCTTTGTATGTGTAACAACCCCTATATTCTAATTTAGGGTTGATTAAGTCCAAGTATTAAGATATACAAATTGTTATATAATTAAATAGAATTCTTAGCATGCGATAGAAATATGAAACAATTTAAACTTTTTGATAATGATATATAAAGTGAATGAAGAACGATATCAAAACTCCATCAACCATAAAATCCCAATATACAAATGTCTCTAACAATATAATAAGATGCAAGTAATGATCATAAAATTGTCCACCAACTATAACATCAACATTACCCAAATCTCCAATACAAGCCATCAAAAGTCTCTAATACAATCCCAAAACAACTGTAGAGTCATAAATGACCCATCAAATAAAAATAATTATCTCATGTATAAGAAAGAGATATAAATGAAACTAAATTATACGTTATATAAATTCCAAAATTCAAATCATGCCCTCCCAGATTCATCTGCTCATAGAAGTGCATTACTAACTTGAAATGTTAATCTACAAATATGATAGGTCAAGCCCATCGCAAGAATATCGACTATATGATCCCAATTATGGTTAAAGAAACTCATTAAATGAAATAAATATCATAATAGAGTCATTTGAATAGAAATAAAAATATAATTGTAGAATAATATAAACTAACCATATAACGACATATATAATTAACTACCCATTCAATAATATATATATATATATATATATATATATATATATATATATATATATATATATATATATATATATATATATATAAAACAACAAACAATAACCGTTATCCATTTATTAACAAATATTAAAACCAACCCATTTAACAATATATACTAACCACTATCCATATTTGCAGTTCACTAATTCATTATCAACATATTAACCACTTTCCACTTTCATAACTCATTAATAGCATCTTTCTTTTAATAACCTCATTAAAAACAACCGACCTCCCATGACCCCTTATATATCATACTATACCACACGTATCATCATAACTACATATTAATAACCACATGTTCATTACCACAATCCTATATCCATCTTGACTCTGTCACGATCTTGCACGTACGTGAGGCATTCCAATGTATGTAACTACATTATTATCATAACCTAAATCACTATAGCCAATCGATCTCTATCGTAACCCTGCACACATATGATGTACAACCCTTACCATTGTACTAATATAAACAATTACACCATTATATCCAGATGATCTCTCTCATGACCCCGAATATACTCGTGATGAAATTAAAGAAATTTTCCCATCTCTATAGTCAGACAATTTCGGTTCCGCACATATAATCTCTATAGCCAGACAACACTAGACCCGCACATACAATGACACACATACAAATCCCCATAACTATAGCCTAAAAGTCTAGGTCCCTCATATACAATCTTTATAGGAATCCAATATTATACCCTCACATACAATAGTACCAATAAAAATCCCGTCAAGGTAGCCAGCCAGTGTAGGTTTTGCACTTACAAATATTCCATAGTTATCCGACACTACACCTCGCACATACAATGATACCCACATAATTTTCTCTCTAGTATCCATCATCTATTATGTACTGATATTAAAACACACATATCTTGTAATCCCATACCTAGGAATCACTCATTGATAAAAAAAATCCTCAAATTCCAAACATATAATATCTAGACTATTGCACTTATTATACTCCTAACTCCCATCCTTATTTAGAATCCATTCGTTGGATATCTCATAAATATTATCCAAACAAGGAACCTCCTGTTACAGTTTTGTCTAGATTAGGTAGTCATCAAGATCTAACGGTCACTAAACCTATCATTCTACATCTTAGTTCATCTAACCTTAATTCTCTCCTACACAATAGATGAAAATCATTACTTCTCCATTCATTCACTTGTCATCAATTTCTCAACTTAATTATATAATTCCTACAACAACAAGCATGGTCTACTCGTAAGCCACATATCCTAACAATTCCGTATAAAATCCAACAACCTGTAGCCTAATGCCAACATACTAAACCCGACAATAGATAAGTCGAATAGCAATAACAAATATAATTCCCTTAATAATATCCCCACGTGTAGTTATTTCAATCCATGTTAATTACATATATTTTATAACTCCATCTATAAATCCCAAGCATCTTAGTGCATAAATTTGTATAAGGCATTAAATCGTATTCCCAAACATTAGGTTTACTCATACGTTTGTAATTTTCCATAGCCTTTTATCATATTTTGTCATTCCTTCTTTTAATAATATTTTAGAATAGCAACTAAGACATTAAAGTCTTAACTCAATTCCCGATGATAACATAATTATCCCAACTATAATTTACGCATTTCAACCCTTACATGTAAAACTCAAACAACATGATCCCAACTACAATAATATATACCGAACATAATAAATACCAACAACAACATCATATAATCGACAATGTAAATCCCCTCGATAAAAACATATAACAAACAACATAAATTCCCTTTGACAACAAGAAATAACCAACAACATGAATCCCCTTGACAATAAAAAATAATCAAAAATATTAATTCAAACTTCAACAACATAGGTCCAACGCCAAGGTTATCCTCTTTTAATTTTATTCATTCATTATTACCAATTACATGCAGATTATAAAAATTCCATAATGTTATTCATAAGTCTATAAAAAACTATTTCATACAAGTTGCTTATGGGATTCACATGAAATTTCAAAATTTAGATACATATTCTAATATGACTGTGATACCCCATAATTTTAAAAGGATTAAAATAAATTATTTAATTAACAATTAAAATATAAATTGGCTTTTAAATAATTTAAAAATGATAATTTGACAAAGATATGTAAAATTGGATTTATAATTAGTTAATTTGAAGTTAATAAGTTAAATTTGAATGAATGGGACATATTTGTAATTTCTTTAATGAATGTGGGCTTTAGTTTAATAATAATTGATATTTTTGGGTCTGGGCCTAGTATTAGTGGATTAGGAGTAAGGTGGATGAGAATATAGGATTAGTTTAGAGGGTGGGTTTGTTGTTAATGTTGGATTAGGAATTTGAGTTTACTTTGCTAAACTTTAACAAATTACCTTAATTTCCTATGACTAATTTTGGTGTCTCGATGAATACCTTATCTAGACATAAGTGTATTGGGATTGGGGGGGGGGGGGGGTCCTTATTTGGATTTCATTTGTGAGACACCCCACGCATGGAGCTTAGAGAAAAGTAGAGGTGGGGAACTTAGGAATCAATTAAAAAACTCATTTAATGTAAGACTTAGATATTGACAAACTACCATGCTAATTATATTCATATGTGTAGTTTAGCTAATGTAATTGATAAATTGGAGATTAGTTTGATATGGTATAATTAGTGGGGTAAATTGAATGTGTCGAAATTATAACTCGATTAATATGTTAAATGAGCATTGTGTAAAGGTATTTTTTATTTTGATGTTAATGATTAATTGAAGTTAATGAATTGAGATGGTTAATTGGGTGTGTGCCGAGAGAGAACACCTTATTGATTTTGTGCCCGTGATAGTATGGTCTTAGGCCTCATGGGTTTTAGGATCTTCTAGACTTCTACGTAGCATTATTTGATAAATGGCTTTCTTTTGTACTCTATTTATGAATTGTCACTAATAGGACTATGTCTTGAAATTACAAATGATGCTGAAGAGGAAAATCCTTACACTTAGAGCACATGTTGGACATGTTAACCCTGCAACCGATGTGAAGAAGGAAATGAAATTACTGGAGCCAAACGTTCAGGATTAGTACCACTTTTGACCTTAGGAGATTGCGGAGCTCATACGCCAGTCAGTGGTGGTGGGGATAGCAGTGGGCTGATAGGAGACGTCCTAGGAAGTAGAGCAACCGATAACATCAGTATCGACATGGGAAAAGGTTTGAGGGTCATTTATGAAGAAGAATCCACCTATATTTGTTGGTTATTTAGAATCTACGGTGACACACTAGTGGATCTAGGACATCGAGTGTCGCCTGAGATTGTTGGACTGTATCGAGGTGTAAAATTATGTGTCGATAACTTTTTGCTTAACAGGTGATGCCCTTAAATAATGGGAGAGCGTGACTTTAATGACAGAGAGAGTTTGACATATGCCTAGTTCATGGAAATGTTTGATGAGAATTATCTCCCTTACTCATTGAGGTTTCAGAAGAAGAAAGATTTTCTTTTCTTGCAACAAGGTGCTCATATAGTGACCGAGTATGAGAATGAGTTTTTAGTGTTATCATTATTTGCTCCAAACAAGGTTAGCTCAACTAAGACGAAAAATGGAGTTCTTTGTGTAGGGTTTGAGATAGCACATTAAGCGTGTTATCATGGGTAATTTGGCATATTTTAATTGTGCCCAAGTGATAGATATGGCGTTGATGCATTGATAAGATAAGAGAAAGCATAAGAATAATTTGAAGAAGAAGCGTAATCTGAGTAGGCCTAAAGAAGAGTAGTTCTGGTGGAGATCGAAAGGGGTTTCAAGGCCATCCAAGACAAGGTTAGTGAAGTAGGTTCAGGCTTGTATAACAAAGACCCCAATAGTAGTTGTAAGGACCCCCTCAAATGGGACATGGGAAACGTAGAAGCAACAATAACATGAGGATCATTCATACCTGTTCACGAGTGAATGCTTTAGGTATGGAGATATAGGACATATAATCCAAGCTTTCCTGAGTACGATCATATAGGGACAATAGAGGAATGATCAATAACAAGGATAGGGAAATACGGGTTAATAGGGTTTTCGACCCTAACAACGACAATAGCATTAGTACCACCCACAATAAGTTTTGGGATTGAGGCCTCAGGCACTAGTGGCACATCTAGCTCCTCTAGCCATTGAAACTTAGACTCAGCTCCAGTATGATCAGGTGTATAAGATAATTTAATCGGATCAGGAGGGGCAAGGACTGGTCTAAGTGGTGAACGATACATTTTGCTAGAGTTTTATTTTACACTGGCACCACACACTCCTTTGTATCACGTATATTTGTTTAGTTATCTAGTTTATTTCGGAGACTTATGATAAATCCATATCTATAGATACTCTATGAATATTTTTTCTTCTATTTTAGAGAAGTGTATGGGTATTGATCTTTTCTGTTTTGTGGTTGATTTGTTTGTTTTGGATAAACACTCTTATGGTATGATTTTGGGGATTGAATTGTTGGTCACGTATGAGACTTACGTAGATTATAGGGGTCAAACATGATACCAGAGCATGAGATGTATGCTGAGGCTATGCCTAGACCAAAGGAGGGGGTTTTATTGCTCATTTATATTTCATTGATGGTGAGAATAAGGAGTAGGTGACTGTTCCATTAGATTCGATACCTATCGTTCGTGATTTTTCCAATGTGTTTAAGAAGGTGACAAGATTACCTCCACCTTGGGAGATTGACTTTGTGATTGACTTGCCTCCCATCACTGACCTGATTGACTAGGCATCATATCGAATGGCACCTTTGGAGATGATAGAGTTATGGGAAAAGATTAAGTAACTATTGGAGCAGGGACTCATTTATCATAACATTTCTCCATGAGGAGATCCAACTCCTTTTTAGATGAAAAATGGTGGTCCTTTATGATTGTTCATTGATCACCGTGAATTGAAAAAGGTAACAATGAAGAACAAGTACCCTTTGCTAAGAGTTGACGATTTATCTGACAAGTTACAAGGTAATTCTTTCTTCTCGAAAGTATACGTGCATTCAGGTTAACAGTTAAGGGTACTAGAGGAGGATGAACCAAAGATTATCTTTTTGAATTGATAAAGTTTTTTATGAGTTAAGGTTATATCATTTGTAATGATAGATGTTTCAGCCATATTTGGATTAGTTCATCATTCCCTTCATCGTTGACACTCTAATTTATTAACAGGTGGAGAGGATAATGTCAAACATTTAAGGATATACCTTTAAAAATTTTGAGAACATAATTTTTATGCTAATTTTAAGAAATGTGATATTTGGAAGTCTGAGGTGACGTTCTTGGTCTATATTATTTCAGATAAGGATTTGTCTATGGATCCGAGTAATGTGTCAGCCATTTTAGATGGGGGGTATCCCATGATATCTATTATAGACACCACATTCTAGGACCCCCAAGTCTCTCCTTAGGTTCCTATCACCTATCCATTTCATTATAATCCCTAGGTCGCACTATGAATACCGATCTATAGGCCATCGGGAGTTCCCGGGCCCCGTTTGACTACGATCAACCCTATCATCAAAGTGAAAGCTATTTGAATCTACAAAAGGAACTGAAACCCCTTTCCAATGGGCCACTCTGTGTAGGAAATAGCATAACCGTTCGGAGAATGATCAGTTTTCCCCCAAAAATTGATCCGGAGGCCACCGGGCGCTCTCGGGCTTCATTTAAACAAGGTCAACTCTTTAGCTCAAATGAGACTGAATTAATATCCTAAGGTCACTGAATAACCTTTCTAACGATCTGCCCCGTGCTCGATTCTGGCCTACGGTACGGACGAACGATCCGTTTTACTCCGAGAGGTCATCGGGCGCTTCTGAGCCCCGGTTAACCAAAGTTAACTTTCTAAACCAAGTAAAACTCTTTCTAATATCTAAGTACATCTCCTAAAATTTACAATAATCCTCCCCATGTATGAATCAGCATAACCGTTTAAACAAACAGACCATTTTACTCTCGAAAATCAAATCAGAGGCCATCGGGCGCTCTCAGCCCCCAATAAACCTCACTGTCAGAGTGAGAGATCTTTGAATATTCGACGGACATTGAAACCCCTTTTCAATGGTCTGCCCCATGTGCAAAATGGCATAACCGTTCGGAGGAACGATCAGTTTTCCCGCAAAATTGATCCGAAGGCCATCGAATGCTCACGGACTCCGTTTGACTAAGGTTAACTCTTCAACTCGAATGAGAAAATATCCAAAGAGAACTGAATACCCTTTCTAATGGTCCCCCCATGCACGATTCTGACCTACGATACGGATGAACAATCTGTTTTACTCTGAGAGGTCACCGAGCGCTTTCGAGCGTTGACCGAAGTTTACTTTTGGAACCAATCAAAACTCTTTGGAATGTCTAAGTACATCTCCTAACCTTTCCAATGGTCCACCCCGTGCGTGATTCTGACTTACGATGCGGACAAACGATCCATTTTTATCCGACGATCTCCCGTCCAAAGGATCGATGTGCGCTTCCAAGATATATTTGACCCAAGTCAACTCTCGGACCCGGGAACGACCCAAAGGAATCTTAAAGGTCTCTAAAGAACCTTTCTAACGATATGTCCCGTGCATGATTCAGATTAATGGATTATGTTCTACGACCATTTTTCCAGGAAAATCTTCACGAGACTACCAATTGGCAAGTTCAAATCCCTTCCTATCGGCAGTGTGTCTAGGGTCACCTGCCAATAGGCAGGATAAGGGAAGTGGTGATTGGAAACCCCCTGACCCTATAAAAGGAGGGCATGACCTCACTACTAATCACACCAAGACCAGAGATCCATCAAGATCAGTGATCTCAGCAACAGTCTCTCGAAATCAGCGAAGTTCCCCATGTAAAGTTCCATTCAATCTTTCATTACCATCATTTTCATACCAAATTTGGTAAAAATCATATTCTCTCTCATCCAACACTCATCCCACATTCAAGGGAGTCCATCCAAGATCAAAGATCGAGCTTCAAAGAAGGTCCAATTTCTTCCCTCTCTTTTTAAATTCCTTGCTTTTGCATAAATTTCATTAGATTCATAATCTAGTTCCTACTTTAGTTCATACATATTAATATCTAAATTTTTATTAGTTTATTGCACATATTTTATTTTCTATAAAAAAACCCAAAACAAAAAAAAGAGGGTTACGCCCATAAATTCCGAACGGAATTATCCATCACACTTTTTCAAAAATCAAAAACTCATTTTCTACACACACACCTATAATAGAATTCCATTCCGATTTATGGGATAAACACCACCCCATGCCGTATTCGAACAAAGTGGAATTTCATGCCTTTATAGGCTACGTAGGCATTTTGAATTAAGACCCGAGACTCGAGTCCAATTTTCCAATTTTCTCAATTTCACAATTTCCCCAATTTTCCTAAAATATCCCATTTTCATGTTTATCATATGCTTATATTACATAGTATGCTTGTTTGCATTTCATCCAACATGTATTATCGTTTCATAATAATGATTAATATTGCGATACACGCACAAATCATATTTTCTATATATATTATTTTGGGAACATTTTTATGGATGACCTCACTCTACCTTTTCCATGGTATGAGTTAAACGATTCCAATCTTAGTTATATATACACACGCACTCACTTCATGGAGGAATATGGTAAAACAATAACACTAGCCCATGAGAGACCGAAAGGGCGGGATGGGTGCCTAACACCTTCCCAGTTTGTAACTTAACCCCTGAACCTTCAATTTATTGGTTTTGTATGCATCAGTTTGTCCTTGATGTCGCTCTCTCGAAGTGGCAACATGTTCTTTTGTCTATTTTGTGAAAAATAGGTTGGCGAATCCTTGTCTTTACATTAACCCCACACTGATGACGACCAAATTGCCCCAAAAAAGGGCGCGAAACAACAATCTTTCGAGGGATCCTCCACCCCCTTCCCCTCGAAGATTTTCTCGGGATGGCCACAGTGGCGATTCCTCTGGGGAATTTTTTCAAAAGAGGGCTAGACTTTGTGTACATGGGTGTTTTTTTTCTTGTCTGCATATACCCCCATTTGTATGTTCCCCTTTTCTCTCCTTATTTCCTGTACATACACACCTCATGCTTATGCCACTACTCACACACTTGTAGAAATTCTCCATGTACACTTCACACCATGTGCACCTAGGGTCACATACACCACTTAGAAATCCATGCTTAGGTGTCACTAACACACACCTCCACTTGTATATATCCATGCTCACTTAAACTTATCACCCACCACTAACTCTCACATATCCATGCTTAGATTTGATTTATTTATTGTACATCATCCCCCTGCTTGGCGTGATTCTCGTCAATAAAGATACTCTCTCCATAAGAAACTAATCAAGAATCATGCATGATATACACAACATCACCAAAGAGCATTGCTATTGACCAAATTTTGTCCCGCAACTAGGGGGTCATTTCGTGATGGGTGCTGATCTGGAAGGTCGCAGTTAGCCTGAGAGATATGACTCTCACCTTCCATTGGCCAAGTACCTTCGACATATATCGAACGATTCCTCCACATCGTACCGCTTGACCAAAGTCATGATGGGAGGTATATCTTAGGGAACTCGTTCATGTACGTCGAGTATATCAAATTCTCTCTCATACGTACTGTCTCCACGAGGTATATAGTAAGGCAATTCACGTACATTCAGGTATATCAAATGGCTTGTCCACATGTACCAATTTCCCTTAAAAGTAAAAATGTATATTATGGAAGTCATGACAAAGGGGGGAACCCTTCCAATTAACCCAACAACTGCATACCAGCATATAGGTGTCAAACCTAGGACACGCATATGTAGTTTGCCAATTTCAACCCGAAACTCTGTCGAAATTTTGGGTCGGCATGCCACCCAAATTTTCGCGCAGTTTTTAAAACGAGACTCTGACCACAAGCATGGTAACAAGTTCAACCATAGTTTTTACATACTCTTTAAACATAATTTTTTCCAGTCTCGGGTCCTGTTCGACATTTCTCTTTTTGCATTTAGGTAAACCTAATAAGTGAGAACCTAAAAAACATAATAATGATCATACTGAGAGTCGTCTCTCGCTTTTTCCTTCTTTCCTTTTCTTTTGCTCTTTTACCAAAAATATTTCCTTCCCTTTACAAAAATAAAAATATAAAAAAACATTTTGTCCTCATTGTGGTGACAATTAATCTCAACAAAAATTATAAGCAAATGCGATCAGCAGAAAAAATAAAGAACACAAAATAATTGAAATCACACACGACACAAGATTTACGTGGTTTGTCCAATTGCCTACGTCCATGGTGGTGCTCTCTAATTATATTTCTCTTTTTCCAAGGGAGTGTTTATAATTTCATGCCCTTTTGCCCCGGGATGAGGGGTTTAATATGTACATGTAATTCTCGGAGAGTGGGGGGTGTTGGGCACCTCCACATTGGTCCATAATCCTTAGAATAACTCGTGAGAGATTATAGGGTTTGAATGGGTCATCGCTGAATTAGTTATTTATGAGACCTTAGATTTTGGACCAAATTTTCCCTATCTTTGATAAGGCTTCATCAGGCTACTCATCTGGGCCAAGATAATTTAAACGACGTGCCCACAATTGCCCCTAAAATTTTTGGGTCACAATTTGGGCTCAATAATTTTAAATAATAGCCCTGATGGCATTTTTGTGAAATACATAATGATTTGGGTATCGGAACGTCCTTCTTCAGCAGATTCAGTCGGTAAATTTGCTTCATTCTCTGTGCGTCATGATTGAGAGGGTTTAAATTTATTTTGACGAGGACATTTTTTTGTGTCTTTTCACAAACTCTCTAATTCTCAAGATATCCTATGCTTCCTACTGTATCTTCTCATATCCAGGTCTCTTTTTCATCTTCTAGATCTTCCTTATCTTCCCATCTTCTTTGCTTGTGGCTTTGCGTTGTCTCAAGTTGATTCTTACTTTGTAAGTTCTCCAAACTCCTTTCTTTTTGTTGGAATTTCTTCATTATCGTCTCTAGGGTTTTTCTTTTCTGATGGCAAGGATAGGCAATAGGTCGATAGCCGAGTTTAGGAAGTTTTACAACATTCCAAACTGGGTGGACATTGAATGTGCCCCTGTTCCTCGTAATGTTAGAGACATTAAGGACAGGCATTGGATTCATGTTCTTTTGTTAACCCAGGGGGTCCGACTTTCCCCCATATCGCTTGATTTTGCATTTTTTTTTAGCTATTTCTAGATAGTTCCTGCACAATGCTCTCCAAATGTTTGGAATATTGTCAATGGTCTACATAGAATTAATCATCTCTATGGAACCAATCAAGGTCTTGCTGAAATTTATTACTGTTATTCCTTCTCTCGAACAAGCTCTGGTCTCCTCTATTTGAAAGCTAAGAGTCCTGACAGGGTATTGGTAGTCAACCTACCTGATTCCCACAATGACTATTGGAAAGAGGGGTTTATTACTAGGAACTAACAGTTCCCTCCCCAAACTATGGGGCGAGGTACAGGGGACCTGTGATTCCCTTTTATGGGTAGGAGTACATAGGTAGGCACAGATCTTGTTCTTCTCATTGGATTTCTGTTATTGTATTGTCTTTCTTATATTATCCTTTTTTTCTTTTCTTCAGTGAAGATAAAGAACTCAGGGCCTGCACTTCGCGAAATTTGAGCTGCTGAGCTGGTCAAGACTTAGAAGATCAAGGAATACTTGGCTAACAGTGAGCATTCGCGATCAACTGCATTCCTCTTGGAGAATAAAAACATCGAGTCTAGCTTCATCGCCTGATCTGTGGATAGTATTCCTCAGCTAGATATCACAGAAGAGGTTGCTGCCGAACTAATTCAATTAGACGAGGAGGAAAGCACCTCTGGTGAAGAGAGTGAGGGAACTGATACAAGTGGAGCTGAGGGTGATTATAGCGAGGAGAGTTCAAGTGGTGAAGAATCTTCTAGTTCGGAGGAGGGTTAAGGGGTTTCGAGGTTTCGAAGGACTCAGAGGATTCGAATAGCTCTAGTGGGGAAACTATGGCTCCTCCTAGGAAAAATTTGATCCAGGATGATGATGAAGACAATGTGGCGTTTGCTTGCAGGTTGAAGAAGCATAAGTCTAGGAGTGGGGATATTGCCACTGGCTCCTAGACTGTGGCTCATGATCAAGAGAGGAAGAGGAAATAGGAGGCGTTGGTGAGGAAGAAGGAAGAGGAGAAGAAGAAAGAGGAAGAGATAAGGAAAGAGGAGAGAAAAGAAGAAAGGAGGAGAGAAGAGGTGAGGACCAAGGCGGGGCAGTCTCAGGGGCCTGTATCCGCCTTAGCAGAGGGAGCTTCTGTTGCTCTTTCTCCTCAACTGTCTTCGACAGTGCTCGAGAGAGCAATCTTGCCAACTGATCCCCAGAGGTCGTCGAGCATAGGGACAGACCAGTTCACCCTGAAGGCAAGTTAAGGGATAGCCTTTGTAAGTCTCTTCTTACTTCTCTATTTTCACAGTTCTTTTTTTAATGTCTCTTTTGCTAATGTTCTTTTGTTTCTGCAGTTTGTATATGACTTCACCGTCCTCTAACGCAGCCGCGATGAGCTAGCGAGGGAGAATGCTGAGATGGAGGTGAGTTTAAAGGCTACCAGTGCTGCTCAGAAGACTTCTGACCTTACCTTGTCCAAAGCTAACAAGGAAAAACAAGCGACATCCAAGGAGCTCGAGGAGCTGAGGCAGTCTTACAACTTGGTCTACATGAGTAAACTGGCAATAATTGAGGAGAACAAGGTGCTTGCTGGGACGGTGAAGAAGGTGGAATCTGAGTCTACCACCCTTAAAGAGAGCTTGTACAACGTTGGATGGGTCATGGCGTACGAGGATGCTGAGGCTCAAATTGGCTATATTAGTCGTATTAACTTCAAGAAGGGTTGGGATAAGGCCTTGCTTACTCTCGAGGTGGATGTTGATTCCCCCCTCTTTGACGAGCACGACCTAGGCCCCAAGCCCATAGTAGATGAGGTGACTCCTCATGTTGCTAATGAAGGTGTACCAGCTGTCCTGACTACTATTACTGACGCTCCCCTTGATTAGGGGATGTTGACTGCTCCATCCGAGGGAGGCGTATCTGGGGCTTCCATGGACAAGGGGAATCAACCAGCGTCCTCAGAGCAGACTGAGGTCGCCAGCTAGTTTTTTAGGGACATTTGTATTTTTACCTTTCTATTGTTCTTTCTTTCTTGTGCTGATGTAATTGAACTTCCTTTTAATGAACTAAAATTGTGTTCCCTTCAGCGTACTAATTTATTTGTTCTTTAATGCTTATATGGTTTGTATCTCATCGATGTTGAGGAATATATTCCTGCTACCTCTCAACTAAGAAAAAATCTTGGCCCTGATGTGAGCAACCGAGTTCGTCGTGCCTTTGTAAGAATATGCAAGCCTCTTAGGTAGAGAAATCAAGACTATAAGGACCAGTTAGAGCTCGTTGCGAAGATGAAAGATAGGCTTTAGAAGATGGAGAAGGTTGGCGCTTCTGTTCAAGAAGAAGTGGATGCTCTGAAGGCCAAGCTTCTGGATGCCTCCAAGGTTAATCAAGTTGGAGAGGTCCTCCAATAGGAGAATGATGCTCTAAGGAGAGAAGTCTCGTGACTTAGGAAGAATGCACCGAGCATTTCCCCTCGAGTCTTGCGTGGTTCCTCTTCATCGATTGGGCCGCGAGCTGGTGCTGATGATAGTGGATCATCTAAGGAGATTGTCGAGCTTCGAAGTGATGTTCACAAGGCATATGTGATAGATACCGGTCTATAAAGAGATGTCACTTTGCTGAGGCATCTGTTTAAGAAGGGTCCTCGGCAGGTGTGGGCTGATGGTTATGACCAGGGTTGGACCGATGCTTCAATGAAGTTAAAGGAAGTCGAAGAATAAGGAGATCAATATCGTTGTCATCTGGTTTAGGTAATAATCCATCTACAAAAATGATTTTATTTTTGACTGATAAAGCAATAAGCACTACTCTACTCCAAGAAGTGTAGTTTTCATCAGTGAGGGGTTGCGAGACAAGCACAAGACTAGGGTTGTCTGAATGATGGAGATAGAAAAGGATGGATGGTGCATCAATGGCGAATTTGTTTAATGATGACCTAGAATTTCCAGCAATTGATTGAGAAAATGCCATTTTAAAGAAGGTAATAGATCAGAAAAAAAATTAGCAGCAAGAAACCTGCTACGATACCATATTATGATTTATGAACATATAAAGAAAACAATGATAGAAGAGAGATTTATCGAAGATAATGTACTGAGCAACCAGTTTGTGGAGGGTCGCTTGATCATTCTTATTGACATCTTAAGGGTATCTACCGTGCTTGAGGAGGCACTAAATATCATAGTACTAGCACTCGGCTATATTGGAATCCTGTTTTTGACTAGCTCAATATGGTAGCAGTGGGTTGATTTAGCTTGTTTTGGATTAGGAAAGAAACCATTATCATTCCTTCGGTCCTGTCGACCATGAAGTCCAGGGTAACAAGGGCATCGACTAAGTTTTTCTTTGATCGGGGTAAGTAATGGAATTTGATATCTCTGAATAAAGGGGCCAACTTTTCTAAGTGGGCGTGGAAGGGTAAGATCTTTTTGTCTTTTAAGGACTTAGCCGATAATTAGGGTGATTAGGAGTATCCCAATGTTATATCCTTTCTTGTTAGCAGCGCTGTCAAAGAATATTTGGCATTGGAGGTCTTCCTTAAAAGTGTAAAGGATATCTTCATTTAGGAACTCAGAAATCCAAACGTCGGCTTCTTTCATGGGGTAGTCAGTAAGGTAGTCGAAGATGACTCTCCCTTTCATGGGTTTCTGCATGAAATACACAATATTGGACTCGCTAGCAGCATTAACCATCAGTCCATTCAGCTAGACAGGGATGGTTTCTTAAGTAGGTATGTGATAGGATCCATTCGAGACACAAGTCTGATGGGAAAAATAAGTACGTAGTGTCATAATATCTGAGTGACCAAAATAAGGGAGACACATGCTTTCTCCAAGGTAGTGTAGTTGACTTCGTACCCTACCACTTTATAACTGGAATAGTAGATGGACATTTCTTTTTAGGATTCTTCAAGGTATTGGGCTAACAAAGCCCAAGCTACGGTGTCTGTTACAGTCAAGTATAGGAGTAGAGGGAGACCAGACTGTGAAGGCATGAGTACCGTAGGTCGGGTGAGATACTACTTAATTCAGTCAAAGGCTTCCTGAAAAGCTTCATTCCAGACTTTATATAAATCCTTTCGAGGAGTTTAAAGATAAGTTCACAAATATAAGTCAACTAGATGATGAACCAACTGATATACTATAATTTTCCTAAGAATCCTTACACTTCCTTCTCCGTTCGGGGTGGTAAAATTTTTAGTATGGCTTTTAGTTTAGCACGATCTTCTTTGATTCCCTTCTCGCTAACCATGAATCCCAAAATCTTTCCTTTGGTGACATCGAAGATAATTTATGTGGGTCAAGCTGCATCTGGAAATGCCAATACCGTTCGAAGAACATTCGAAGGGTGGGAATATGACCTTCCCGAGTCTTAGATTTAATGATTATGACATCCACATAGACCTCGATGTCTTTGTGTATCAGATCATGCAAGATAGTTGTGGCATCCCTTTGGTGGGTAGCCCCTGCATTTTTTAGATCGAATGGCACAACTGTGTAACAGAAGGTTCCCCAAGGGGTGATGAATGACGTTTTTTCTTGATAATCGGGGTGCATCTTGATCTGATTGTATTCGAAAAACCCATCAATGAATGACTTAAGATCATTAATGTTCGTAATGTTCATAATCATGTCGATTTTGGGTAATGGGTAATCATCTTTCGTAGATGTTATGTTCAAATCTCAATAATCAACCCACATGCGAACTTTTCCTCTTGATTTTGGCACGGGAAAAATGTTGGCTAACCATATGGGATATTCGATCATCAGGATGAAGCCTACATTTAATTGTTTGAAAACCTCCTCTTTAACCTTGAGTGACCATTCGATACGGAGCTTTCGCAGTTTCTATTAACCGGCTTGAATTTCGGGAGAGTTGGTATCTCATGTTGGGATATCTTAGGATCGATGTCAAGCATGTCGTCATAATGCCATATGAATACTTCCACAAATTCCTTTAATATTTTTTTTGAGTTGAGCGCGCTCATGCTCATCAAAGGCGGACCCTATCCTAATCTCGCGCAGTTGGCTACTAGAACTGAGATTGATAGAAACGTTTTTATCCTAATTAATTTGAACGCGGAGGGTGGTTAAGTGCTCTTAGGGAGTTGCAAGTCCCTAGGAACTCTGTCCTCTGGTACCGACATTAGATCTCCCCTTCAACTTTGATGCTGAATCCATTCTGAAGGGATGATCGATGGGTTCCCATAGATGCAATCCCAAGGCAGCTCATGGAACCAAATTCATACGAAGTCGAGAAGGAATTAGCTCCTCACCCAAATGATGGACGAAGAGCGCGAGTGGCTGACTATCTTGCTCAGCGACCTAGTTCTCATTAGGATTTAATTTAATCAGCATATGTAAATCCTTGTATATGTAATGATGTAATAAAATAGTTATGTTTTGGGCGATTCTCCGACTAAACATATGTTATGTATTTCTTTTACTTCATTAATCTCTTGTTCAGTTATCTTGGCCCCTTCTAGCCAAGTAGATTTGATTTAGGCAGAGTTAGTTGTTTAGTGAGTATCCCCCCAGTCCGGTATGCTTGTTAGTGTACCATTCTGCCTTACTTTACCTTTTAGGTTATGTCGTCACACTTCCTTAGGCCCAAGTGAGGCAATGGACAGGATACACCTGGTATCGGGTGTTCTATCCGAGAAGGATTTTTAAGCCAAGTAATGTTGGTGACCAACCTGGGTTGGCCGTGTTGCCTAAGGGTCCCCTGTAGGGCTTTATATTTTGTTAGGGGCAAGCTGCGAGGTCATTTGTTTTCATTGACGAATGCCTGAGGAGGGACATTCATAATGACCCTGCTATAGTAAGTCTATCGCGATCTTAGTTTAAGAGGGGAGCCTGTGACTTGAAAAGGGTGCATGAATGATAATGTAGAGAGAAAAATCAACAGTTCTTAGAATTCCACTACCAAAAAAATCTTTATTAATCAGAAATGAATTGAAAATTTCAACATTGAGTTTAAAAAGATAAAAGAAAAACTAGAAGTAGAATTTCTTCAAATTGGATGCATTCTAATCTCTAGGTATCTCCCTGCCCTCCAGCGTTTCTAAGTGATATGATCCTTGTAGGTTGTCTCTTATCACCTTAAATGGCCCCTCCCAGTTTGGTCCTAACTTGCCATCCGATGGTTTTACAGTGCTGCCAAGAACTTTCCTCAGGACATAGTCCCCAACCTGGAATACTCTTAGATTGACCTTCTTGTTGTAGTGTTTTGTTAGTTGTTGATGATAAGCTGCTAGTTTCACTAGAGACAACTCTCTTCATTCTTCAGCTAGGTCAAGTTCAGCGAGAAATGCTGCATTGTTCTGGCCCTAGTTGACCAACCTCATGGTAGGGAGGCCAGCTTCCAAGGGAATAATTACCTCAATCCCATATATTAGTGCGAATGGTGTCTCTCTAGTTGCTCGTCATGGGGTGATGCGGTAAGCTCATAGGATGTGGGGTAGTTCGTTTACCCATGTCCCCTTGGCTCGCTCTAAGAACTTATTTAATCCATTGATCACTGTCTTGTTAGAGGCTTCAACCTGTCCGTTGCTCTGAGGATATGCCACAGAGCTGAAGCAGTGCCTGATCCCGTGGTCACAGTAGAAACTTTGGAAGAGTCCACTTTCAAATTGGGTTCTGTTGTTAGTGATGATGGTTCAGGGAATACCAAAACGAGTGATAATTTTCCTCCATATGAATTTTATTATGTCCGCATCTCTAATGTTTGCCAATGGCTCTGCTTATATCCATTCGATGAAGTAATCTGTTGTGACCAACAAATACTTGTGATTACCAACTGCGGTAGGAAGAGGGCCCATGATTTCCATACCCCATTGGGAAAAAGTCCATGGGCTAGTAAGTGACTTCAGGTAGCTCACCGATTGGTGAACCATACGTGCGTGAAAGATCTCTTCTACATCTTGCTCGTAAAAGATAAGTGAAAGTGAGCAACTTTGACTCTTATCTGATGAGCGGTCTTCTTATCGTCTGGTAGCGCACCATCCTTCAAATAATCCCTTAAGGGGTCCATCCAACCGGGGGTTATCTCAATCTGGAGAACATACCCCACATTTGGCAACTCGTTGATCTGGTTTATACTTGGTCGGGCGAGGAAATCAATCGGAATTATTCTCTTCAAGTCAGAATTAATCGCTGAGCTTAAGGCTGCTTGGGCATCAGCATGGTTGTTCTGTCCCTTGGGAAACTGTTGGATGCTAACTTGTTTAAAGTTGGACATTAATTTCTTCATCGTGGGGAGGTAGGCTGCCATCCCCTCATCTCTTACGTTGAAATTGCCACTTATCTGGTTGGAGACCAACTGTGAGTCATCGAACACTTGGAGTTTCTTTGCTCCAAGTGCTCATAATTTTTGTAGGCCTACAATCAATGCTTCATATTTTTCTTCATTATTGGAGGCTTCAAATCCAAGCCTGATTCCTTCCTCGAGTATTGCATCTTCGGTGGTAATCAGCAGGAAGCCTATTCCTGCCCCTTTAGAATTAGAGGCACCGTCAACGAATAGTCTCCAGAAGCCTGATGCTGAGGGAACTTCCTTCTGATGAATAGTTTGGGGTTGGTCGCGAGGATGTTCTCCTATAAACTCTGTGATAAAGTCGGCGAGGACCTGTCCTTTGGTGGCATTCCTTGGCTAAAACTGAATGTCGAATCTCCCGATCTCGACTGACCATTTTGATAGTCTACGTGACAAGTCTACTTTTCTCAGTACTTCTTTAAGAGGGTGGGATGTAAGTACGATAATGGAGTAGGCTTTGAAGTAATGTTTCAATTTCCTTGAGGCTACCACTAGTGCAAAGGCGATCTTTTCTAGTGGTAGGTATCATTATTCGGCGTCCAAGAGAGTCTTGATCGCGTAAGAGACTGGGTGCTGGATCCCTATTTTTTTGCATACCAGTGCAGAACTTACAGCATAACTGGATACTGCGAGGTATAGATATAGAGGATCATTCTCTTGAGGGATTATGAGTAAGGGTGGTGTGCTGAGGTAAGCTTTGAGCCCCTTTAATGCCTTCGAGCAGTCTTCATTCCACTCCACATCTTTGCTTTTCTTCAACAATTGGAAGAATGGCTGGCACCTTTTAAATGACTTTGAGATGAACCGATTTAGGGTAACGAGCATCCCCGTGAGCTTTTGCATGTCTATTATCGTACGGGGGGCTACACCCTACTGATGGCGTTAATCTGGTCTGAGTTGGCTTCAATACCTCTCTTGTTGACCAGGTACCCAAGGAATTTTCCTGATTGGACACCAAAGGAGCACTTATTTGCGTTGAGCTTCATTCGGTACTTCTTGGGGATTTCGAAGGTTCTTGATAAGTCAGAGAGGTAGTCTTCATTGATCTTGATCTTGACGAGCATATCATCGATGTAGACTTCCATAGTGCTTCCTATTTGGTCTGAGAACATCTTGATGATCAATCGCTGGTAGGTTACCCCTGCATTTTTTAAACCAAAATGCATAACCTTGTAGCAATATAGCCTAACTGTGGTTATAGATGTTGTTTTGTCTTGATTTGACTTATACAGAAGGATCTGGTGATACCCGGAGTATGCGTCTAAGAAGGTCATCCTTTCGTGTGTTGCAGTGACATCCACCAGATGATCAATCTTTAGGAAATGGAAGCTGTCTTTAGGGCATGCCTTGTTGAGATCAGTGATGTCGATGCAGACTCTCCACTTTCCATTGCTCTTCGGGACTAGTACTGGGTCGAACAACCACTTGGGGAATTGAACTTCCCGTATGGATCATGCATCCGGTAATTTTTCCACTTCCTTCTCGATAGCCTTGGCCTTTTCGAGGGCAGTCCGCCATGCCTTTTATGTGATCGGCTTAAAAGACGAATCAACGTGCAGTCGGTGACAAGTCACACTGGGATCAATCCCAAGCAGCTCATAGGGTTCCCACATCAAAACATCCAAGTTATCCTACAAAAGTACTATCAGTTCTTTCTTCTCTCGATCTGTGAGAGAAGCTCCGAAAAAAACATCCTATCTTTATTGTCGCCACCGGCTGCAAATTCCTCCAGGTCCTCAATGGGCCTCTCAGAGGGGAGGAGCCTGGTCTCCTCCACTCCAGGTCTTCCATATTTTAACTGCTATTTAGAAGGTATCAAACCTTCCTATTCTTCGACCTTCTCCTTGGCTTTCTCAACTTTCTTTTCTGGCTTAGGACAGATGGCTCTTATGAAGTATTTTCTCGCCATCGCCTGATCTCCATGTATCCCTACCACTCCTCGTTCAGTCACACATTTGAGTTTCTGATGGTAGGTATAGGGTATGACCTTCATCACGTGTAACCATCCTCTATTGAGGACCGCCTGGTAGGGTAAGTCAGTATCAACCACAAGAAACTCGATAATTTTTTAGATATTTCCTGCCCTGACTGGCAGGACGATCTTTCCCAAGGGGACGGTTACTTTCCCAGCGAAACCAACTAGAGGAACAGGAGCTTCCTTTAGGTCAGCGGCGCTTAACTTCAATTTCCTGAACAAGTTGAGATACATTACTTCGGATGAGCTACCTTAGTCCACGAGCAACCTGTCGACGTCATAGTTAGCTATCCTGAGTGTAATGATCAACACATCATGATGCGGGGTTCTTACTCCCACTAGGTCCTCATCTATGAACACGATGTGCTTGCTGTAGTCAACATCCTCTACTCGCCTACGCTTTCCTACTTTAGTTTTAGCTGATCGATTTGAAAAGCTTGCATAACTGCTGTAAGCTTCTTGACCTCCATCCAAGCTGTATTTCCTTGAATATGATTGAGGTTGGATGCCCCATGAATTACTGCGAACTCATGACTAACTTTTTCCTCGAGCACGTTATTGGGTATTTGATCTCCATTGGCAGTTACCTTCTCTGCCTTCTTTTCCACAAATCCGCGCAAGTGTCCAGTTTGAGCTAACTCTTTAAGGTGAGACTTGAGGGCTTTGCAATGCTCAGTTTTATGTCCGCCCTCTTTATGGAAAGCACATCTTAGTGCGTTATTCCTCTTTGAATGGTCTCTACCCATCATCCTAGGCCACTTAATGAACGGTTCATCTTTGATTTTTTTCCAGAATCTTGTAGATTGGTTCTTTAAAAACTGTATTAACTGTTTGAAATGCCTTTGAGGAATCATTCGTGTTCCCATTCTTAGGGCCGCTCTTGCCCCTATTCTTGCTTCCTTTCTTTTGATTCTCAGTTTTATCGCTGCCCTTGCTGACGAACTTGGCATGACCATTTTCCCCTGCACTGAGATGGGTCAATGGTTGTGCCAATGGTTATGGTCGTGGCCTCCTTCTTAGTGAGGGACTGGTGTAAGAGGCAAGAACTGGATAAGCCAATCTTAAAGAATATGATGGTGACCTGTTTCAAGCAGTCTTCAACCTTGTTGAACAGTTCCCAATACCTCTTCGCGTAGTCTTTGAGGCACTCCTGAGTCTTCTTCTTCATAGTCAATAAAGAATCCATCCTCTTCGGGTGGGAGCTGCTGGTAATGAAGCGATTTGTGAAGAGCTCTGCCAGGAATTTAAAGTTTCTGATGGATCTGTGTGGGAGTTTTTTGAACCACTTTTGAGCCACATCGTGCAAGCTCGATGGAAAGACTCGGCACATCAATGCATCCTTATGGTTCCAGAGGGTCATAGCCTGTCTGTACAGCCTGACATGGTCGATAGGATCGATCTTTCCATCGTAGATCTTGAATCTGGGCATTGAGAACTTCTTGGGGGCTTCTTCTTGTTCTATCTCCGTTGAGAAAGGGGATTTCATCTAGGTCCTAAGATCTCACCTGGCTATCTCTCTGGTCGACCTGGAACCTCGGTATGCTGGGTGTTGGTCCATTTCTCTTCGAACCAAATTTTATATGTCGTCGTTTCCTCGGCCTAGGCTCCTGTAATGGCGCGCTGATTATTATTGCTCGAGCAAGTCATTGTCTGACCTATGTCCCTCAATTCTTTGAGATCCACGCCTCGGGCTCCTTCCTCGACTGCGAGATCTACTCACCTGAGGGCTAGGAGTGCGATAATGACGTTGCCTTGTGATGCGATGGAGTTCTCTCTCCATCTTCTCCAGTCTCCTCTTGAGGCGAGCATTTTCATCTTCTTTCTTGCGAGTGGATTCCTCCTATTCTTAGAGCCTGGCCTTATAGGCGTCGATCATCCTGGAAACTTGCGTGGACCTAGCTGGTCTGTAACTTTCTTCTAAGGCCTACCGTTCTAGGCGAGGCTTTGGGTTTGAGGGTCAAACCTCAGACCTAACCCTGCGAGGGGCAGGTTGCTCTTGAATATCCCCTGCTTGAGGGACGTTGCTGCTGTGACCAGACATTCTGGGTTCTTGTTGGTGAAGGCTTTCTTAAAGGAAGAACAGTCGCTTCCCATAGACGGCGCCAATTGTAGTGATAATTAATCTTAACACAAATTATAAGCAAATGCGATCACCAGAAAAAGTAAAGAACACAAAATAATTGTAATCACACACGACACAAGATTTACGTGGTTTGAACAATTGCCTACGCCCATGGTAGTGCTCTCTGATTATATTTCTCTTTTCTCCAGGGAAGTGTTTACAATTTCTTGGCCTTTTGCCCCGGGCTGAGGGGTTTAATATGTACATGTAATTCTCGGAGAGTGGGGGTATTGGGAACCTACACATTGGTCCATAATCCCTAGAATATCTCGTGAGAGATTTTAGGGTTTATATGGGTCATCGCTGAATTAGTTGTTTATGAGACCTTAGATTTTGGGCCGAATTTTCCCTATATTTGACAAGGCTTCATCGGGCTACTCATCTAGGCCAAGATAATTCAAACGAGGTACCCACACTCATTTTTTCCAAAAATGTCAAAAATGTGTCTTTCCACTTTTCCAAAAATAAAATCCCAATTCTTTCTCCTTCTCAGGTCAATCCCATACCCTTGACCTGGCTCCCTATTGGCTTCGATCTTCAGTCGAACCGCCTCGAAGCTCCGTTAGTCCCCTTATTTCCTATGAGTTCAAGATTCATCCACTTTCTATGGAGAACACCGATCAAGTACCGAATGTGCAACCAGATTTATTAACAGTTATAGCTCAATTGACTGCCAAGATTGACGACCTTCAAATCGAAACTCATGAGATGCAACGAAATCGTGTCCCTATTCTCGAAGATCCTGAGGTCCTATTCCCTCGTGTTATGGGTCTGCCCGCACCTAAGCCTATTTGGGTTCCTGAGGAACACCAGCATGCTCCACGTGCTCCTCCTACTAACGGGCCGTCAATAACCCAACTTCTAATGATGAATCTTGCCCAGACAGGTGCTAACTTACTTGTGACCTTTGATCCGAAGGAGGAAGAATTGAACAAAGTTAAGGAAGACCTCAAGATGTTTACTAAGAAATTCGACCAAGTCAGACTCTCTAGGAATTACATGGACTACACCCACATGTCTCCATATCCTAAATCCAGGTTACCAAAAAATTCAAGATGCCCAACATCTAGAAATTCGGGGGTAATGGAACTCTAATTGTTCATCTCCATAGTTATCATTGATCCATGACTCTCCTAGGGGATTTTGAGGAAATAATGACCTAAATGTTCCAACAGACCTTAAAGGATAGCGCTCTTCGTTGGTTCTTATCTCTCGAAGAGTCCAGAATCCGCAGTTGGGAAGATGTTGCCCGCGAGTTCATATCGTAGTACAAGTACAACGATGAGTTAAATGTTACCCGCCGTTACTTAGAATTGCTCAAGAAGAATCCTAGGTAGTCAGTCAGTAACTTGGTAGCAAGGGGAAGAGAGAAAGTATACACCTTGACCAATCGGCATTTTGAAGAGGACTAGGTCAATATTGTGAAAAAGATCTTCTTACCCCATATCCGAGAAATGAAGGGAGGTCAGTATTACCCTCATTTTCGAGCCCTCCAAGAAGCAGAAGTGAAGATCAAATAAGGTCTGGCCAAGACAGAGGTCGAACCAAAGAAAACACCTGGACGATTCACTCATATAAAGTTTAAAAAACCTGCCAATATCGCAGTTTACACCGAGCTTCACGCTCCCCTCTCCAAAGTTTACCAGACCCTCTTGAGCAAAAATCTTACCAAACCCTTGGACCTTCGTCCATTACCAAACCCACTTCCCATAAATTTAAAGACAGATGCTCATTTTGACTTCCATCAAACCGTCAGCCATACCCCCAACTAATGTTTTCACCTCTGAAATGTGATCCAAGACCTGATTGACCGGGGTATCATCGCTGCCCCACCCGCCAATCCTAAACCAAACACCACCCATAATCCACTCTCGAATCATGAAAATGCCATCTTCCTAGAAGAAAACCCATAATTTGACCCATCTTCCCAGATCATAGCAAGAAAATCATCAGTCATACCCACTTACTCTCCCACACCTCTCCAAACATTCCCATACTTTCTCTTACAACCTATTAGCTTTGCCAATCAAGCCTTATCACTCCTCACCAGAGCATGCATCGTTGTCCGCACCCGTTCTGGAGGTAAAGACATGGAACTATCAGAAGTCTTGAACCAATTCCTAGAGTTTGGGCTGAAATTTCCCCCAGATGACCGACTACTATCATAGATTAAATATATTTTCCTTAAATCTAAAAAATGGTCCCGAGAGTCAGACAATTGGGTGGTATCGACCGATGAAGTTAGTTTAGATGATATGGTCCAGATCATGGTGGATTTATTCCGACAGACATGTGATATTTGTAGCATATTCGGGTTACTCGATGCTTTGAAACTATAAGGGCGTCTAGTCCTTTCACTTTCACATCTACCCACCGAATGGGAGGACTTGTATGAAGAGGTCGTTGAAGTTGTGGAGTGCATCAACTTTTCATGGAAAAGTAATATCATTTCCACCGGATGGCGTGACGACTTTGATGATTCATAAAAGGTTAGTCCGATAGTCACCATATGCGGGATGATATCATTTGAGGAGTTACTAGGAGAGATCAACAGAGCGAATGAACAACCCGATATCGATGAAAAAATATGATTTCTGTTTTTCCCTCCTTTTATAAACCACATGACCAGGTCAAGAAGACATTACCAAATCCCAAGCCTACAACCATCAGTGAGCGATAGAGGGAAGGGTGTCAAGAATCTTCCTATGCCAGAAATGACCCTCGAGGAAAGCAAGATCCTCGATTAGTTAAAGGAAACCCAAGCCAATATAACTCCATGGGGACTTTTTATGTGTTCCCAGATGCACCAAAATGCCCTGATCAAGCTAATCTCAAGACCCAAAGTTCCTCGCTCAACCACGCTAGAAGAAGCAATGAATCTAGTTAGATCCTTGACCTATACTAGAATTTTCTCCTTATTCGAAGAAGAAATCCCCAAGATGGGACCAAACCACAATTATGCTCTCAACATCTCTATCAAAGTCAAGGGGAAAACTGTCCCATTCTCTCTTATCGATAATGGATCATCTTTTAATATTTTCCCATTGAGGTCCCTCAATTTTTTGGGATTAAAAGTGAGCGACCTTGCTCCGCTTCTGCCACCGTACGTGCCTATGATAACACCCTCCGAGAGGTAATGGGATCTATAAAGCTTGTAATAGGGACTTGCCCAATACATATTGTTATTGAATTCCAAGTCATCGATATCCCATCCTATTTTAATCTGCTGCTCGGACAACTATGGCTCCATAACATCAAGGGGTTATTTTCTTCCCTTCATCAGAAACTAAAATTCTTCACCAATAGGCAGGTCATCACCATCTTGGGCGATGACAAAAACATCGACAATGCAACCACCTATAATCCAATACTTGAAATACAACACGAGATAAATGATATGCTTATGTCTAATTTTTGGGTTGAATCATTTCTACTCCCAGCAGGGGATGACTTCCAAGATAAGGTTTGTACAGAATATGACCCCCATAGAAACGTCAATGTGAACCAGAAGTTCAAGAACATGCATTTCATGCCCAGATTAGGGCTGGGGAAAAAACAACAAGGGATACTCGAACCCATTGTGCTGAAGAAAGATTTTCCTCCTTATGGCCTGTGCTATCAACCGTCAGCAGAAGAACTCAGGACGATTCACCAACCTCGACTGAAGATAAGACTTAAATGTTTCAAGATCATCTCAAGAGATTCCCTGAATGGAAGATTTATCAGAAAGGGTGAAGATTTCCCCTTCTGTGGCTTTACTGAACCTTGGTATAACCATGTGGATAAGAAGATAAAACTTGGGATGGAGATCTTTTTCTAGGACAGTTATTCATGGGTCGAGAATTCCCAGTATCATGTGCAACCGCTCGCTGAGAAAACCATTGCCAATGCAGGAGATTCCAAGGAAAGTGACTCCAAAAATTCCTTAAACCTATAAACACTGGGGCTACCACTCTACATGATCCACTCAGGGGCTACATCATCTAATCCATCCTGCCCGATCAAAGCTAATGACACACCTTTCCTCAACTGGCATGATATACCTATTCCACTTGCCAAAACTTAACCCAACCCTAATGTTTACCCCATTTCTTCTTATGTTGTTTCTTCTTACTCTGATGTAATGGAGACCTCTTTTGATGAGGTTCTCAATGATATTTTTTTTATCAACGAAATAAATGAAGATTTTAAGTATCTTATTGTGCCTTACATTAATTGTCTTAATTCGAATCAAACTCTTGATGATGATGATGATTTATAAATGAACAATTCTTAACTGATCTAAATAAGGTTAAAAATAAACAACATAACTGCGTTCAAGTTAATGAAGATGATAATATTATTATTAATCTCGATTCTAGTAGCCAACTGCACGAGATTAGGATAAGGTTCAACCTTGACAAGCATGCGTGTGCATAACTCGAAGGATTACTGAAGGAGCTCATGGATGTCTTCACATGGTCTTATAATGATATGCCTGGCATTGATCCCGATATATCTCGCCACGATAATCCTACTCTCCCAGAATGCAAACCGATCAAACAAAAATGGCCAAAGCTCCGCACCAAATGGTCGCTCAAGGTTAAAGAAGAGGTGGTCAAATAGTTGAACATGGATTTCATTCGTGTGATCGAATATCCCACATGGCTAGCTAACATCATGCTCGTGCCGAAATCAGGAGGGAAGCTTCGGATGTGTGTCGACTATCGAGACTTGAATAAGGCCTCTCTAAAGGTTATTACCCACTATCCAATATCGACGGGATTGTAGACAACACGATCAATAACGCTCTAAAATAATTTATTGATGGGTTTACCGGGTATAACCAGATCAAGATGCACCCGAATCTCTAAGAGAAAATCACATTCATTATCACATGGGGAACCTTTTGCTACAGCATTATCCCATTTAGTCTAAACAAATGCTGGGGCGACCTACCAGAGGGTTGCCATAACCATTTTGCATGATCTGATACACAAGGAAGTCGAGGTCTATGTGTATGATATGATTATCAAGTCCAAGACTAGGGAAGGTCATGTTCCCGCTCTTCGAAAGTTCTTCGAGCGATTGTGACAATATTAGATGCGACTTAACCCCCAGAAATGTGTCTTCACCATTACAAAAGGAAAAATCTTGGGATTAATGGTTAGCGAGAAGGGGATAGAAGCAGATCTTTCCAAACTAAAAGCTATACTCAAGATGCCACCACCCCGAACAAAGAAAGAAGTTCGAGGATTACTTGGAAAATTATAGTACATCAGTCGGTTCATCAACCAGTTGACTTCCATCTGTGAACCCATTTTTAAACTCCTCCAAAAGGATTCAACCAAGCTTTGGAACGAAGCTTGCCAAGAATCCTTTGATCGAATTAGATAATACCTAACCTGACTTCTGGTACTCATGTTGTCGCAGCCTAGTCTTCCCCTACTCCTATACCCAACTGTTACAGATATTGCAACTGGGGATTTACTAGCCCAATGCCTCGAAGAATCCCGTAAAGAGAGGGCCATCTACTATGCCAGTCACAAGTTATTCGGGTACGAAGTTAATTACACTGCTTTGGAAAAAGTGTGTGTCGCCCTTGTTTGGGTCACCCAAAAGCTGCGGCATTACATGCTCGCCTTTCCCATAAAACTTGTATTCCGAATGGATCCTATCAAGTACTTTATTGAAAATCCTGCTTTGTCCAGTTGAATGGCTCCTTGGTTGTTACTTCTAGATGAATTTGATATTGTGTATGTCACGCAGAAGTCCATGAAAGGAAGATCCATCTCTGACTATCTCGCTGACCACCATATAGAAGAAGCTGATGTCTGGATTTTCGAGTTCCCAGATGAGAATATCCTTTGTACCTCCCAAGAAGACTTTCGATAGAAAATGTTCTTTGATGGCTCTGCCAACAAAAAGGGGTATAACATTGGGATTCTCCTAATTTTCCCTGATAACTCTCACACTCCCATTTCCATTAAGATGGATTTCTCCTGCACCAATAACATGACTGAATACGAAGCGTGTAGGGTAGTCCTCAAAGTCTCTTTCAAGAAAGGAATTTGATACTTGGATGTTTATGGTGACTAATCCCTTATCATCATCGTTCAAGTGCTCAGAAAATGGAAAGCCAAGGATGAGAAACTCTTACCCTACCATGCCTATTTAGAAGAGCTAGCTACCCAATTCAAAGAAATCATCTTCCACTACCTGCGTCGGGAAAAGAATAACCTAGTCGATGCCCTTGCTACCTTAGCCTCCATGATTGACATGCCAAAAGGAATAACCATGGCCCCATTTATAGTCCAACAGAAAGATAAACCAAACCACTACTACCACATTGAGCTCATCATAGAAGAAGATCCCGATATAGTTGATTTTTTGTACTATGATATTTTGTGCCTCCTCAAGCATAGTAGGTATCCCCAAGGCTCAGACAAGAAAGACCGAGCAACCCTCCATAGACTGGTTGCCCAGTATATTGTTTGTGATAAAGCACTATTCAAGAGAAACTTCGATGGAACCCAGTTGCACTGCATCGCAGGGGATGATGTTGAAGAGATGATGCAAAAAATCCATAGCGGGGAATGTGTCACACCCCGCCTAATTCTGGCATCGACCGCCACCAAAACTAAGCCGGGCGTGAGTAAATAAAATACCATTCTTAGCATAAGACAGATATGAGACATATAAAATAAATCCTTAAGATAAATAATTTAATCAAACTCAATTAATAACAACAACTGAACGATAAAAGCTCCATCACATGCTAAACTTTCGAATAAATCCAATCTCCAATAATGATTAAATAAAATCTAAATAATCATCTGACTACAAATAATCCAACTGAAATCCAATGAAATAACTGAATAAAATCTATACAACTTTGGAACCGAATGGCCCAATCACAACCATAAACTGAGTCTCAATATAAATGCGAAGGAATGACAAACTAAACTAAATCAATACACATAAGGTAGAGCAACTCCAACTGCACCGCCAAGAAAATCTCCAAATAATTCTATGCAGCTTATCCAAATTCTATTTCCTGAAAAGTAAGTCAACGTGTGAGGTCAGAGCCCCGAGCATGAATACACACTAGTACCCTCAAATAGGGTCCATGAACCCAAACAGTAGCATTATATGCAATAAATATCACAATAGAATATTTTAATTTAAACGGGATAATTAAAAGCGATGAATATAAATCACTAACTACACGTAAAAATCCCCATTTAAAAAGGCACACCAATATTATTTTAAATTCCCAAGTCCCACGATGTTAATCTAATTAAATTAACCAACTTTTATTATTGTTCTCACTTTTTATTATGGTGGTTCTCCTGCCCCGGGTGGTAATCCACCAAAGTGTCACACTTTCCCTTGCCAATAGCTAGCCGAATCTGTTTAAACTATCGATCCCCCGTAATATGACAAGGTTCCAACACAGGACAGGACATAAATCTCCCAAGCTGACCCGTTTAAACTATCGGTCCCTGACACATTATGTTGCCACAAATTTTAATATCCGTTTTTATCTGAGGCATTAATTCTCAATTTCTCAATTTATAAATTACCCCACCCTTTTAATCGATGTGAGATCCTCAAACATACCCCTTAGTCCCATACCTAAGGGTCCCCAAGTTATCAATATATCCTACCCTATGTATAGGATGAATTTCTAACATAAACTCAACCTAGTCTCATGCCTAGGCTAGCGTAACGACGATTAAGCGATAAAAATTAGCCCACCCCGACATAGTAAAGTCGTAATAATCTACTCTCACTAGTCCCATACCTAGAAGGCGTAAATCATAAAAAGGCCTACCCACTAGTCCCATACCTAGAAGGCATCCTCAAATAAAGGGAGGGCATAAATACCCAACAACCCATCGTTACAATGGCTATTTAATAAAATCAACAAGTCACATAAATAAGCACAATTAATCAAAGTACCAAACAACGCATGATAGTCCAATTCAATTAAATCTTAATTTAATTATCTCATCGTCATAAACACCGAAATTAATCTCATATAATTATTTTAAATTAAATACACCGAGGTTTCATCATTAATACAACAATATTCTAATTCCATTACCTTAACACAAATTACATGAGTTATACGCCCCTAAATTCATTTATTTCAAAACTAGGATTTTTCTACATGCAACCTACACCAATATAACCCAAAATTCACTCATGAATCCTACGCACCCAAGGGTTATGAATTTTATTCATATTAAGAGATTTCATAAAAATAGCCCCAAGTTTTATGCGTCCACTTTCTCTAATTAGATTGCTAATTGATTTTAAGAAAAACACGAGATTAAAGTTTAGGCAACACTTAAAACGCATAATACTAAAGGAAAGGAATGGAGTATTCATGTCTGTGATTAGTTGGACAAAAATATGAGTAAAAAGTGGAACTCCTCTTGAGAAAACACCAATTAAGCCTTCTAATCTAAGGTTGAAATCTTGAATAAGTTTGGGGCTATGGTTTGTAGATTAAAGGGAGTAATTTTGGAGAGGTCTTCTGGCTGAAAAGTTTGAGAAAAAGTGATTCGAAAAGTCCATCCACGAATTACTTATGACATATAAAGGATTAAGAGTTTGATTAAGAAAAGCTTGAAATTTTAGTATGTTGTAGCGAACGGCGAGATAGGACTGCCGTGAAAAGTTCAGCTCGATCGGACGGTTGAATTTCTAAAAATATTATTTTTATCCTCCTTAGTTCGGATCCTCCCCCGATTTTTATACAAAAAAGTTATAATTTCCAAATTTTAATCCCGATTTAAATTCCACTTAAAACCTTATTTTTATATATAAAAACCAACATATTTAATTAAGAAAAATAATTAAACCCAAAATTTTATTTTTCTCGAATTTTTCAAAATTATTTTAAAAATACCTATTTAAAAAAATCGGGGTTGTTACAGAATGCGAACCTGAGAATGCCAACATGTGATAAAGATTCGAATAGATGCGCAAATTCCAATCACAAACTTATTTAATTAGAGTCAATTAACGAATCTAATCAATTCAGCCCATAAACACAAATAGCTACATGCTGCAAGTGTCAAACCATCATAAATAAAGTATGCGACACATATTTCAGGAAAAATCCCCTTAGGGCAAAACCATTTTATTTCACTATAATTGTAAATTGAAACTTACATGGTTACAATGAAATACAATTTGACACTCGAATACCCGCAGGCGTCGATCGATGTCATCAGGAATAAGTCCACACTCAGCGAACCTACATGAAACGCAGTCCAGTCTTCAACTCAGGAACACCGCAGCACTCCCTAATGACACGCAGTCATAAAACTCCATTGAAACTCACTCCAAAATAGCACGCAGATCTCAATTCTAGAGATCTCGCCACAAAGTATGAACAATAGCAAACTATATTTTTGGTTCCACAAAATAACTCACACAAAAGCAATTGGGATTGTGAATTGTAAAACAAAAGTTATGAACCCTCAAATGGTTGGAGAATAGTGTAAAAACATATTCTTTGAAAACTAGTATTTGTCCACCCGAAATTCAGAAGCCTGACACCCTATTTATAATAAAATTTAAGGCAGTGACATGTTTGTTCGAGCGATACTCCATCTCATTTGAACGAGATGTGACGTCATTTGAACGAAAGTCACTTATCCAAGAGAAACTGTAGTCTTTTAAAAATCTTGGAAACCTCAAACTGAAATTGTTCACGGAATCAGAAACATTCATCCAAACCTTTTATGATTTTGAAAAATTAAAAACCATTTTAAATCATTTTAAAAATCATTTTAACTTTTATAAAAATATCCCAACACTTTTAATGTAAAATATAAATGGAACTTAAACACATTTTACCAAATTCATCCTTTTTGGGCTTGAATATTGAAGTCTTTTTAAAATTCGGATTCGTCTTTGTATATGTAAGCTTAATAATCCTTCGACAACTTGTAGCAACTTGTAACGGTATATGACATAATTAATTGTGAAGGACAATGTCCTTACAAATCTCCCACCTTGTCTATGTCGGTACAAAATAAAAATATCCTAATTATCAATCTCAAATGACCTATACAAATCTACCCTCCCAAAAACTCAAACTTAGAAAGATAAACTGTCAAGTCTTCAAACTTTTCAAATTTCGCTTCAACAATCAATTTTTCAAAACCTTCAAGCTTTTCTCATTAGGGTGTGCAATCCAAAAATCTTCAATTGTACCTACACACATGAGACAAAGAAAAAACCTCGTGACGTATCGAGTTTGAAATGATATAAAGCATAATCATGAAAGCATAATCAAATCTCCCCCATACATAAACTCCCCCATAAAATTATAATTCGTTCCCCCCCTTTTTATTTGTCTGAAATAGACAAGGAAAATAATAAATCACATAAAGCAAATCGGGGTGTCACGGTAAACCAAACGAACAAACTATTTTTCAATTTTTCAATTTTTTATACAAAAATGCAAAAATGATGTTACAAAAATCACACACCATGAATTTATACTAAGACAACCAAATCGTGGAAACAGAATGAATGGGTGTGAACACATTCGATAGGAAAATCAAATCAACCATATCATATGTGCAAGATTCATAAGTGTACTCCTAATGAATGAACATAAAGAATAGTCCTTAGGTGTAAAATTGTTGAATTTAGATCACAT